>CM062389.1:28152499-28499636 GCA_031304145.1 Cardiospermum halicacabum | reverse complement strand
GGTTACTCGGAATACTGCTAAGGTATCAGTATCTTTGGTTACCTAGTCAAGAGTATAATAAGTCAATTTATTACCAAAGATATTAGATTCATTATAATACGATATCGCTATGAAAAGTGGAAGAAGGAGAGTTACAAGAACAATCTCTGCGACATTTTATTCCACAATTACGAAAGTACTTTTTCACTCTTTCATATAATAGGGAATTTCACTTGGAAAAAAAATGGAATGTATTTACACCATCACCATATTCAAATAACGTATTTTCTACCGTAGCACTATGAATAGCGTCTATTAAATACTTAAAATTATTCAACTTACTTAAATGTATATTAATGATAAATTTATGTTCACATTTACTTCTCCATCCTCCTTGAGAGGTCTTCTAGGCATTATAACTATTGTGTCATCCATACAATCGTGGGGCTAAGGTGGGCAACCAAACATATATATATATTTATTATAATAATTAATAAAATTATGTAAAATTTTAAAATTTTCAAACCAAATCAAATTATTTAAAAATTATAATTAAATTAAATTTTAATATTTTAAATTAGTTTAATTTTAATTCAATAATATTTTTAGTTGGTTTTGATTTGATTTAAATTATATTTATGTAAGTGTTTTTTTTTAAAAAAAAAATAACATTTCAAATAATATATATATATTTAAAATTAATTTTAATAAAAAATATGCATTTTTTAATATTTAGAATAATATTTAATATTTAAAAAAAAAACTTGTTCAATAACACCATGTATTAGATGATAATTTTCGCTCTAAATAAATTTACTTTATTAATTATTTTATTTATAATTATTACATTTTACATTTTCAATTTCTTTTATATTCGACAAATTTTTAATAATTTACATTTAACAGATTAAATAAATTTTAAACATTTTAATTAAAATCAAACTTAATAAATACTTTAAAATCAATTTAATGATTCAATATTTTTAAATTTTTTTACATAAAACTTATAATATTTTAAATTTTTAATTTAATAATATATTACATCGTATGGCGGATGTCCGTTTCACACCCCATCAAAATTAATCTACACTGCCATAAATTCTTGGTTACGTTCCGTATGCCATTGTGCTATTGTTCACATATTAAGGTGATAAAAAGTCTGGAAAAAAAAATAGAAAACATCGAGGACTATCCAAAGCAATATGAAGCTTTGAGATCATATATTGATAAAATAAAATTAATATATTAAAAAACAGCTAGTATCATTACACACTCAGCTGTGCATATCACGGTATTCATGCTATACCAACAACTATACAGTGCAAAATGGAACTTTCCAGAAGTCAGCAAAGTACACTTGTGTGGAAGTCGTTTGGATTTATATGGCTTGAGAAGGTTTATATATTGAAATACTTTTTCATTAAATTTTATTTTGTAGTAAAAATAACTATAGTGTCCCAATGCGCGGATGACATGTAATCTTAATTTTGAATTGAAGTAATAAAACAAATAAACAAATAAATACTGATAACATATAAGACAAACTGGTGTTACCTACCTATTTAATAAAGTGTTGTAAATATTGATGGGGATCTCCACCTCATGTGTAATCCGTCTAATAATATGGTTATATATATATATATATATATATATATATATATAGCTTCTGCAGAAGAGATGATATACATAAAAACATTGCTCTCTTTCTTTTGTTCCTTTCTTCTTCTTTCAATCTTTCTTCTTCTTCTATTATTAATCTATAATATTTACATCTAGAATTCAAGCAAGATTTTCAGGTTATTTTCTGATTCCAATCTATTTCCATATAATATTGAACTGCTTTCTTCTCTTCTACCCCTATTCTATTTTTATTTTTATAACACGTTATCAGCACGAGTATGCTCTCCAGTTACCGCTCTGACGGATCTTCTGGATCAGAAAGTGTTTGGTATCGTTGTTTCTGAGTTATTGCTGATTGGAAAAATTGTTATGATATGATTTCCAGAAAAAATATCGGATCTGAAAAAACTGGATTTCCATGCACTGGAACTATCTGGAAGTAATTATTTAGCATGGGTGATGGATTTGAAAATCCATTTACGAGCCAGAGATTTGTTGGATACTATTGAGGAACAAAATCAAACTTCCGTGAAACAAAAATCTCAAGCTATGGAGATTATGAGACATCACATAAATGCTAGCGTGAAATGTGAATATTTAAATATGGAAGATCCACTTGAGTTGTGAAATGCATTAAAAAACAGATATGAACACAGAAGAGAGGTTGACCTTCCAAAGGCCCAATATGAATGGAATCAGTTGAGATTCCAAGATTTTAAATCTGTCAGTGAGTATAATTCTGAACTCCACCGAATAGCAGCAATAAAAGAATCTTGTGGAGAAAAAGTAACAGATAAAGAAAAAATTGAGAAAACTCTTTCCACTTTCCATGCCGATAAGATGTTGATATCGTCGGATTTTCGACAACATGATTACAAAAGTTTTGGTGATCTAATTTCTAAGTTGACATTATTGGAACAATATGATCAACTGTTATGAGAAATCATGAATTACGACCATCTGGTTCTGTGGCACCACTAGAAGTAAACAATAATGCATTTCGTAATCATGGGAACCCAAATCGTGGTCGAGGTCGTCGTTTTGGCCGTGGTTTTGAACGTGGTCGTGGTCGAAATAATAATAATAGAAGCCGTGGACGAGGCCGAAATAATGGAAGAAGTGGAAATATGTTTCATCCGTATAATCGTGAAAACCTGGTTTGGACCAGAGATGAAACCCAGAACAGGAGTGAAAATTCTGGGAATAGAAATAATAATAATTCCCAAAATGTCTGTTACAAATGTGGAAGCAGTGATCATTTCCACCGTCAATGTCGAACCTCCCAACACCTGATAGATTTGTATCAAGCTTCCTTGAAAGGGAAGAATCCTGTAGAGGCAAATGTTGCCAATCTGGAAAGTGGAGAGGGGACCTCCCAGAAGAATGTTTCGAGTTTTCATACCTCTGATTTCTTCGATGATCTGGATATCGAAAATTTCATAAACTACACTGAAGATCAGAATGAAAATCAGAAGGCAACCTGAGTTACGTATCTATAAATATGAATAGTAGTGACGAAAATATTTCTGACTGGATTTTGTAATTTTGTTATATATATCTTCGTAATTAGAGTCAGAAATATTTATGGATATGTTTTGTAATGTGAATATTAATGTAAATATTTTGTTTATGTGAATAGAACATGGAAGTTCAAGGTGTTTGTTTAATTGATAGCGCAACCACTCATTCTATCCTCCGAGATAAGAAATATTTTCTAAATTTATCCAATTATAAGGCTTAAGTGAATACTATATCTGGTCCCGCTAATTTAATTGAAGGATATGGTAAAGCCATAATCCTATTGGGGAGGGGAACAAAAATCTGTATCCAGAATGCTTTATATTCCAGTAATTCCAAAAGGAATTTGTTGAGTTTCAAGGATATAAGAAACAACGGATATCATGGGGAAACAGTGAGTGAACAAAATGTGGAGTATCTGTATATAACATCCATTGTTTTTGGACAAAAAGTCATTCTGGAAAAACTCCACACATTATCATCTGGTTTATATTATACAAAAATATCCCCAATTGAGGCATATGTAAATGTGAGCCAAAAGATATTGGATCCTAAAAGTTTTCAATTATGGCATGATAGACTTGGCCATCCTGAATCTACAATGATACGTAGAGTTATTGAAAACTCAAATGGACACCCATTAAAGGATCAGAAAATCCTGTTATCAAATGATTATTTTTGTACATCCTGTACTCAAGGAAAGTTGGTAATTAAACCATCTAATGTTAAAGTGAATTTTGAATGTCCATCATTTTTGCAAAGGATCCAAGGGGATATATGTGGACCAATTAATCCACAAAGTGGGCCGTTTCGATACTTTATGGTGTTGATCGACGCATCTGCAAGATGGTCGCATGTTTGTTTGTTATCAACCCATAATTCAGCATTTGCTAAGCTGCTTGCCCAGATAATTAAATTGAGAGCACAATTCCCAAATTATCAAATTAAATCCATTCGTTTGGATAATGCTGGGGAATTTACATCACGGGCATTTAATGATTATTGGATGTCAATTGGAATTAATGTTGAGCATCCAGTTTCGCACGTTCATACCCAGAATGGGTTGGCAGAAGTATTGATCAAAAGGCTTCAAATGATTGCTCGCACTTTGTTGTTACGAACCCAATTACCAATTTCTGCTTGGGGACATGCAATATTACATGCAGCTACGCTGATACGACTTAGACCCACTGGAAATCACGAATATTCTCCGTTACAGTTAGTAACTGGACATAAACCAGATATATCACATTTGAAAGTTTTTGGTTGTGCTGTATATGTTCCCATATCACCTCCTCAAAGAACCAAAATGGGACCCCAACGTCGTCTGGGAATTTATGTGGGTTATGACTCACCATCGATCATTAGATATTTGGAATCCATGACTGGGGATTTGTTTACTGTACGTTTTGCAGATTGTCATTTTAATGAACAAGAATTTCCACGATTTGGTAAAAATGAGACTTCCATCAGAGCGAATAATGAACTCATATGGAAAAATGAGAAGTTGTATTATCTGGATCCACGTACTGGACAATGTGAAAGTGAAGTACGAAGGATTATTCATTTACAAATGGTTGCTAACCAATTACCAGATAATTTTACCGATACAACTAGAGTGACTAAATCTCATATCCATGCTCGAAATACACCCACTCGACTGGTAGTTCCAATTGATAAATCTAGACAAATGATAGCAAATGAATCATCTGAAATCCAGAGAAAACGTGGTAGGCCCATTGGGTCCAAAGATAATGTACCACGAAAACGAAAAGGCCCAAATGAGAATGTTGTTAAAGAAATACTCCCAAAAGATACCACATCTCAGGATATGCAAATTGTGGAAGTTGAAAATCCTAATCATGAAAGAACATCTGAATCCAGAAATGAGGAAGTATCAATAAATTACATAAAGGAAATCTGGAACCGTAAAGATGTTATGTTAGATGATATGTTTTCATATGCAGTAGCAACTGAAATAATAAATGATGAATATGAACCCCAATCCATTAAGGAATGTAAAGAATGAAATGATTGGCCAAAATGGAAAGATGCAATCCAGGCTGAATTGGATTCATTGAATAAACGAAGTGTTTTTGGGCCCATAGTTAAAACACCTGAGGGTGTCCAGCCAGTTGGTTACAAATGGGTATTTGTTAAGAAACGAAATGAGAGAAATGAGATTGTTAGATATAAAGCCCGTTTGGTTGCTCAGGGTTTCTCTCAAAGGCCTGAGATTGATTTCGATGAAACGTATTCACCAGTAATGGATACGATAACTTTCCGATTTTTAATTGGTTTGGCCAAAGAACGAAATCTCGAAATGCGTTTAATGGATGTGGTTACTGCTTATCTGTATGGTTCCTTAGATACTGATATTTTCATGAAACTTCCAGAAGGGTTAAAACTTTCTGAAATAAATAATGATCGTAGTTTATATTCTGTAAAGTTACAGAGATCATTATATGGATTAAAACAATCTGGACGAATGTGGTATAATCGTCTGAATGAGTATCTGATTAAAGAAGGGGTACGTTAATGATGCTTATGCCCATGTGTGTTCATTCGAAAATCAGGATCCAGTTTTGTAATCGTAGCAGTTTACGTTGATGATATGAATTTAATCGGAACACAAGATGAAATTCAGAAAGCTGCTGAATATTTGAAAAGGGAATTTGAAATGAAAGACCTAGGAAAACGAAATATTGTCTTGGATTGGAAATAGAGCATAAATCTGATGGGATTTTGATCCATCAGAAAGCTTATACTGAGAAAATTCTGAAACGTTTTAGTTTAGAAAAATGCCATCCATTAAGTACCCGAATGGTAGTTCGTTCCCTTGATCCCAAAAAGGATCCATTTCGACCCAAGGATGATGATGAAAATATCCTGGATTCTGGAACACCATATTTGAGTGCTATTGGTGCCCTTCTATATCTAGCCCAATGTACGATACCAGATATAGCTTTTGATGTTAACTTATTGGCTAGATATAGTTCCGCTCCGACCCGTCGTCATTGGAACGGAATCAAACATATTCTTAGATACCTTCGTGGAACAGTAGATTTAGGACTATTTTACTCAAATTCAGATAAACCTTCTGGTTTGATTGGTTATGCTGACGCTGGTTATCTCTCGGATCCGCATAAAGCCCGTTGTCAAACTGGGTATATTTTTACATACAATGGTACGACTATCTCGTGGAGATCCGTAAAACAAACTCTCGTTGCCACATCTTCGAATCATGCTGAAATATTGGCATTACATGAAACCAGTCGGGAATGTGTCTGGTTGAGATCTGTCATAAGTCACATCCAGAGTTCATGTGGGATTCCCCAAAATATGAATGAGCTCGCAATAATTTTTGAGGATAATGTCGCCTGTATCGCCCAAGTGCGAGGTGGATATATCAAAGGGGATAGAACGAAGCACATCTCGCCCAAGTTTTTCTACACCCACGAGCTTCAAGAGTCTCGACAAATCGATGTGAAGCAAATCCGGTCTTCAAGTAATCTAGCGGATTTATTAACGAAGACTTTACCGACATCGACTTTCGAAAAGCTAATTTATGGAATAGGAATGCGGAAGCTCTCCAAATTAGTAGATTAGATTATGGATGTAATTAACAGGGGGAGTTTTGTAATTGAATTCCATCAGCTGTACTCTTTTTCCTTCGTCCAGTTTTTTTTATCCCACTGGGTTTTTCTGGCAAGGTTTTAACGAGGCAGTCAAATATCTCATATGGTGGAAATCCAATAGGGAGTGTTGTAAATATTGATGTGAATCTCCACCTCATGCTTACACATGTTAGGCATGCAGTAATGAAATGCATGCACTTTGACATCTGTCTAATAATATGGCTATATATATATGTGTAGCTTCTGCAGAAGAGATGATATACATAAAAACATTGTTCTCTTTCATCTGTTCCTTTCTTCTTCTTTCAATATTTCTTCTTCTGTCTATTATTAATCTATAATATTTACATCAAGAATTCAAGCAAGATTTCCAGGTTATTTTCTGATTCCAATCTATTTCCATATAATATTGAACTGCTTTCTTCTCTTCTACCCCTATTCTATTTTTATTTTTATAACATAAAGAAATTACTTGGTTTAAACCTGCCCCATTATCTCCGGGTTGTGGATCTCGTGTTCTAGTTTACATTTCGAGTGTTTCAAGAGATTTGAAAATGGATTAATTACAAAATTCATCATATATTTTTTAATTTTTGTACTAATCTACTTATTTTAAATGTTATTTGTAAAAAGTATATTTTTAGTTTTGGAATTGAATTTTTTAATAGAAAGAGATTTGGAATCAGTGAATTAATGAAAAAAAATTTACTTGCCTTGAGTTTTTTTTTTTTTTTTTGAAAAAAACGTTTGAAATCAGTGGACTAATGCAAAAAATTTGAAAAACTGTGAGTGTTTCTATAATTAACCCTTTTAAAAATTTGATTCAAAATTAAAATTTTAGAATATATTTGTTAAATAGTATTTTTGGTTAGAGGTTAATATTTACTTTTTAGGAATTTTAGAGGTTCGATCAAAGTAACTTTGAAAGTAATTAGTTTAATTAATAGCAATTTATAATTTATTTGTAAAACATTTTTAATTATAGGTTAACGTTTTCAGGAGTTTCAAAGTTTCTACCAAAATTAAATTTCTAATTTTTAAAAGCAGTTAATTTGGTTAATAGCAATTTAATCAGCTGATTTGATCCCAACACTAATTTCTAAAATGTTGATAGTAGAAGTATTTGAGATGTTTTAAAATTAAAAGTTTATTAAAAAGATCAAATTACCATACTTTTTAATTAGATTATATAATGTGAAAATTCTTTCAAATGGGCTTTTAGTTAAAAATACAATTATAGGTCTGTTTTGAAAAAAAAAAACAGGCTTTTAAAATTTTAATTTTCACTCTATAGGTCAAGTTTCCTAAAATACCTCTAAAACTTTACAATTCACAGATGCTGTGATTTACGCTCACAGTCTGTTAATTACGGTCACAACTGTGAATGGTTTATAGAGTGAAAATCAAACTTTAATTTTGCAAACTTTTCAAAAGTGGCCTATAATTGTATAGTAAACTTTTTATGGCCTATAAAAAAATTTATCTTTTATTAATTATATGTTAAATAAATAATTAAAATCTAATATAATAATATTTAATACCTTCAGTATTATTTTTTATTATAATATTTTATAATTAAGAAATTTTCTAATATTTTTTAGTATGATAGTGTTGGAGCCGAATTCCGGTGAGACTTCGTACCCTTTCAAGATGAGGGCTCTGATTTCTCAATCTTCGTCTGTTAGTTGTCTAGTAATTTGTTGTAACCGATTTTGAATATTTTACCCTGTTTATATAGATTTCCTTCACGCTCCAGGAAATTCTAACCAACTTCTTAGCTGGAACCCCGAGATTCGCGGAGGTTAAACCCACGCTCCAACTAACCCTTCTAGAATATCCTCTAAGAAAAATCATTTGAGCGGCTGAAATTAAAGTGCTATATTTCAGTCGCTCCAATCGCCTAGCTATTTAGAGCCCATTTTCTTCTATTCGGCCGAAAAATGTGTGAGACCCAATGGGCTTGAAGTTTTAAGCCAACTCTTAGGGTAATAGTGGCCGAAATCATAGAAAAATCCTAAAGGTGTTCCTCTAGTTGAGCGGCCGAAGATCCCTTTGTGCTATTTAGTATGATAGTAAGTAATGATATTATTTTCTTTTGTATATTAGTTTAATTAATATTTATATAAAAATAATAAATATTATTAAAATTATTACCTATTATTATAAATAAATATTAAAATATTTAACACAGTGTATTATCTATTTAAAGGTAATAATGTAAAATATACCTTATAAAAACTAAAAGAATAATTTTTTAAAAATGTATCATTCTATAATTGAATATGCTAATAGTGCTATTATGAAGCAACTAATTACTATACATTGTATCATCAATTTGCTAACTATTAATAGTTGGTCAAATCGCTAACATAACCCACTAATCGCTATTGAATCCGCCGATCGATAACCGCTAATTGTCAAAAAGACCCTTAAAATTAGTTGATTTGGTCTAATACATAAATATCTAAAATGCTAATTACATGAGCATTTAAGATATTTTAAATTAGAGATTTGTTAAAAAGATCATATTACTCCAGTTTAATTAGAACTATATTAATTAAATGTAAATAAAATAAGTAAAATCTATTATAATAATATTTAATATTCAGTATTATTTTTATTATAATATTTTCTTATTAAATATTTTTATTATATTTTTTTTCAAATATTATAGTATCCAAATTAATTTTTTATATTAATTTAATTAATACTTAATATAAAATAGTAAATATTATTAAAATTATTATTTATTGGTACTATTAATAAATATTAAAATATTTAACAAATTGTATTATATATTTGAAAGGAGTGGTGTAAAATATATTTTATGAAAAGTAAAAGAATAATTTTTTTAATATGTTCTTTTACATTATTTTATAATTAAAACTGCTGATAGTGCTATTATTAGATAGTTAATTACTAAACACTGAATGATCAATCCGCTAATAGTTAACCATTGGTCAAACCACTTAGTATGTGTTTGGTAGGTAGATTTTTAAGTAGCGATTAGATTTTTCATTTGCGATTTGGTAATTTAACTGTTTGGGAGATGTTTTTTGATTAGCGATTAGATTTTTATTTAGTGATTTCCAGAACGCTACTTCAAGTAGTTTTTCACGAATCGCTTATACAAAAGCTCCTATTTTACCCTTATCAATTTATGAATATTACTAAACTACCCTTAATAACATTAAAAGCTTCTATTTGTACTAAATTAGATTAATTTTAATAATATTTTTATTTATTAAATATGATTAAAAATATTTAAATAACATTTTTAGTTAGTCTATATTTTATTTATTTTTTAATTAGTTGATAACTAAGGATGGTTGACTTTAAATTAAAAATCTTAAAAGAAAAAATTGTTTAAAAATATTACTAACGCTAATAAATTATATTGTAAGATAAAAATAATATATTGTATTGTTTACGTAATTTTACATCTAACAGATACTTTAACATCTAAATGTTGTTACCAAACACTCATGCAAAATCGCTACTTCAACATCTAATTTAACAGCTAATCACTACTTCAACCGCTAACTCAACATCTAATTGAAAATCTAGTATCAAACATACACTTATCAAATTCTTCAACCGCTAATCATTATTATAACTCGGTAACCGCTAACAGTTAATGACCAAATAGATCCTTAATTTAGAACTAGTAAGTTTGATTAACAACAATTTGAGTGTTAATTTTTAAAATGTTGAAAGCAATGTTTTTAAAATCGGACCGGATCGGCTGTCCATCCGTTTTTTTTTTTATTTTTTAAAAAACCAATTTTTCAAAAAATCGATCAAATCCAAAAATTGGTAAAAATCAGACTTTTTTCTAAAAAAAATCAATTAATAATTATTAAAATTTTAATTTATTTTAATGAAATTTAATTTTGTTTGGAATAATTGTTTTATTTTTTTAAACGAATTTAAAAATTTAAAAATAATAATATAAATGTTGTTTTCAAGTAAATGAATATTGTGTCGTTTATTTTATTGATAATTAATTTATATCGATAAATTTATTTTTAAGTATGTTTAATTATAATTTTAGTTATATATATTTAAATAAATATAAATTAATTTCACATTTTAATTTTATATAATATTTTTATAATTATTTTAAAAATTTAAAAAAACCGATTTTAAGAGTTCGACCGGATTGAACCCTAAAACCGTGACATCTTTGCGAGACTTGTTTGATGTCCGATCCGATTTTAAAAACATTGGTTGAAAGTAAGAGCGTTTCAGTGGTTTATTAAAAGATCAAATTATCATACTTTTATATAGAATTATATTAATTACGTGATAATAAAATAATTGAAATTTATTATAATAATATTTAATATTTTAGTTATGATTCTTAATATAATATTTAATTATTAATTTTTTTAGTAATACAGTATGTTTATTGTTCTTATTTTATATTATTTTAATCAATGGTTGGTATAAAATTTTAAAAAAATATTATTAAAATTGTTACTATAAATTGATTAATAAATATTTAAATATTTAATATTGTATTATATATAAAGTAGTAGTGCCACATATACTTTAAAAAAGTAAAAATAATTATTTTAATATATACTCTTGTGTTATTTTACAATGAAACAGCCTATAATACTGGGATGATCTATTTCATTCTAGCCAAAATAATCTATTATATATTCACTAATGAATAACTATTAATTGTTAATTGTATACATAATTTATAAAATATAAAATTAAAAAAAAACAAAATATTTATATAATATTTACAATTGCCACTTCAATCATAATAGATTTTTTTTTTAAATTATTTTTTTAAAATTTAAAAGTATTAATTTGTTTATGGGAGTACTTTAAACATTGCGAAAATTATTTTAAATGTGCTTTTTAAAGTTCAAAATATAATTATAGACTTGTTTTAAAAAACATATAAAAATAAGTTTTTAAAAGTTTAGTTTTCACTACATAGGCCGAGTTTTTCAAAATATCCCTAAATTTTTACAATTCACAGGGTCTGTGAATTACAGTTACAGTCTATGAATTATAGTCACAGTGTGTGAATGACCTATGAAGTGAAAACTAAAGTTTAATTTTGCAAAATTTTCAAAATAAGCCTATAATTATATACTACACTTTTTATGGCCTAGAAAAAAAAATTTTCCCATAAATATTTATCTTTAAAAATGATGGCTACCCCTATAATTTGCAGTCATAAACACATCACAACATATTGAAGTATTTTAAAAAGAATATTATTATACGTTTATTACTCTGATGTCAATATGAGTCTATGACTACTTTAGCCACCATGATTCTAATTTGAGTTTAGCCTACTTCTTGTGGGTTCTGATTAAGAATTGAATGAATAGTGATTGAGAGAGAATGTTTTCCTAAAGATTAGAGAATGTTCTATATGTGTGATGTCCCAAAAAGATCTGCCTAGGGTTTTGAGCCTTTCCTATTTATAGGGTTCCTTTTTTATGGTCATTTTTTGGTTCACCCCTGGGAACCCTACTTAACTTTCCCGTTTTATTTAACTGATTCTGTTCATAATTCGACTCTTCATATCCGTCTGTTAGTACATCCCGGTTACGACCGCCGCCAAGTCCACGCAACCTCTGGGAAGACCGCTCAGTCATAGAGGCTGTCAGCCGTGTGAATATGTGGAATGATTGATCGGTCATGGCAGCTATTAGGACCTTGTGATCTTTTGGACGACTGGTTGGTCATAATGGCTGCCAGACCCTTGTGACTTTAGAGATGACTGGTCGGTCATGACGGCTGCCAGATCCATATTTCTCTTTCTCTCACTTTTTTCCCTTTTAGGCCCTCTCTACTCTTTGCCGCCTGTCTAGGACCAACCCGCTACAGTAATCCCCCATTGTGGCGGTTGGACTCATCCAGCCCGGGCAATGTCCGAACGGGTTGGATCAAATTAACCCGCCTGTTTCCAGCTAGAGGTTAACGGAACCTTTTCAAATGAAACTAAATCTTTTGAAGGTTTTGTAATCATGACATGACATGTTCATCATTTTATATTTTATTTTACTTCAACTGTCATGCCAGTCCATCATATCTCTCTTATTCTTCTTTATTTTTGAAAAATCTCTCTCTCTATCTCTTTTTCTTCCCTTTTTCTTTTGAAAAAACCTATCTCTCCTTCTTTTATAAACCCTCTCTCTTCTTCTTCCTTGTCTTCTCATTTCTGCCTCTAGGTTTGAGTTTGCTATCGCCATTTATGTTTCTTCTGTCCTGTTGCCTTTAAGTTTCCTCCGTCGACATTTTTTAAATTCTCGCATTTTGGCAGCTCTTAGCGATGAGTCTTTTGTACTCTTGGTCGATACTATGTTTAGTTTTTCTAGTGAAACATTTTGTTTGGGGTTTTACTTTTGTCGTTGATGCTGCGCTTTAATTTTCGTATTTGACCGTTGTCTGATTATCGATTTATTTTGTCATTTTATTTCGTGCTTATATTCAAATGAGAATTGATTTCGGTTTTGGAAAGTGAATATCGTGTTTCTCTTATTGCTTTAACTCGGTGAGGCTTGGCCAATTGGTGATTTGATGATTTTCAAGTAGGCTATTCACTGTTCTCTAGAGGCAGGTCTTTCTCTGTGCTTGCTTTCCTAAGCATACTATTCCTACATTTAGTTTAAGAGGTATGAGGGCAATCTTTGTGCGTAATTGTCTAGGCGTGATTGCCATTCTTGACCAGTGAGTTTAGGGTTATGATCATTATTATTTTTATTGGTATTGCTATCTCCCTTCCTCCCTTATTATGCATTTTTCCGTTTTGGTCCACAGATGGAGAGTGGTGGTGATGATCCTGCTATTCCGGATCCTCCTTCGCACACTAAAGATCGATGGAAGTTCTCGGGGATGACAGTCTATTGGAAATTTAGGAGGCGACGTCTATGAGATTAGACTAAGCGGGAAGTGAGGCTTCCACTACTGATAGGACCGTCCTATTTCCAGAGAGGCACCATTCTCAGGGCATTCTCCAGGATATCTATAACCTCCCAAGCGATGTCACCGCGGTCCACCTGGCTAGATGGAGGAAAAAGTACAATGTCCCTCACTTTATTGAGCATGCCTACCTGAAAAAGAGGAACGGATAGACGGGGCGCCGCCAGGTTGGGAGCCTTTTTATTCAAAGCATTTCGACTGCGGCGTCCGGCTTCCTCTCCAAGGCATGCTCAAAGAGTTTTGTAAGTTCTTCCCAATTCACGTGAGCCAACTCCACCCTAATGTGGTGAGAATCATCTAGTGCGTGGAGATCCTGTGTGATGAGAGACACGACTTTTCTTTAAAGGCCAGGTTTTTTTTATGCGTATACGGTAATGATAGACGGCCGAGAGAGCGGTCACTATATCTTCGTCTGTCATTCCAGTAACCCTAAATTCATCAAACAGATTTCCAGAGATAAGTATTGGAAAAATATGTATTGTTTCATAAGGGGGTGACCATGGTGAATCCTGATCAGCACTGTGTTAGACATTGAACAGTTATTAAAAGACTTGACATTGAGTACTGCCTGCCCCCCGACGACAGTGAAGTTAGATGTCAGACCATCTCTCAAATTCCTGTCCAACATAGGGATAGAGAGTCCCTTATTAAATGTGTAAATGACAGCGCGATAAACTTATTTTCTTTTGATTTAGGTATCTCATTATTATTATTATTTACTTATTTTTTTTACGGTTACTTTCGTTCGACCATTGTTGACTACCAATTAATTTCTTTGACTTTCTTGACCCGTCCTACCTTTATCTTTTGTAATGCTTATTCGTCCTTCTTGCTTTACCCATTTTGTAATTTTATTTTCAGGCATGTTTAAGCGAATCATGGAGTCCAGCAATCCCCACGCCGAGACTCATTAATCGTTGGCACTACTGTGGGAGAAGAGGAGGAAACAAAAGGAAGATTAGTCCTAGGATGGTTTGGGTTCAAATTTGCAAACAGCCGCCTAGGGGTTCAAGGCCTCTATTATGAGTGGGACCGAACAGTCCCCGTTGCTCAGCTAGGTAGATACGACCAGTAGCATCCGAGGAGAGAGGCCTCCCACTCGGTCCTTTATCCATCCGGAATCCCCGGTTCATCAACACTCTCATTCGTCTTCCAGAGAGGGTTAAAAATGATCTTGTACTGACAAAGGGAAGCGGCCTCTGGAGGAGTCGGGCAAAGACAAGGTCGAGCTATCCTTTCCTGAGGGCATGTCTGCGAAGACTCACTTTAAAGAGTTGCTTAAGATCGCGAAGTTTACGAACTTTTTAAATGATCGAGCGGAACTGGTTAACATGGGGTCGCAGGGGTTTTTTGAGTCTACTATTGCCCATTATATCTAGGTTGGTGTTTCCTTACTTCTCTTCTCCATTCTCTCTCTCTTTTTTTTTTACTCTTAGTTTGGCTGGTAGGGATCTAACACGTCATGGTCTTCACCCATTTCACTAACGTGGAAGGAAAGAGGCATATCGAGGCAGACGGTTGTTCGGCTGAGCTAGAAAAGGAGAATGGCCAACTAAAGCAGCAAGTCCGGTGGACTTTCGATCAGATGCTTTCTTTGAAAAAACTTAATTTTACTTTGGCTCAGACGGTCAGCGCTCGGAAAATGGAGGTTCAGAAGCTCCAAGCTAGCATGGAGGCCGAGAGGAAGAAGGCCAATGCGGTGTATTCTTTGAAAAGCAAGGTTGAACGTTTGAGGGGCGAATGTGACCGCTGCTATGTCAAGACTCGATTGGAGTTATTAAGGGAGGTGAGAGATGGAGCGATATCTCTCGATGAGGTTTTTGAGGAAATTGCAGAACTGGAGAAGACAGTCCCTCCCTCTTGATCGACCAGTCGAATTAGTTGTTAATCTTTTCTCTTAACTTCCTGTTTATCTTGGAAGTTTTACTTTTTTATGCTATCCAAACGTTAGTTCTTAAAGCCAACACTTATATTAAATACTTGGTTTTTGTAACAGTAGTAGTTGGTTTATTTTACCGAATGAACGTCAAATGAATGAGTCCTGTTCGAGCAGGTTTAGTTTGATCGGTCATTATACACTGATATATGTGTTTTATAGCCCTTGGGCAGGTTGGTCATACATTATGCGATGATGTAATCATAGAACCGATAGGTCATAAGCTACCCAATTTGTATCTCAGCCCGATCGGTCGCACATGATGACAATGGATTTAAATTCGAAATCGATCGGTCATACGCTATGTAACGACATACCTGATTTATATCTCGGACCGATCGGTCACACATGACGACAATGAATTAACATTCAAAACCGACCCAATTTATATCTCGAGCAGATCGGTTGCACATGATGTCAATGGATTTACATTTGAAACCGATCAGTCATATATTGCGACAATTGACTTATGCTTTAGACCGACCGCCCATGCATTGTGCGGTGATATAATTGATTTTCATATCGGTCCGATCAGTTATATGTTATGACATAATTGACTCATGTTTCAGACCGATCAGCCATATGGTAAATTTGATTTACATTTCAAACTGATTAGTCATACCGATCATCTATTTTGTTTTCTGAAGAACGACAGCTTATCAATGGTTGCCATATATTTGTAGAAAGTGGCGCATTTTTGTCACTGAAAATTTCTTTTAATTTTATTTTTTGTTTGAAGAACTTTTGGAGAGTTAAGTCGCATAACTTTGTGGTGGACAATTTAATTGTATCGTTGAGAAATTAGTTCCTAAGGGAGATTCTGTGTAATTGACCGAATGGCCTTGCAGAGCCCATTCGGGTTTTTGTGGGTATGCTTGGGGATCCTCGTCTTGTATAGGTGGTGGGTGCACTTTTGCGATCCCGACCTTGATAGACTGGCCAATCATTTTCCGGGTACGTTTGTCAATCCCCAACTTGGAGTGCGGGTACGTTTTTCAATCCCCGACTTGAAATGCATGCATATTTGATAATCTCCAACTTGTAAGACCTTTCGACCTATGAGTCTAGATAGTTTTTCTTCTTTTTTATTGACGGGCCTCATTAAAAACCCCGAAGGTAAAAAAAGTGCCCATTCATCTTATTACATATACGGAAAATAAAATACAAAAAGAAATGACCTACTAGCTAAAAGTGATACTTTTTAAGGTTGAATATGTTCTAGCTATTGTCGATCTCATTCCCTTATCTAGTCACTAGCCTGTATAACCCTTTCCTGACAGCTCGGTCGATTTGGTAAGGGCCTTCTCAGTTAGCGCTAACTTTCCGTGTCTGGGATCTAGTGTATTTTGGAACGCTCTTCTGAGAACCCAATCCCTAGTTTGGAAGGTCCTGGCCTTGACTTTCTTATTGTATGACCGAGCTATCCTGGCCTGGTATTAGGCCATTTTTTTGCGAGCTTTTTCTCTCTTTTTGTCCACCGTGTCTCTCTCGAAGGTAATTATCTGATGGTTCTGACCTTTACTTAGCATTTCTCTCAACTGCAGAGCACAACACTTTATAGGGAGCATCGCTTCGACCCTATACACCATCGAGTAGGGTGTTTAGAGCGTGGCGGTCCTGGGGGTGGTCCGGAATGCCCATAGTACTTGGGGAGGGCATCCGGCCAGGTCCTATTTGCATTCTCCAGCTTTTTCTTCAGCGTATCCAGAACAGATTTGTTGGTTGCTTTCGCTTTTCCGTTCGCCTAGGGGTATATTGGGGTAGAGAACGCTAGCCTTATTTTTAGGCCTTCGCAAAAATCCTTCAAGTCTTAGGAGTTAAACTGAGGCCCATTAACTGTTAGGATCTCCTTTGGTAGCCCAAACCGGTAAATGATGTGCTGCCATATAAACTTTTGAACTTTTTGGGTTGTTATCTTCTCTAAGGCTTTGACTTCCACCCACTTCGTAAGATAGTCAATTGCTAGATGGATGAATTTCCTTCTTCCATACATGGACGTTGGGAAATGACCTACTATATCCATCCCCCATTTTTCCAACGGCCATGCCGACGTTATGCAGTTCAATGGGCCAGCATGCGAATTGGAGAAATTGGCGAACCTTTGGCACCTGTCACATTTCTTGACTCAGTTTATTGTATCAATTTATGGTCGGCCAATAATACCTCGCTTGGTGCCTAAATGCTAGGCTTCTTCCCCCTCAATGGTTTCCTACATGACCTTTGTGTAGGTATTCCAGTATTGTATGCCCGTCCTCATTCCTTACATATTTAAGATATGGACCATTAATAGACTGTTTAAATAGTTCACCTTCGATCAGGATGAACCGAGCGGATGCTATTCGTGTTTTCCTTGCATCCGCCTTGTCGGTCGGTAGTTGTTTGTCCATCAGATACTACATAATGGGGGTTCGCCAGTCCTATTGGTGTATAGCATGAACTTTTTGCACTTCATCAAGGACGAAATTGTCCAGAAAAGTGTATATTATCAGTTCGTCCAATTTTTTGTGTTGTACCAGTGCGCCAAGATTGGTCATGATGTCTACTCGCCCATTTTGTGTTCTTGGAACCTGCTCTAAAGTCGCACTCGTGAACTGGGCCATGAGGTGTTTTACCAGGATAACATATTTCTTCATCTTCTCATTCCTACCCTGATACCCCCCATTGACTTGGTTGACTATCAATTGGGAGTCGTTTTTTATCCTTATCTTTTTCACCCCCATAAGGTATGCCACTTTCAGCTGCTATTAACGCCTCGTATTCAACCTCATTATTGGTTACGGAGAGTTTACAATGGATGGCTTGAGTGAACTGGGGTAAGGTCGGCGGCTTGAGATAAATCCTCAGTCCGCATCCATTTAACTGACTTGCGTCGTCATCCTCAAGAATCCATTCTTGCTCTTCCTCGCATACTAGGGTCCCGTTTGGAATCTTTCCTTCTATCAGGTCAAAATTGACCAAAGAGCCAGCCAGGGCTTGAGTCTTGATGGCACCCCTCCCTACGAAGGTGATATCAAACTCCCCCAGCTCGATTATCCACTTCACCAACCTGCTTGACCGGTCGGGTGACTGGATTATGGTTTTCAGGGGTAGTGAGGTTATTAGCATGATCGAGTGGGCTGGGAAGTACGCCCTGAGCTTCCTTGCTGCATATATAAGGCTTAAGATTGCCTTTTCAACTTCTAGGTATCTTGTCTCGGCATCGAGCAAGACTTTACTCGTGAAATGGACCGGATGTTGTTTCCCCTCAACCTCCTTTACTAGCACTATGCTCATTGTCGTGGGTGATGGCGACAGGTATAGGTATAATGTCCTCCTTGAAGTTGGGGTCGCCAGAAGAGGCGGGCTGGTCAAGAACAACTTGATCCCTTCGAAAATATTTTGGAATTCCTCCGTCCATCTGAATGATGTGTTCTTTTTTACTGTCGAGAAGAATAGGCTGAACTTCTCCAAGGATTTGGGAATGAACCTTGCGAAGGAGGCCAGACGACTTATAAGCCGCTGGACCTCCTTTTTACTCTTTGGTTCTTCCATGTTCAGCACTGATTTTAGCTATTCAGGGTTGCCTCTATCCACCTCTTCATAATTATGTATCCCAAGAATTTTCTTGCCCTTACCCCAATATTGCACTTTGTCGGGGTTAGCTTCATGTTATACAACCTCAAGGTTTCGAACGTGTTACTAGGGTGTTATATGTGTTCTTCAACTGAACCAAATTTAACCACTATGTCATCAATGTATACTTCCATGGTTTTGCCTAATTTTTCGACGACCATTTTGTTCATTAGCCCTTGGTAGTTTGACTCGGCGTTCTTGAGGTCGAACGACATCACTTTATAGCAGTATAAACCTCTTTCCGTTATGAATGAGGTTTTCTCCTGGTCGTCCGGATGCAGTAGGACACTATTGTACCCCGAGACGCGTCTATGAAACTCACGATCTCACACCCAGCTGGCGGCATCCACCGTAGGTCTACATGGGGTAAGGGAAACGGGTCCTTCGGGCAGACCTTGTTCAAATCTATGAAATCGATGCACGCCCTCCATTTGCCGCTCTTCTTTTTTGCCACCACAATGTTAGCCAGCAAGTCGGGATTGTGGACTTCCCTTATGGACCTATTGGCTAATAGCTTTTCCACTTCCTCATTTATCACATTGTTCCTTTCTGGGGCAAACCTCCTTCGTTTTTACTTTACCGGCTTTGTAACTTCTTTTATATTGAGTTTATGAGTGATGACTAATGCGTCAATCCCAGTCATTTCAGTATGAGTCCACGCAAAGCAATCGAAATATTTCATTAGAAAGTCGAGCAATTTCTGCCGTTCGGCCAGGTCTAATGGTGCCTCTACTAATACCTTTTTTGTTTTGTCATTTCATCGACCCTTACTTTGTTGACCTAGTCATCCATGGGGCCTTGCTCTCGGCCTGGATGACCACTCTATAATTGCTATGCTTCCAATTCCTTCGGTCGTAGGGAGTTATAGTAACACGTCCTCTATTGCTTTTGCTCCCCTTTAATTTCCTTGATTCCCCAAGGTGTTGGAAAGTTTACATTTTTAGTGGTACGTCGATGGTATGACCTTCATGTCATGTATCCATGGCCTTCACAATATGGCATTGTAAGTTGAGTCCGAGTTAATAAGCAGGAATGTAGTTGTGAGGTTCACCCCCTCGGCGAATACCTGCATGTCCACTTCCCCATTGTGCTTTTGGATTCGCCGCCAAACCCTACTAGACTGATTGATTTTTGCCTGACCGACCTTTCATCCAACAGCATCGTTCGGAATGCCCCCATAAACAATATGTTCGCCGAACTCCCATTATATATTAGTACCATTCTCACCGAGAGATTGGCCATGGTGATGCTGATGACAAGGGCGTCATAGTTCAGTTCATGCAAGTCGTTCGCTTCGTCACCCGCTAAGGTGATCTCATAGTCTTTTTCTCATTTGGTACCTTGCGCAATGGTATGTACCCCCATTACTTCTTTGGGCTTTCTTTTTGCCATTGATCTGGTGTATCCACATGCCTCGGACCCCCCGACTATCGTGTTTATAGTCCGGTGAACCTTGAGTGGTGAGGTTTGCTTGCTTTTGCTTTCTCGTCACCTTTCATCTGCTATCTCCACTGTCTTCTTTGCTTTTTCGGACATGTATTCCTTCAGAAATCCCCTTTTTAGCAGTTTAACTACTTCATTCCACAGACTAAAGTAGTTATCTGTCGTATGACCGAAGTCCTCGTGGAAGTCACAATATCTCATCATGTCTTTCTCCGAGATTGTCTAATTTTTTATGGCCATTGTACTTTCTCCCTCATTCCCTTCATAACGGCCATCACTTTCCTCGTTGGTATTTTGAGGTCATAAGGTTTCCTTATTGTCATAGTCTGCCCAAAACAACCGTGTGGTCTGTCATCCCTTCAGTAATAGTTTACGCTACCCGACCTGCCTTCCTGTCTCGCTAGCCTATTTTGGGTGAAGTTGCCAGGCTCCCGCTTATTCTAGCTAAAGTTGTCCGGGTCTCGCCTGTTTCCCCAACCTCTCTGCCTTGATAGGTCCTCGTATTTAGCCTTGGCCTCGGCCCTGACCAGCAACTCGTCAAAAATTTTACACTTTTAGATTGTAAGGTTAATGTGGGTGGTCGAACCAGAGAGTAATCCATTGATGAACGCAGCTATTGCCGCTTTCTCTCTGCAGTCAGGTATGACCGATTTTAACTCTGTAAATTTCCGTATGTACCGGCATAAGGGTTTCTAATTTCTCTGCGCTAGGCTATATAGGTCAAACTCATCTTTCTCCTTCCTCCTGTTGTATAAGAAGTTGTGCACCAGTTTTGTCAATAGTTCAGCAAAAGATTAGATGTTGTTAGGAGGTAAGGTCGCGTACCAACGTTGGGCCGTGCCTGAGAGGCTGGAGTAAAAACATTTACATAGAACAGCCTCGTAGTCCTCATGCGGGATATTACATGTACTCATCTGGTGTTTGAAATTGGCGATATGGTCCTCCGGGTCAATCGACCCCTTGTATTATTTGCAATGTGGCATGGTGAAGCATTTAGGCATCGGGGTTTCAGAGATCCAAGACGTGAATGGGTTTTCCGAACATCTCGTCATCGACTCCCGAATATGGTGGCTATGTTCATCTTTGAGTTTGTCGACCATATCTTGGACCTCGTTATATTTTTCCTCATAATGCTTTTTGAGTTTATCTCTAGTGTCACCTTACCTGGCCGACCGGTCTTCTGGCTTTCTTTTTCGGCTTGGCCAGTAAGTGAAATCGCTATGCTTCAATGAGTCGTCTTCGAGTTCGAGTCCGAAGTTACGCCGGTACAAAGGTGACCGTTCACCTTCTTCATGCCCTTTTCTTTTCCCAGTCACCAGTTCTTCGATGGCGATTCCCCTTCCTTTCTTCAGGATATCGTTCTGAACGAGTAAGTGGATAATTTATTCGTTTTGCTTTTTCAGTTCAACTGTGAGGGTGGTTAGCTGCTCCTCCGTCGACGACGCCGGGGGCATTTGAAGGTAGTCCTCAGCCATTCGCGCCAGGGTCTGAGGTTTGGCAATAGTGTGTGTTGAACTATTTGGTTAATGTGTTTTTTGAAATCTGAACTTCCTCCAGTCGCCGGAATCACCCTCTCCCCACAGACGGCATTAATTGTGGTAGGTTCTGATTAAGAATTAAATGAATAGTGATTAAATAGAGAATGTTTTCCTAAAGACTAGAGAATGTTCTATATATGTGATGTCCCAAAAAGATCTGCCTAAGGTTTTGAGCCTTTCCTATTTATAGGGTTCCCTTTTGGTGGTCATTTTCTGATTCACCCACTAGGAATCCTACTTAACCTTCCCGTTTTATTTAACTAATTCTGTTCACAATTTGACTCTTCATATCCCTCCGTTATGACCGCCCGATTACGACCGCCACTGGGTCCACTCAATCTTTTGGGAAGAGGTAATTTTGTATTGAATTTTTTTTTTTTAAAATTTGTTTTGTAATATTTTTATTTGTGGTAAAGTTATTATTTTTCTTTTTATGAAATAAGAAAATTTTCTAGTTATGTTTGTTTATATTTATTGGCGATTCAAGTTGACTTAAAAGGAAGAGAGATAACCAATAAATCTTTAACAAATTTGTATTAAAGTTTCTTTTGAAAATAGAATCCATTGTTAGATCTGGATTTTGGTGCTTTATATCGAAAGATTTCTAATATTACGGCACTTAGACGGCGGGTCTTGTTTGAAGTGAACATCTCAATTTGAAATGATATCTATGATGTAGGTCATTAGATCAATTTAGTTAAAGTTTTGGTCAACAGAATTGTCCCAACAAGTTGGAAGAATTGAAGATCTCTCGTCAACCAAATTACTTGAATTTAATTTGAATCTTCTGCCCAGATGGTTCTATACACATCAACAATTAATGGTTTTTATGATGTGTCTTGGTAGTCGGATCGAATGCGGCTCTCTTATAGTGATTATTGGATATGAGCGTATGAAAGTTAATTTTAGATGGTTGAGATCGAATTTGAAATTTTTAAAAATGTGTGATGTCACACTTATTGGAAATATGATGGAATATGAAATTGAGATTCAAAATTGAAAAATATCTGAATTTTAAATTTGAGATTGGGTCCTTTCCCAATATACGTGGAGAGTTTTAGGATAGAATTGAGAATAAATGGAAAACATCAATAAATTTATTGACAAAGTTCATATATCAAGCAAGAAAAAGAGGACACTTGATTACATATACAACTCAATTCATCGCAGCGAGAGAGTCATCCAACACCCGGTTTATGACTAATCACATAACAAGCGCTTCAATATCATGGACAAATTCATCGACGTAACCACTCATAAAGCCGGGACTTACGAGCATCTCCTTCCACTTAGCATGAGTTTTCTTAACCAAATCACCCCTCTCGCTCTCTCTATCCATCACCCATTTGATATAGCTTTGGACAAATTTTCTCTAGAAACCCAACCATTCTCTTCTTTCTCCGCCTCCACAGCAACTTCAAGCTCAGCCGCCAGTAACCTTGCATGCAAAATAAAATCACGCCGGTTCGGAGGAAGCACAACTATTTGACAATCACTCACCAACGACTCCCACATCGCACCAGACCCACCATGATTCACAAAACACCCAACCGATCGATGTTTCAATATCTCTCGCTGCGGGACCCACCCTCCACAAACCAATCCCCTCCCTTTGATCCTCTCTTCATACCCATTCGGAAACGCTTCCTCCACCGTCGATGAACCAATTGGCGGCTTCATTGCTATCAAAAACGGATACCCACTTGACTCAAAACCCAATAGAATTTCCTGAAACTGATCCTTTTCTACAATCCATTCACTTCCAAAACTACAAAACACAACCGAACCATGTCCAAACCCATCAAGCCAAATACCCAATTTGTCCTCCAACAACGACTCTACAGATTCATCTAACACAATCGGTCCAGTTAAACAAACCGGTTTTCTAAACCGTGTCGCGATATAATTACAAAAATGCCCCTCCATTTCCCGACATGTCCTGATAGCGAACATGTCGCACTCTTTTCTAACAATCGTTAACCTGTCGTAAAAGGTTATGTTTTCACCAAACGGAGATGATAAAAACGACGCCGCATCAGCTTCGTGGCTATGTAGAATCACGGTCTTTGAAGGGTAATTATTCGGAGGTAAAGCTAATTCGTCTTCGTTAAAATCAGGACCTTTAACGAACTTGTCTGCACCATGTGCGACCATTGCAGCACAACCGACCACGAAATAAATTGTTTTGATTTGTCGGGGTTTGGTTATTTGTGTCAACCAATATGAAAAGTCATGGAAGACTATGTTTGGGTTGGTGGAATTGATCAGGTCTTCGACTTGGTCTCTGGTGCGGTCCATGGCAACAGCGATGAGAGGGATGAGATTGGGGGATACATCGGATCTGGTTTCTGCTCCGGCGGGTAAGCCGTCGACGTGAGGGATGGTGAGAGAGTGGAAAATGATGAGATTCGGGTGGTGATTGAGGTGTTTGATTTTGTGTTTGGAGTTTGTTGGAATTAAGAATGTGATTTTGTGACCTTTTTCGGCGAGCTTGTTGGCGAGTTGGATGTACGGGATTATGTGACCATATGCGAACCATGGGAACATTATTATGTGAAGAACACCCATCTAACTCTTTGCAGTCTGTGATTGTCAACGAGGATTGATTTTGATTAGACTATAAATGAGGAGGACAAAAGCTCATTGACAAACAGGCCGATTTTAAATTAGACCTAAAGAAATGGTGTCATTATTGATGTTTAAATTATTAAAAGTATTTGGTTGAAATAATGTTTTATAAAGATGGCGTGGATTGCAGTAGGAAGCAGATCGGAATATTAGATTATTTCAACTAAAGTATTATATAATAATATAATAATATTTTACGGAAAGAAATTGTGTTAGTTGGAAAATTGATTATTATAAACTGTATTATTGAATCTGTAAGCACTCCAACCTCCAGCTTAATGTTAAAAAATAGAAAAGATTGAATTGGTTTGGCTCAGTTATAAACAAGGTTTAGATTTTCATAAAGATAGTATTTAAATTTTAAATTAATTTTTTTTTATACAAAGGGTATAGTTATAATTATATTTAGAGCACTATTTAACGTTTCATCTAAAATAATATTGATAAAAATTGTTAGAGCTAATTTGTTAAAAATGACTTAAAAATAAATTTTAATAATTTTATATATAATAATTATTTTTAAAAAATAAAATTAATAATAAATATTAAATTCGAGGAGGACTAACCTAAAGTAGGAATGACACTATGTAGGATGTGGGTGAATATACTAAATATTTGCATATCCATATCTTAATGTTTAGTATATTCACCCACATCCTACATTCACCCACATCCTACAGAGTGTCATTTCTACTTTAAGTTAGTCCTTGAATTCAATATTTATTATTAATTTTATTTTTTAAAAATAATTATTGTATAAAATTATTAAAATTTATTTTTAAGTCATTTCTATCAAATTATCCCTAATAAATTTTTTTTTAACCTAAAGTAGGTATAGCTTGTTTAATGTTTTAAAAAGAGAAGATGATACAAAAGTGTTTCATCTTTCAGGTTCAAAAAGGACACACACATAATACTGTCCTATATACTTCTCTTCCGATTTCTGAATAGTCTTAGAAAAATCTGTCTATAGACTTTGTCTAATGACTATCATGTACCCAACGTGGCTCAAACTGTACTTTTATTATAGTTGATAGGTTTTCGAAGATGCCCCATTTCATTCCTTATAAGAAGACGAGCGATGCGTCTCACATTGCCCGATTACTTTTTTTCAGGAAATTGTCTAACTTTATGGCATACCAAATATTATTACTTCGGATAGAGTTTTTAAGTTCATAACTCACTTTTGGGTGATATTGTGGAAACTTTTCGGAATAAAACTTCAATATAGCAGTGTTGCTCATCCTCAGACTGATGGACAAACAAAGATGATGAAGCACTTGCTAAGGAATCTACTTCGTTGTATTTACAGTGATAAGAAGACAACTTGGGATCTTGCTCTAGCTTAGGTAAAATTCGCCTATAATAGTTCCATCAATAGTTCTACTAAAATGGCACCATTTACAGTCGTCTACAGAAAGCTACCAACTCAAACTATTGACCTTATTGCTTTGCCTGCGGGATTTACAAAGAGCATTACTATTAAGAATCTGGCGTCACAGCAGATTGATGCTTTTCAACAGGTACGTCAATATGTTTTAGAAGTAAATTTGAAGTTTAAAGCTACTACTGATAAGCATTGATGTTCTAAGTTCTTTAACGTTAGCGATCAAGTGATGGTGTATTTATGCAAGGAGTGTGGTGGTGGATAACACAAGCTTGACCCAAGGAAATTGGTTCGATTCATATTATCCAGAAGATCAATGACAATACATATGAAGATATTCAAAACATTTAATATGGTGGACTTTTTTCTTACTACCCTTCTAATGACAACTCGAGGTCGAGTTTTCTTTTTCAAGTGGAGGGAAATGATGTGGATCAGATTGCATTGCACTATATAGATGGTCTAGATCATTCTAAGGCAACTTGAGAATGACCTATAATATTTGTTTAGAGTCCATTTGGAGCGTACAATAGCTTTCTTAAAAGGGAATTGTGAGTTGAAAATTTTTCAAAATGCAACAGGATGTCAAAGGCCGTGTTGCATAGTTAAGGTAGGACATGAGCCGAGTTGGACCCTAACTCTGCTTAGCTTGGCTAATTTATTTTTTATTTGGCTCAAGTCCGGCTCATTTAATTAACGAGTTTATTCTTTAAACTTAGGGTCAACTCACTTAAACCTCACGAGCTGTTCGAGTCCGATAAGTTAACTTGATAACTATATTAATTTCGTATAATTTATTTAAAATAATATTTAAATAGAAGGAAAAGACTTGATAATATGACTTTTTTTTATTACTTTAGTTTATAGAATTTTATTTTTATTTTTATTTTCAACAGAAATGATGTGAATACGCATCCAAATCAATTTAGTTGGTGAAGTGAATTATATTTCATTTGCTTTTATTTTTATTTATATATCTACTTGTGTATTATATTTTATAATTTTAGTTAATAAAATTTATCGAGCTAGCTCACGAGCCAACAAGTCTATCACATCCAAGCTCTATCTCAACTCAATTAATAGTCGAACTAAAAATTAAAGCTCAAACTTTACTCACTAGCTCATGAACAAAACTTATCGAGCTATTATCGAACCAAGTCACGAGCCACTCACAAGACAGCTGGACTAATATCTAGCAATATGCACAGTTATAGGGCCCAAATTCAATTCTTTTAGGGATCAATTTTGACTTTTTTTTTAATTTAACTTTTTTTAGTTTTAAGATTCTTTTTTTTTAGCAGGATTTTTATTTTTTTTTCTAGATTTCTTTTGCACTATAAAAATATTTTATGTTATTCTAAACTTCATCAAGCAATAATATTGTAATTTTCTCTCAATTTGAGATTCGAACTTGTCATTCCCTTAGATTAGGGTTTATCAATATCCCAGTCAAACGAAATTGACTACCAAATTTCGTGACTGAGTCTAACAGTTTTTGTTATTACTTTTGTTTTACTCACGAACTCACATTCAGATTAGATGGTTATTCAATATTGTTTTATTTTATTTTGATTGGTTAATTACACTGTAAACTAATATTTGTATGTGCTAAAAAAAGTTCATAAAATTAACATGTAATGTTTTACTGAATAACAATTGAATTTTTTAACCTCACTCTTTTAGTTAACACATTTTTAACTAACTCAACATCTCTTTACATATCCATTTGGCCCCCTCCAATCAAAACTTACGCTTTGTTTGGATTAAAATTTGTATTGTTCATTAATGTATGGTATTGTATAGAATTGTGTTGTGTTGTATAGGATTTACTTTTCTCATATTTGGCATGTATTGGTTTGTATTGTATTGTATTATAAGTAATTAATAGTATATTGAAATTTTAGATGAGAAAAATCATTTCTCCCCACCAATTTAGTGGTTTTAAAATTTGAAGAAAAAAACATCATACAACACAATACAATACCATAAACCATAACTTTAAAAATGAAACAAATAAGAATTAGTCATTCCAATGCAATACCATCCTATATAAAAATCGCAAAACAAACAAAGGCTTAGAGCATATTAAGTCATTGGAAATATGAATTAGAGAGCTTGAACAAGCTCATGTATAGCATCATATCTACCGCATTTAAAAGAACTTCTTTTCCTTTAAAAGATAACAAGTTATTCAAGATTTGGGTGTTCTCCGAAAACATTGTCCTTAAAGATTTAAACTTTTTTGTTGACTCTTTTCTACCATAGATGAGACGCTTAGATATTTCGGAATACGTTTGTCTATTCTTGAATCAATTAGATATAAGTAGTGGTGCATATTTGGAATCCACAAAATATCTTTGTTTTAAACCGCATTTTAGATTTCAGTATTATAAAATATATAAAAAATAATTGTCAGGAAATGGCGCGCAGAAGGGTCACCTTAGACAACAACCGCTATTTTTATTGGGGAAATACGGACCGATTCCCATTCTTTTCGGACAACTTTAAACAGAAAATAACAAAAAAAAAATTAAAGATAACAACAACAAAAAGATTTATTGTGGAAAACTCCCCAAGTGGAGAAAAACCATGGACCACCCAGAAAAATATTCACTATATAAAAATTATTATAATCATATAATATACATATTTCTCTCATACACCTCAATTTCTAAAATACTATTCTCAAAGAGATCTCTAAGAGAATATCCCTAATCCTCTCATGTAGTATATAAGAAAATTGATGTTGTGGTTGTAATAAACCAAAGGAGGAAACTTCCTTATACTCACGTAAGGAGCAATACAATTTTTACTTCCTCCCCGATGTGGGTTTCTTTTCTTCACTAACAAATATCAAGTTGCTCTTTTTGAATTTCCTTCAATTAAAAACCAATACCAACAAATCTCCACCTTTTTGAAGAGATGAAAAATGCAATATGTTGGCCTTTATGGTTGTCCAACTATACATAATAGAATTAGTTCTCACCGAACTCTAAACTCGACTAACCATGTGCAGTTGCAAGCTTCACATTGTCTCCTACCGACAATCATAATTCTATATTTCAAGAATTATCATACCCTCACCATAAAAAATACCTCCACTCAGATTGAAAACTAATCCAAAATTGTTTACTTGAAATCACTTCGCAAATTCAAAAATTTTCATTTTAGCTCATGTCAAAAAAGTCACTAATAATTTATGGTACAACCCTCTTGTTGTTTTCTTGAGTGTTCATTAGCTATCGACATATTTTCCACCATATACCTTATGCAAATCAGCTACTAATTAAACATCCTCTTTCATGGCACTCTAAAGGTAGCATTCATGTCATGAGGATCTTCATCTTCATTACAAGATAAGTTCATCATCTCTCTATTTCAGGGAGACTACATTGGCAACAATCATTTCTCCTTTGGAGCTTTTACCCGAATCTGCCCTATCATATGGACATTCATTTTTTTGTGTCCCGGTTGATGATATTTCTATCAAACTATCTTTTTTTATTGAGTGTTTACTTTTCTTTCCTCTTCTATTATTAGTAAGAGCTGAGTTTTCATGAGATATTTCATCTCCATCCTTCAATATTCTTTCCTCATAAATGGATTTACTTATCACTCTAGAAAAAATCACGTTTTCCTTCCTATAGATCAAAATGGGCTGCATGTGTTTATAAGATAATGAAAGAGACTAGATGAGTCGAAATGCCTTATCTTCATTATCAATTTTCACACTAATAGATTCTAATTCAGAAACAATCCCATTTAAGACACTCAGATGATTAGAAATAATTATACCTTCATCCATTTGCAATTTATGAAATTGCTCCTTCAAATATAGCCTATTTGATACACTCTTGGTTTGGTACAATTCTTCCAATTTCTCGCACAACTCCTTTGTTGTAGACAATCCAATCACATTAGCAAGAACAATTTTGGCTAAACATAAGCGAATCTGACTTCCTACTTTTATATCTAGCACATCCCATTCATTATCACTAACTTTGGATTTTTCCGAGTCATGTTTTTGAATCTTTTCTGCTAGTTTGTCTTTCTTTTAACGCATTGTATAATCCTGGCTAGATTAACACATCCTTGACTTGTACTTGTACTTGCCACGAGCCAAAATTTATGCTCCCATCAAATTTCTTAATCTAAAATATTGTCCTTGTCATGCTTTTCATGCACTAAAAAATGGATAATAGAAATGAACAATACCAAGTAAATTAGTTCCTAGAAAAGAATGAGGGATCATAATTAGTACACTTAAATACAAACTGTTTCCTAGTCAAAACCTTCTTAGATGGTACTTATTCCAACTATTACCAAATACTCTAGCACCCCAAAGTAACTCTACCAAAATAACATAATTCCATAGGAATCTGACTTTACTTGCTACTCAACCGACACGAAACATCTTATGCTTGAATACAATCATTCAAACCTATTTAATAGTTTAGACTAATGCTAGTAGTAACACTTAGGCTAGATACCTAAAAATAAAAGTCCCTTAATCAGCATATTACTAAAGACAATAAGATGAACGTTACTAATAAGAATAGCTCTAACGCCCGACTTTGGCTTTTTTTTTTTTTGGTCAATTTTCTTTTGGGCCAAATTTGAAGATTCCATGTAGGAATGACTCAAAAATTCATTCTAGGGGTATAATGGTAATTAGATTATGGCGGAAGTATAACTTCCAATTAATTTTTCTAAAACTTTTCATAGTGGTACTTTCATAATTTGGGCAAAAATTGTAAAATTTGGGATTTTGGGCAAATGAGATTTTTGTATCTAAAGTGATTTTTGGAGTGTGAGAAATAATTTTAAAAATTAATAATTTTTCCAAAAATCACCGGTAAGCAAAATTAATTTTGAGTTATTAGTTTGACTAGTCCGTGAGCAAAGGGCATAAAGGCCCAACGCCCAGTAAAGCCCACTAATAGAACTCAAGAAATCCTATTAAAATCATCACTCTCTCACACTCTGACTAAAACTCACTCAAGACCCTACCTCCCTCTCCATTCACGTTTGAACACACCCTTACACCACACAACCTTTAATCTCCCCACTTACAAACACACGACTCATACACAATCACTAGTTAAGTATAAGTATCACCTAGAAGAATTCTTGGAGTCTCTACCTCTCCATCTTAACTTGTGGTAAGGTTCATTAAAACCCTCTCATGACATTTTTTAATCTTTACTTTTTAAATTCAATATAAGTTCGAAGTGAGTGTCCTAATGATTAGTGTGCGCTTCCATATTGAGTATTTGTGTCAATATAATCTCTAATGGTCATTTTCATAAAATCCTAGGGTGTAGATATGGTTTTTGGTATTAATTGAGTTGTATAGTTGTTGATTGTGTTAATTAGTTAGTTAGGTGATTTGGGTGTTTGTGGAGACCAAACCGAAGAAGTCTAGCTAGCTCCATCTAAAGGAAGGTTAGCATTCACATTTTACACTCTATAGTATTGGATGTTGATTTTTTGGTTGTTGGTTGCATTAATTGGATATGAATAATTGAAATGAGAATATACAAATATATATACTTTGGTTGTGAAATTAAACTTGAACTTGGTTGCATTCACAGTAAATGTGAATTAAATGGTGTATACTTAATTGTGGTGCTTATATAATGACATGAGGATATATTGCCTAAATATTGGAATTGTGGTTATTTATGAGAATTTGAAAGTCTACATGTGAAACATGAATTATATGTTTATGATTATGATGATATTTTGCCTTATATTTATTTTGGGTTATTTTTACATGTAATATTGGTTCCATATGGTTTGATGTGGATGACTTTGTGAATTGAAGTTTAAATTACCTCTAAATAGCCATATGTGACAATAAGAGAGCGAACTATGAATATTGATGTTGATTGAATCACTAAAAGGAATTATGCACTTAGTTTAGGTTATTATTGAGAATGAAATAGCATGCCTTAGGGAAAACTTGAGATGTCTCAAACATATGATAATATATGTAAAAACTTTGTTAAGCGGTCTAATTATAAAACTAAGGCAATGGCTCTTATATGGGTCTGGCAGCATTATTAGCCTTCGGGTCTACATGTGTATAGAGAATCCATCAATGTGGTTATCTGACCCATAAGGGGATACAGTCGGACACTATGAATTCGACCTTAGACCTATTTGTGAGCTTTAGCTATGTTGACTTCAGCCTTATATGTCCCGTTTTTACTATGTAAGCTAGAACTAAGGGTGAACATTAAAAACTTAATGTATTGTGATTTTCGTAATTAAAAAATGACATGAAATGGACTTGGATTTGGGAAAAATAAGAAATGATGTTAGAACCATTTACAAAATCTTTGAATGTCTTATTTGTACCTACTTGAATTGATTTAAAATGTCTTACATTGCTTAGAAAGTGCTTAAGGAATTATTGAATAAGTTGTGCAATTTTTGCCTGGTTTTATGTTGTTTTCTGCTTAAACGTGGGGAAAATTCATGTGTCAACAATTAGCAATTCGGTAAGAACTCGACCATAAGTCATTGTCTTTCGTCATTCTCTCTATCACCGAATTAAGAATTCGTCACCTAATTCTTCTAGAATTAAGCCATAAGCCACTGTTCCACGTCTTTCTCTCTATCACAAATTAGAAATTCTACAATTAATTCAGTTGGAACTTGTCCATAAGCCACAAATCCTCATTTTCACTCTATCACCAAATTAGAAACTCGACATTTAATTTGGTTGGAAGTCGACTATAAGCCATTGTTCCTCATTTTCACCCTATCACTAAATTAGGAAATCAACGCTTAAATCAGCAGGAACTCAACCATAAGCCATTATTCCTCTTTCTATCGGTGTTACTCAGTTAGGAATTCGGCACCTAACTTGGTAGGAACTTAGTGTTAAGTTTCTTTCTTTCTTTTTTTTTTTTAAGTATGGTACCGAGTTATAATTTGGTATATACTTAGGATCAACTCGGTGTTTAGCATCTAGTTTGTTTTTTGATTCGGTTATCGAATTGGTAATTTGGTAGGGATCTCGGTATGAACTTGGTATCTTCTTAATTTTTCCGAAAATGTAGTTGATTTGCAAGTATTTCTTTTAGCTTATGCATTTGTGTAACACATATAATTAACTGAAAGACACATTCGTATTTGGTTGTTTGAGTATAAGATTGTTAACCAGACATCGATAGTCTGACCTTTTCTTTTTATTATTTTCCCTTTATTTCTTCTTGAATATCTAAACTTATGATCGAGCGAGCCAATACCATGTCATGAATTATATGAAGTAGTTTGGAGATCACTTCATATTTATTCACTCGCATATTATCTAGTATTTTGAATAAATGTAAATGACTATTTGACTTCATCAATATTTATGTTCTTATATACTTGGGTAGAGAGATTTAAACTCTAAATTACTTCTGATTGCGATATTTTGTTATAATTCCAAATTAATTGAAGTATGAATATGATATAAATTTTAGTAATTTCTCAAATATTCCCTAATATTTGAATATATGATATTGATTATGTGATAGTGATAAGTGGTTATGTGTATAAGTATATGTAATTGTATTTGAATGTGGCGCCACCGGCCGATGCGCTGCGGGTCCTCCATGGTCGAGAGTTGCGCTTTATAGGCTTTTACAATCATATTGTCACTCCTAAACGAGTAAGATGCATAAAATCACTTATAAGTGGAATTTTAGTTCACTAGAACAGAACTATACTATTTATGAACATGAAGTTCTTGTGATAATAAAAACTATTAGAAAATGGTAAACTGACCTTTTATCAAAACAGTTTACTCTTCGATCTGATAATTTTTATCTTACAAATTTTATAATCTTTAATTCAAAGAAAGAGTTAAGTCAAGGACGTCTAACCCGCTGGGAGGAAACCATTGTAAAATATCTAATTAAATTTGAGAAAATTAAAAGTTCTAGTAATGCCATTGTTGATACATTCTCATGTGATAGAAACAACAATGAAGTTGATAAAGCTTTCATTATAGGAGGAAAAAGATGAGTATGAGCAGCTTTACACTTAATTTTAAAACAAAAGTTCAAAAAGGTATTCAGCTGAAGAGTAGAAAGTCAAAGCCCTGAAAAATGTTCATCTCATTATACAACATTGTTCTAATGTATCAAAATGTGCAAACACATACTAGTGGACCTATAAATAAAAATAATTAAAGAACCAACATTGTTAACAACAACAACGTCAACAACTACAATGAAACTTTATTGTGGATAAAAAGAAAGAATCAATCATGTTAGTCTTCTTAAATAGAACCAAAATCACTCCAGACCTGGAAGAAGTAAATAAATTAATAAATAAGTCAAAGTATTAAAAAAATGATTAATATTTCATCTTCAATGATTCTAGCAAAGAAATTCATTATGAATGGTATAACACTACACTATACAATTACTACTCAAAAAATGATCATTTATAAAAATTAACCTACACTTAAACAAACAAAGGAAACTTCTAAAGATTTCAATAAAAACAATAAGTCTTTTAAAAAAAAAAAGTTAGGTTGACTGGTACCTCTAATCACCTAGAGAAGTACAAAATCTTTATTTTTTTCTTCTCGATTTAGTCCCAATAATTGGTCAAATTCAAGGGAAAATGAAGCTCAATAAAGCATATTTTGAGAAATGAATCATTTTCTTTTAAAAAAATAATTTGGACACTAAAAAATATAATAGAAAAGTCGTACCCATAAAGGATGTCAATCCACTCATAGTCTACAAGCTCTGGAAATATGAATTACTTCACCAAATTCATATAATAAGTGCTTGGAAACGTTTTTATCAAATTTTAAGAATCTAATTTAGCATTCATGCCGGTAACCAGAAGTCAAAATGGGTTCTCCATTTTGCATCATCTCTACCAGTTTTAGGATAAGATGGTGAAATCATTTTTTCATTTTTATCTTTAGTTAAAATGATGATAGATGATTATGATTTTCCACCAAATGATAATGAAATTAAGATTGACAATTTTTTTTACGCAAAAGAAATATTGTTAACTCTTTGTCAACAATCTAAAAGACTATATCCCAATTTAATGGACAGTCTCATATGAGTATTTTTTTATAAGTCCCCATAATGATTACTTTGGTCAATCATTAGAAAAATATTTTTTTTGAAGGAGAATTAGCTCTGTTTTGAGGGTGATTTCAAACGCTTCTCAGGAAGAATGACAACTTTATGGCTTAGGCTTTACTTTTGCCTTCAGTCTTACCTGGTACACATTTATGAAATGTGTCATTCTGACACAAAAGAAGAATATGAGACGTATGAAGTTTCAAGATATGTGTTGGCAGAAGCGGCCACAGAAGATAAGGTGAAGACAATGAATCTTCTAACTTGGATAGAGATCATGAGGTATTTATTGATAATTGATAACATTTAAGGAAATGCAAAAGGAAAATATCTTTAATAATTAAATCATGTGATGCATTTTCTTTACATATGAAGGGTAGTTTCATTCACCCTTTTACAAGTGTATATAATGGTCTGAATTATGTATTTTAAGGGAGACAACCAAATGTTACCCAATTTACTACGTAAATAAAACTCTTTAATATTTTGTTAAAAATTTGTGATTTAATGAATCATAGTATAAGTCGATTTGTAAGAGTTAATTTTTCAAGCTCTCTGCAAAGGCGATAAGGTAGTGGTCGCGATAAATCGAATACTAAAAACATAGTTATAATAAGTTTTTATTAGGCGAGATTGTTTATTTTTCTTTAAATCATACTATGAATTTAGTTGAGTCGTTAGATTTACTTGAAAAGTTTTTCTTATAATAATACAAGATAAAAAGATCAAGATTTTAAAAATTCCGGTAACACGGAGGTAGCTCTTTCAAAATGATAAGTTTTTAAAGACAAGTCCATTAAATTTTATCATTTTAAAGTGTTATCTTCCATCAGAATTCTTAACATGATTAACTATAGTTTATTAATGTGTAAATAACCTATTGACATCAAATATGTCAAAGGTGAGAGTAAAATAAAGTTAATCAACCTTATAAAAATTGAGAAAGTTCTTGATAGACTTGAACATAATGGAAAAATTCAAATGGAAATGATTCATTTAGGACTATTTTAGATTATCATAAAATCTACCTTCCCCAAAGATATTGACTCTCCTATGTCCATTGCCATCATAGATCATAGAATAAAGGATTCAAATGAATCAATAATTGGAATTGTTATAAAAAATTTAGTTGTTCAATAGGTAAAGTTCCAAGTATATCTTGAATATAGGATTTCTCTTTGGTAAGAAAATTTTAATTCTACTATTGCTCAAGTTCATAAGTTTTATAGAAAGGGTCTAATAAATGAAGGACAATTTCCTTTCGATATCACATATGCTTTTAGTTATGCATTAACTAATAGCCAATATTTAATAGTGTTTGCAAATTCAGAAAGAATTTATTATGGTAGCTTGTTTTGAAAAGTTCCTTTAAAAGAAATTATTCAGAGAAAATGATGTCAGAGTCTTGACCGGTTAAAAAAAATTAAATCCATAAAAGTCTTATTTGCTAAGAAAAACTTCTCTCAAAAGATACTCTTAAAGAGAATTCTTTAGAAGTCTTAACTTTTAAATAAAGGATGATTTATATCATTTTTCTAATTTCAAGTTAAAGCTTGAAATAATTTCAAAATAGATTAATAACTTGACTTCATCTATTCAAACACATTAATAAGTCATCGATTCTTTATAATTTTTTTTTTTTTTTTTTATAAACTTTCCAATATCTCATGAGAAGTCTACACTTATTTTTAAAATCTTTTCAATGTTTTGAAAATGATGTTAAGGTAGAAAAGAATGTATAAAAGATTTTACAGAAAACTTAATAAACAAGAATTATTTTAAAAATTAATTTATAACTAAAAGTTGAATATTTCAACGTTTTAAGAAATACGGAGAGTTTTTTTTAAATAAATAAATAAATAATTGATTTTTAACTCATATTTATGATCATACTCTTACAATAAATATTGTAAATGTTGATTATTCATAATAATTATGAACTTTTATAAAGATAATACTATTGCAGACTTTTTTATTTAAATAAATAAAATAAAATAACAAAATTTTAATTTATTCATAATTTTATTCCGATTTTAGTTTAATCCCGAAATTTAAAAAAAATGATATAAAAATATAATTATATTCTATTTTTCATAAATTAATTTTTTTATATTTATAATATTTTATTCAAAAGATAAAAATGAACACAAATATTTATAATATCAAAATAAACTTTTATAAAAATTATGCTTATAAAAAATCTAAAAATAAAATTAAAATTAAAAATTTGACAGATGTAAAGAACAAATAATAATTTTATAACTAATAGCATGTATAAATTTTCATTTAACCCCACTGTAATCAGATATTAAGAAGATATAAAATCAAATCTAAATTTATCAAATTTAAAGATGAATCACGACTCTTACATACTTAGCAACTAGTACTTTTTTCCCATGTATCTCTATATAAATTAATACCAACCAGTACCTTCCCAAAGTATAGTACAAGAGAGTTCTACTTTGCAGAAGTGAAAAGTATATATATATATATATATATATATATATATATAATGGGACATAGGGAGAGAATGTAATGGTCCACCTCTTAATTATAAAATCATAAAAATCATAATGTATTGGATCCCTATTAATTATTAAATCATATATGAGAGAATGGATTACATCACCTATTAGTTATCAAATCATATTTTTCAAAGTAGATTCTCACACATGCACACAATCATATACAAGTCCAAATGTTCAATGGCATATTAGAAAAAAGAGATGGTAAACATAACCGTCACTGTTTAGGTCTCTCACCCATCAAATTAAAATATGGAGTATCACATGCTTTCTCTTTATTCGCATGACCCACCTAAATTAAAACGAATTTCAACCATTTAATATATAGTCCTTTATATGTCACCAATAGGCACGTGTTTCTAGCGTGATCAATTTGGCTTTCTTCGTTCAGTGTCTATCCAAACTCGGCTTAAATGTCAATTTTCACACACGGTCAATGTAAAGTTAAATAGGCACAGAAGGGAAAGAGGAACTGAGACTTCGAACGAAGATGTCGACGAACGACTCCGGTGCATCCACGCCCTTGCTGGAAGCGGCAGCTGCCGGTAATCATGGAGGAGGACTGGATTCTAACCGCGAGGGCTCCTGGAGTTGGAGGAAAATAGTTTTGGATGTTGAAGAGACTAAACAACAAATTTTATTCGCTCTCCCGATGACCCTCACCAATCTTTTCTACTACGCCATAACTTTAGTTTCCGTTATGTTCGTCGGCCACCTCGGCACGCTTGAGCTCGCCGGTGCAACTCTCGGTAACTCTTGGGTTACCATCACCGGAATTGCCTTAGTGGTAACTACATATGACCTCTGCTTCATTCTTTTTTTTTTTTTTTTTTTTTTTTAATTTTTAATTTTAGGTTTGAATTGTAATATCTGTGTATGTTACTAGACAGGATCAGCTGGAGCACTTGAAACACTTTGTGGTCAAGGATTTGGTGCTAAAGAGTATAGAATGTTAGGGATTTATTTACAGTCCTCTTGCATCATTTCAATCTTCCTTTCGATTGTGATATCCTTTGTTTGGTTCTATACTGAGCCGATTCTTGTTTTGTTTCAACAAGAACGTGCTATTGCCAAACAAGCGGCTCTGTATGTGCGGTATTTTATACCAAGTATATTTGCCTATGGAGGTATTCAAAACTTAATTAGGTTTTATCAAACGCAATCTGTTATCATCCCACTGGTGTTCTTATCAGCAATCCCCATGGCTCTTCACTTTCTTATTGTGAACGCATTTGTTTACTGGATACCTCTTGGGTTTATAGGCGCACCATTGGCAGCTTCAGTCTCCTTATGGATTTCATTTATTTTGCTTGCAACTTATGTCTTGTGTTCTAAGAAGTTTGAGCAAACATGGCAAGGATTTTCTTTTGAATCGTTTAGTTATCTTGGTACAACTGTGAAACTAGCCCTGCCATCAGCTGCAATGGTTTGGTAAAGAGTCTCGACTTTTTTTGCTTTTTACTGATTGTAATTTGATTGTTACATGTCTTCTTAGTATCCATTTTTGAATCCAGTTTGGAATATTGGGCTTTTGAAATACTTGTGATGTTCGCTGGGATGATGCCAAATGCCGAACTGTCTACTTCATTGATCGCAATGTGGTATGCTTCACATGTTCTATTACATCTTCACATGTTGTTTACATTGATTTTTAAGCTTCTATTTGATTGTTCTTTTTGTTGTGTGATTCTCAGTGTAAATACAGAGGCCATTGGCTATATGATTTGTTGTGGTTTGAGTGCTGCTGCAAGGTGAGTCACTGCATTAGTTTTATCTACTTCATGAGAATTTAACGAAGGATAACCTTTTATTTTATTACAGCACGAGAGTATCAAATGAATTAGGAGCAGGAAACCTTGACCGAGCTAAAAATGCAATGGCAGTTACTATCAAGCTCGCTCTTCTTCTTGCTCTTATAATAGATGTGGCTCTAGGCTTTGGACATAACATCTGGGCTCGTTTCTTCAGTGATGATCTGGAAATAACTCAAGCATATGCCAGTTTGACACCTTTTCTTTTAATCTCCATTGCATTTGATGCTATGCAAACTTCTCTACAAGGTTTATCACTCTGTTCTATCCTATAATGCAAAGTTCTTTATAAATATGCAGAACACAAGTAGGAAAATTTATTAAAATTTTGAGTGCAGGTGTGACAAGAGGATGCGGTTGGCAGCATTTGGGTGCATATGCTAATTTGGCAACCTTTTATTTCATCGGCACACCAATAGGAGCTCTTCTTGGATTCAAATTTAAGCTCTACGTTAAAGTAAGATAACATTGGTGTATATGTGAAAATACTTTCTGTGCATAATTACAACTCTATTGGCACCCAACTTCCAACTTCTATGCTCTAATGACCTAATCTTTGACCACAATTTTGCAGGGTTTGTGGATTGGCTTAATATGTGGTGTTGCCACCTTATTTCTGTCTCTCCTTTCAATCGTATTATGCAGCAACTGGAGTAAACTGGAAATCTATGCGGCCGAAAAAAGACAAACATCTCAACTTTAGACTGAATTCTCATCTCTTTATACTAATGATGAGGCATATCCATGTGAGAGTTAAATTTGTAGAGCGGATGATGTACTTTGTTGTCTTAGACAATCAACATCCAAATTTATCTATTCGTTTTTCTAGTTTTTATAACTCTCTTTTGATGCCATTTTTCTGTCCTTGGATCTGTAGTTTGATGATTCACACATTTATTAAACTGGAATACCAAAAATTTGGTAATCATCGATAGAGTTTAGGGATAGCTGTTTTATCCATTGATACTTTAGTTATACTTTAATCAGGTATGGGTATGAAAATTTATCTGAATATCCTACCAGTTTAAAATTAAAAAATAAAAAAAATATTTATATTTGCTTGTGATAATGATAGTGTATTGAGTTAAATATTATATTTTTTAAATTTTAGTTTAAATATTTTTAATTTTATTATTTTTATTTAAATATCAACTATTTGATACTATAAATATATATTTGTTTGGAATAATGATATTGTGTTGAGTTGTATATTATATTTTTTAAATTTTAATTAATTTTTTAAAAAATTATTATTTTAAGTTTATTTAAATATCAACTATTTGATACATATAATACAATACAGTATTCTAAGAGCATCTCCAGTGGAATGTGAATTTATTGGTTTGCACATCCACGTGGACATTCTGGATTTTTTATTTAAAAAATCCACTCCAATGGCAATGTGAATTTACAATGTGCATCTCCAGTGGAATGTGAATTTATTGGTTTGCACATCCACGTGGACATTCTGGATTTTTTATTTAAAAAATCCACTCCAATGGCAATGTGAATTTACAATGTGCAGGTGACGTGGCAGAAAAAATAATAGAGGGTGTGGAGTAGAGCTTCTATTTTCCACGTCCTAGTTGACGGTGTCAATCATCAATTTTAATATTTTAAAATTGTAATTACCATATTTCTATTTAAATTATAAATTAAAAAAGAAATAGAAATTTAATTCTAATGGATTATAAATTAGAGAAATCCGAACAAACAATAACCACCGTGGACGATTTTTAATTTTTTTTTTCTCCAAAAATATTATTGTTGACACATCATTATCCACACCCTCTATTTACCATGCCACATTTGCTTCAATTCACTAAACCATTGGAGATGCTCTAAGTATCATGTTTTATATTGATACAACGTAAATATATAAATATAATAATAATAATAATAATTAATAATAATAATAATTATTATTATTATTATTAGAATTTTGGACCCGTGTGGTACGCACGAGTTTTAATATATACACTAAAATTGTATTTTAAATTTTTGTTGCAATTATATATAATCAAATACAAATTCTCTCGCAAGATGAATAATATATCATAGGATGTCCCATCAGTCAATAATAAAATAAACAATTAACAATAAATACAAATGAAGTCTGAGAGATGGAAAAAATAACTAAACAGATCTAATTAGATGTGAATCTCTCTCTACTCTTAGTCATTTGTGTTATGTAGATCAAATCATGCAAAATTGATTGAAATTATTATAAATCTCACTTATTCTCAATTCCTTTGGTGTGTGTCATGGTGAAGTACCATTCATCAAAATCAATACATATTTTAGTATCTATAGTTTTATTGTTTTAAGAAAAAAAAAATTAATTAACTTATCAAATACATTACATGAATTTTGTGTCGGACAACATTCAGTTTGTACATTTATCAAATGCTTGGGAAGACTTCTTTGAATACAAATTTGGTTATAGTTTTTAGTGTTGCACCATGCTCGTCTATAGTAACTATTTTTTTTTAGCCCTTTACGATTAATTACTCTAGATACAACTGCATATAATTGATCATGAATGAAAATATGTCTTTTGAATAGAGACCTATTTAGAGATTGTCTCTGACTCTTGTTTATGGTCATTGCAAATGGCATTGAGATAGAACTGGTTCTCTTAAATTTGAACTGTAATATCGAATCGGATGACGTCAATATTAGTTACAATATCAGCATCTTCTGCCCAACAGTAGGAACTTGAATCACCTTAACTTCCTATAGTCTTATTCCTAACATTGCAAGGATCAACCTTGTACCATTGCATAATCCTGCCGAGTGATCAATATTTCGTAATAGCATCACCAGTATACCAACTTTGAGTTAAAGTTCATGAAGCGGTAAACCTGAGCACTTGATGCTATTTAAGAATTTTGAAGTGTAGATGTTAGTAAATATATCGATCACCTTCTCTGATTGGCGTACTGAATCCAAACTATGGTAAATCCTTTCATCACTAACATTCATCAATGTCATATAATCATTTACCTCTTCCATCAAATCTAGTGTTAGAGTTAGTATAGCGTGCTCCTGCAAGTATATTGGATCATTAGTGCACCGATCAAATGAATGATATATTGCTTCCACTATAGAACTGGGCAGATTAGGAGATTCATCTATCATCATATATTCAGGCATATCAATTTCAATTATTCCTTTATTATTTTTTTTCTCCTACAGTATCATCGTCAACGCTTAAAATCCAGTATGTAAAGTTTTTAAGAGCAAGAGATTCTATAGACGATGATATTGATTGGAGTCTCATTTTCTTAGTCAGTATCAGAATCATGCAGTACTCCTAGAGAAATTTATCGTTGCATTGACCATTTGGTTTCCACTTCCTTTCGTATGATGGGCATAATTTACCTAAAATTTACTCTTAAAACAACACTATTGCCACGAAAGGTAAGTTTTCATTTTCGGGATCAACTATTCTCATCAAGTCTTTTAATGTCCTGTCTACTACCCCGAAGTAATGCTTGTGCACCATTGGTGCCTCATCCCATATGATCAATTTTGTCTTTAGAAGCAATTCGACCTTGTGACTTCCAAGATGGAATACTTTAAATGACGTGTTGTTTTTTTAAATGACGTGATAACTATTCAATTTAATTAATTTAAATGCTAAAATTTTCATTTAATAAGAAAAATATTTTACTAAGCCACGTGATGAATAATTAATTAAAAGAAATAAATGACATGCGAGAAAAGTGCCGTGTTTAATTAATAATTTGTTAAATGACAAAAACACCTTCAGATGTAAGAAATAATTAAATAAATATAAATATCAAAATTGTCATTTTACTAAAAAGAGAGAAGTGTCAGTTATTTAGACCGCCACTTGTCATTACGTGGTGAATTTGCTTCGTTAAGTTCCTCCTTTTATTATAATAGAGATTATAATAGAGATTATTTACATAATTCACAATCTTGTGAATTATTTATGATTAGTTAAGAAATAAATTGTCTAATCAATTTGAAAATAGAAATCTATTTATTTAATAATTTTGAAGGGTTTAAAAAAAATCTGTATATATATAATATAAAATTTTTTAAATATCTTTACGTAAAATTATTCATGAATGTACTTATACCCATGAATACTACCTGCAAAATCCAATCTACGATAATTTGAATTTATCCATTATAATAAATGGATATCCACGGGTATACTCGTACCCATCGGTTATTATCCGTACCCATACCCATTTAATCTTAGCGAGTATAGGTAGGGTATGAATTATTCATTAATAGGGTTCTGAAAAAGTTTAAAATATTTCTCGTTTCCCATTTCCGTAAATATATTAAGGAATTGAATGGAGAACCACACCATTTACTAAAACATGAAAGATAATTCTAGATGGTAGTGGAAGTTGCAGTGTTCGTAAACTACTCGTATTGGAGATTGAAATCGTTATCGGATCTCTTTAATGGGATCTCAATAACCTATTAACTAGAATTGCAATAATGAATGAATTTTAGAAAGATTATTGGAGAGAAACATTGCTAACTTTATTGCTACACTCCGAATGAATTGTATATTATTTTGATCTCTATTTATAGGGGTTAATTTCTTATAGTAAGAAGGATTCATAATTCTTCTCATAATGAACTTTATGATAAAGTGAAACTCGCGATTAAATTAAAGTTATGATCAGAGTTCTTGTCTCGTAAAGTTACATATTTGAATACAATTAGGAATTGAGCGTTTGAGGTAGAAACTATTGTAGTTTTAGTTTGAAGGTGAATCACACTTTGTTTGTGGTACGACACAATGTAATTTGGTCTAAGACTTGGTGTGTGTTTCATAAGCAAGAGTTGTGTCATGCGATAGGGTCATATGAGGACTCTAATGGTTTAGTCAAATCATGGATATATTATATCTATCACTTGGTAGTTCAGTTATAGGGTTGTGTTGTGCGACGAATTCATCTTGTGGCATAACCATATTGTGTCAATGTGTCGAGTGGTGTTGATGAGTGGGCTATCGAGTGGTACCGTCGAGTGGGATCATCTAGTGGTGCTACCAAATAAGACTATTGGGTGATATTGTCGAGTGGCCTATCGAATGGTGTTATTGAGTGGGCTAGATGTTGCTTGGTTGATTCCACTGTAATTGAGTGTGTTTGCTTCTTGTCAACTGATATTTTATCTCAATTTTAGACTTTTCACATTATCTTAATTTTATTTGTTTTTTTAATTTTGAAGTGCACAAAATTATTACTTTGATACTTGGACCTATTTTTAGGACTCTTTTTGTTTTCTACTTTTAGTTTGATTTTTTATTGAGTTATCTTCGAACAACATTTACCTCATCGGCTTTTGTCACGCTATATGTTGTATCTTCACTTTCTTGACTTTGATTTTGTTGCTTGGATTCTTGTAAAATATCATCATACTTATATTTTTTTTTTGTGAAAGTCTTGACCATGAACATTGTCTTAGTGTTGGTATGACCTTTGTTGATTTTTTTACTTTGCTTAGTTGGGTTGGACAACACTAGAAAGAAATTGTCGACATATGGCCATCTGAGTTATTGACTAATGTTCTGTTGGCATAGTATCGAATGACCTCTGTTTTTTGTACAACAAAACTTATTGGTTTGTGTTGAGTGAATGAACTGTTAGTTGCGCTCTAGTCAAGTTGAGTACTTTATTTTTCCTTACAATCCTTTGGATTTTATATGATGTATGTAGTGTTTGATCGAATCTTCAAACTTCGATTGATCATCATGGGTCAATTCATAAAGTGTATCATCTAAGTCCAAGATTTCGATTGATCTTCATGGGATTTGTTCATACAGTTATTTGACCAAATTCTATATTTTGATTAATCGTCATGGAATTGGTTCATGAGTTGTTCGACCAAATTCTAGATTTCAGTTTATTGTCATGGAATTGATTCATAAACTTTTTCGACCGAATCCCCAGACTTTGGCTAGTTGTTCAGGGAAAACAATTAGTAGAATGTTTCGGCCAAATTCCAGATTTTGATTTATCATCATGGGATTGGTTTGTAGATTTGTTCGACCAAATCCACATACCTCAGCTTATCGTTAGGGGGAAACAGTTTGTAGAGTACCTCGACCAAGTCTTAGACTTTTGTTGATCGTCATAGGGTTGGTTCGTAAAGTTATTTGACTGAATCCCAAAACTTTAACTTATATTCGAGGGAAAAGGATTTGTAGAGTGTTTCAACTAAGTCCCAAACTTCAGTTGATCATCGTGAGATTAGTTTGTAAAGTTGTTTGACCTAATCTTAAGTCTTCGACTTATTATCGTGGGAAAACGGCTCATAGAGTGTTTTGACCAAATCCATAACTTTAGTTGATTGTCATGGGATTGGTTCGTGAAGTTGTTTGACTAAATCCAAAGAATTTGATGTGTCATTGAAGGAAAATAATCCGTAGAGTGTTCGACCAAGTCCTAGATATTGGTTGATCATCATGGGATTAGTTCGTTAAGTTGTTTGACCGAATCCCAAGACTTCGTTTATTACCAAGGGAAAATGGCTTGTAAAGTGTTTCGACTAAGTTCCAAAATTTTGTTAATTATTGTGCGATTGATTTGTGAAGTTGTTCGACTAAATCTCAAGACTTTGACTTGTCATTATGGGAAAATAATTCGTAGAGTGTTTCGACCAAGTCCAGACTTCGTTTGATCGTCGTAGGATTGGTTCGTAAAGTTTTTTGACTGAATCCTAAGACTTCAACTTATTGTCGAGGGAAAATGGTTCAAAGAGAGTTGAATTGACTTAGTAATGCATAAGAGCAAAATTTTATTGAACGAAAGTCTCTTTATAAGGGGAAATATCTAATTTCTATATGATTGAAAGAATAATGGAAAGTTTTTTGAACTAATACCTTTTCAGGAAACTTGCAAGACTTATGGATGTCCTTATAAATTAATATTTGATTCCTATGAAGTTAGAGAAATCCTCCTAGAGGTTGGCAAGATCGGTTGATTGATTTGGTCATCTTGGATCTCAAATGAGTTACATGGGTTATAATGCTTGTCATTCAAATAAGATGTATCAAAGGTTTCATCTTCCACGAGTCTTGTCATGCACATTACACCGACTTGAGACTCTTCCTACTTAATGTAATCATAAGCTTTTTCGAGAGCTTCAACCATGGTGTTAGGGGCTTTTCTCAGGCATTTTGTGGCAACTTTAAAACCTTCTCTCAATCAACTACAGAAGGCTGACACGACGATGTCTAGGTGTAGCCCTATTATATAGACTTTCTCATTGTTGAATCACGTCATGTAACTTTGAAGGCTCTCAGACTTTCCTTATTTTATGGCAAATAGAGTCAGTCGCATTTTTTTTTTCTCTTATAGTGACTTGAAAATTGTTCAAGAAGCAACTCACTAAATCTTCGAATGACTTGATACTTTGATTAGGTATGATGTAGATCCATTCAAGTGCGGTTCCTTTCAAGCTTGAGTCGAATGATCAGCAGAGTGTGGCTTCTAAGACCTTTTAAGGAGTTATAGAGTTAGAAATTGTTGCTTATAATGAATTATGTGCGCGATTGGATTGGTAATTCCTTCGTAATAGATGAAGGTTAGAGGTTGGAACCTTTTTGGCTGCTCAATAGAAGTGATCGTGGGGTTCTAGTGTAATTAGATGCTTCCTCATCTTTTAGCTTCTTAGCGAATTCAAGGTTTCACTTAATCAATTTTTGGGTATTTTTTATGTCATAAGTTTTAGTCTTCTCCTCTGAATTCCCTGTCAATTCGTCATTGTAGTGGGATGAAATCTTCTCTTTTTAAAGATTTCTAGCTTCTTTGCGCCCTCTTTTTTTTACTCATATGATTTTGATTTTAGTTGCCTTGACTTGCTTGGTAATCGTCTTGATTGTATGGAATAAGATTTGAGAGTCTTTTGAATGATTATTCCTCTAGCGCACGCAGATTTATGTGGGCATTATCCTGATTGCTCATAACGTCATCTTACATATCGTGTTTCCCCTTTAGTTGGTTGACAGATGCTTTGATTAAGACATTCTCTTGCTCAAGCTTTTTGAATTGTTGCACTAAGAGAGCATAACATGAATCCTTCGTGTTGTTCGTAGCTATAAGTTGTTGAGAATTCGTCATCACATATCATCTCAAAGTTATTGAGGTTCCCCGGTGGGTGCCAAACTATAATGCTCATAAACTACTCGTATTAGAGATCAAAATCATTATTGGATCTCCACATGAGAAGAGATCTCAATAATCTATCTACTAGAAGTGTAATGAGGAATAAATGTTACAAATGTTATTAGAGGGAAATATTGATAATTTTATTGCTACTATCTGAATGCATTGTACGTTGATTTTGATCTCTATTTATAAGGTTTAATTTCTTATAATGATAAGGATTCTTAATTCTTCTCTTAGTGAACTTTATGATAAAGTGAAACTCGTGGATAATGTGAAGTTCTTACCTTGTAAGGTTAGCTTTTCGAATACAATTAGGAATTGGGCTTTTGAGGTGGAAGTTGTTATAGTTATAGTTTTGGTGTAAATGTGAGTCAAACTTTATTTGTGGTACGATAAAGTGCAATTTGGTCTTGGACTTGGCGTATGTTTCATTAATGAAAGTTGTATGCGATAGGGTCATATGAGGACTCCAATGGTTTAATCGAGTCATGGATATGTTGTATCTGTCACTCGATAGTTCAACTACAAGATTGTATCGTGTGACGAGTTCATCTTATGGCGGAACCGTATTGCCTCAATGTGTCGAGTGATGTTGTTGAGTGCGATTGTCGAGTGATGTTGTTGAGTGGGACTATGAAGTGATGCTATCGAGAGTTGCTATCGAGTGGGTTGCTGAGTGGTGTTGTCGAGTGATACTCTTGAGTGGTATTACGAAGTTATCAAAATTGGGCAGTGTCATGTGACACTATGGTGCGGGATTTGTCACGCGATGACTTGTTAGTTGTTAATCACTTAACTCTATATCACCTACTTCTCTTGAATCTACATTACCTCTTCTTGACTCTATATCGCCTCTCTTGACTCCTCTCTGGAGGTCATTTCCCTCATCTATTGAAAATTTTTAGGCTGTTATCGCGAAAATGCCGATATAGAGGTTAAATTTTATAACTACATATTAATGGGTGGTTCTGAAGAAAACATGGTCGTTGTAGTGAAATGCTATTATAAAGAATAGATGTTATAGAGAGGTTTAACTATATTTAGTATCCTTATGTCGGCATGGCCGAGCGGTAAGGTATGGGACCGCAAATCCTTTTTTTCTAGTCCAATTTGGGTGTCGCCTGATCAAGAAAAGACAATACTCGTATTCTCTTAACTTATTCTGCTTTGTTGATATAACTCGCCAACATTTCCCAGCAAAAATAAAAACACAGGTAGAAAAAAGGATATTGAGACTTTATTGATTTTAACTACTGGGGTTACGTCTTTTAACATGTTGCGAATCCTTGCATTTAGGATTTAAGGAAAGATTAGATTGTAGTGGGAGGGCGAAGGATTCGATTCACTTATAACTTAAAGGTTATAAATTTTGGATGGATTATTATGACTTTTACCCGCGTGTAGCTAAAATAGTTGTTATACTATTGCCTAACTTTACTACATCTCAAAATTGGTTAATGATGGACTTAGACATCAACAATGTATTTTTTTTATGGATATTTAGGGGAGAGGTCACGAACATATGGTGCAATTTTATCAAATAAACTTTGGAGGTTAAAAAGATTCTAATATAAAGTAGGGAATATAAATTTAAATTGACATCTCATATGCTGTTATATGATTTCACTCAATCCCCACATGACCACTTCTTGTTTATAAGGAAGAAAACTAGTTCTTTCTTTGTATATATGTTGATGATTTACTTTTAATGACTAATCATCATTGGACATTGAATATCAAAGACTCATTATCTAATGTCTTCACCATTAAAGATTTTATTCATGCTAATATTCTCTAGCTGTAGAGATATGCTCGTTAGACAAGAGATACATGCATATCTCAATAGCATTATGTTAAAGATTTATTTTTTTTTTTTTACAAGCATAATAGACTGCACTCTAGTAGCCACCCCTTTATCCTTTGGCTATAAATTGAATACTATTAAGGGAAAAGTCTTCCGAATGCTGATATGTATAGAAGAGTTGTTGGAAGGTTATGATATATTGGTTTTACAATATTTGTTATAGCTTATTATCATGGTCCAAATAAAAATAGCCTATAAAGATGAATAACTAGCCCTCTTAATAATCATAAAGAGGGCTCCTTGTCTAGATTCAATAAGGAACTACAGGTTCGGGTCCCAATGACCAAACTCAAGTTAAATATTGCAGGTTACACCCAACTCAAGCCTAAGTCTTCAAGCTTTTATGCTCATTATTACAAATGAACAACACTTCGGACCAATTTCAATCCCAAAAACCAAGTTCCATAATTCTTTAGTTGTAAACACACGATATTTTGGCCGAAATATAAAGCCCTAGGAATCTTATAAAACAATAGTAAAGTTTGGAATATAAAAGCCTCGTGAGTTGTCTTAAGCCAATAATTTCGATTAATGAGTCCAATCTTGGAAGATCTTATCAATAAATGTGAAATTCTAATAAGGTTTGATTTCCTAAATATCAATAAGATAAAATTCCATAAAATATGGGAAGGAGTAAATTGCATCCCGACTACCTGGTTAATACATATTTACATATTTATACACTTTTTAAATTTTTATTGCAACTATACTACCTAGTTAAACTACATCAGAGTTAATTGCTATAAAATATCTTTTTTATCCCTCATCATTAATTAGCTTGACATTATAATCTGTGTATTTTTTAAAAGGAGAAGGTTGGTTGATTTTTTTAATTAATTAATTGAAAATAAATTATAAGAGTTGTATCAGTCATATTTTTTTTATTTTGTTTTACACTATTAACAATTTTTTTTCTATTTATCATTATTAGCATCTTAAAAAACTATCTATATTTTTATTGAGCACTATATAAATTTATAATACATTAAAAAATAATAAAATAAAGTTTGTTGTAATTGTTTAGGATGAATATATGTTGATGGTGTTTCAAGATATGTTAGAATAATTCAACTGTTCGCAAAAACTTTAATATATGCAAAAAATATATAGTAAATTATATTCCAATGAGTTACAACAAAAAATTTTATATATATATATATATATATATATATATAATCCAATTAGCTACTCTGTTAGGAATAAAAGAATAAATGACAATGGCAATTTTATTTGATTGATAAACTAAAATTAATAGTAAATGATATAGACATTTTTTTCTTTGTTAATTTTTCATTGACCACGTATTATGTGGTATTTTTTAATTAATTTTTAATCATATGGTATTTTTAAAATTTATTTAAATTTATATATTACTCAATAAAAATATGAATAGTTTTTTAGATACTAATAACGTTAAATAGAGAAAAATTGTAAATAGTGTAAAACAAAAAGAAGAAGCAATAAATATGATACAATGGTTATAAATTTTTTTCAATTAATTAATTAAAAAAAATCAACCAAGTTTTAAATGTACAGATTACAACGTGATGCTAATTAATGATGAGGGATAAAAAGAGATTTTTTTATACATTTTTATAATAATTAACTCGGATATAGTTTAATTAGGTAGTGTGGTTGCAATAAAAATTAAAAAGTGTATAAATTTGTAAATATGTATTAACCCGGTAGTCTAGTTGCAATTTACTCTATGGGAAGATAAATATCAAAAGAAATAACTAAATACAATTGGATTGAAATATTAATGGCAAGAAAAGATTTTCTCAAAAAATAACCCAATAAATAAGGACCTTAGTATACTAAGAGATTTATTGTAAAACATTTTATGGAAACACCTTCAAATTCGATTTGAAACAAGAAAACCTCACTAAATCCAAAAAGGGTACTTCTTAAGAGTATCCTAATCATATATTTTTAGAATCTACACTTTTACTACCTAAAATCTTAGTCAATTCATGATACCCTTCTAACTCTACACTAGAATGTTGCTCTACATATACTCAAGTACTTAAATGGCTCATCGTCTCTTGGTTTATTCTATCCAAACAAACCAAGATACTACTCTCAAGATACTACTCTCGTTGAATTTTATGATGCAAACTATAAAGATATACTCAAGTACTTAAATGGCTCATCGTCTCTTGGTTTATTCTATCTAAACAAACCAAGATACTACTCTCGTTGAATTTTATGATGCAAACTATAAAGTTACAGAGACACAAGGTGTTTTCTCATGCATTTTAAATTTTCTAGAAAACCAAGAACGAACAATTAATTTTTAGAAGTTCTGCAAAAGCATAAAATATGATGCTTGCAATAACATGTGAATTTAAATGGATTCATTATATTCTTACAAACTTAACCATCTAGATACCAGGTCCAACTACACTATATTATGATTTATCAGTAACCTTACACATTACAATCAATTGGTGTTTCATGATAAAACAAAACACTTGGAAATTCGTTGTCATATTGTCAATGATGCATTAAAAATAGGATTTTTCAATCCTATTCACATTTCTATTCATTAGAAACTTGAAGATATTTTCACTGAACTCTTATATCAAGTAAGTTTCAGTTACTTGATATTCAAGTTGGGTCTCTTATAATTGCCTATAAAGAGAAGAGGGGTGTGGTAGCATGGCTATTATAAGTTGATGGGCTCTTATCATAATTGGTGGATTTTTTTTTCTCTAAAATGAACTCATTTCTCTTAAATGGGCTCAAGCTACTAATATAAGTGTCATTCATCTCACCAATTTGCCGAAGGTTTTTCATGCACAATTTAGTTGCTAAGTTAGTTAGTCAATTGGTTAGTTAATTTAAGGCATAAGGGTTTCAGGAGCCCCCAAACTTGACTATATTTTTAAGTTAGTCCTCAAACTTTACGGAGGGTCAATTGAACCCCTCAACTTTCAAATGATGGGTCAATTAAGCCCTTTTGATGATGTGGAGGTTGATCTGACAGCAAAAAAAGTCAACTTAAAATATCAATTACACCCTCCACATCATAAAAAAATGCTTAATTGACACAAAATTTGAAAGTTAAGGGATTAAATTGACCATTTATAAAGTTGAGGGGTTAACTTGAAAAATATAGTCAACTTCAGGGACTTTTAAAACTCTTATGCCTTAATTTAAAATAATAAACTATTAGTTATATATATACACGTACCTTTTACACTTATTCAAATGAAAAATAGTAATATTGTCTAATTCTTTTTATTTGACACTTTTTTCAATAAATAATCACAATGATGAATGGAATAATAAAATAAATAATAAAATAAAAAGATAAAATCAAATTTTAAAAGATTATAAAATCTATATTACCATTCTCATTCCCATAGATGATTAATTGATCTATACCATTTCATCTAAGATTGTTAGATCATACATCATTTCCAATTAACCTTTGTTTCAAGGGTGTTAATCTTAACAGTTTATCCCTATCACATATTTCTATTTTAATGAATTAAATTAACGAATAAAGAACATATTCATCAATACAGGCATCATGATATATTCGTAAAACTAATCTACTCAAATTTTATTATCTTATTTCTAATTTAATATAATAATTCTAAGTATCAATCAATTCAAAGACAATCAGTCAATGGAATGCATTATGAATAGATAATTGAAAAACCATAATCGATTTCGTCCATAGATATATGAAATACAATCAACTACATTAAATAGTTCTAACTATATTTTCTTAAACAAAATAATTAAACAAACATAATCAAATTAACTATGTTACATGGTTTTAACTATCAGGCCAGAGGTGAGGCAAGCCTCGAACTTAGATTTAGCTTACCAAAAGTTTATTTTAATTTGAACTTAAATTAAACTTGAGATGAGTAGGAGTAGAGTTCGAATTGTTCGTGAGCTAGGTTGGATTATATCCGGCCTTAAGCCTAGTAGTAATGATATAATTGATTTGATTCTTTGTTCTTATTTCCTTGAGATCTTTGCAACTTTTTCTTTGAAGATTTGCTACAAACTTCAATAAAGGAGTTATCATTTGCAATATGAACCAAGTCAAGAAGGTGAACTTTAATTTTAAAATTAATCAACAACTTATTGTGATTAAGTACAATAGTATCACAATCCTCTGTCAGGTTCATAATTGAATTTCTCAGGTCCATATTTCAAGAGATATGAGATGGACGGTTGGTTATTTCACCTTCCTCCACAATTGATTGCAAAGCTATTGACGACTCTTTTTTAATCTCCCTAATTCTATAAACTACATTATTAACTTGCATTTAAGATGTAGATATGAAATTATTATATCTACTACCTCCTCCATTTTTTTAAATTGCTACACTTTTTCCATTTGGAAATGATTTTTTAATTGTTATACTTTCTATTTTTAGTAAAAAAAACCAATCAAATAACTTATTTACCCTTCATTATCCCACTACCCATACTCTGTATGACTCACTTTTTCTATCAATCAATCACTTTTTCATCTATTATTAAGGGACCCACTTTCCACTACCACTAAGGGTAAAAAAGTAAATTAAAAATAACATTGTTTAATGGAGTTACAGTAAATGTAGCCATTAAAAAAACGAAGGAAGTTTATATTCCATATGAGCGTGTCCCCCATTTTTTATCCTATGTGATAGTTCCGTAGACACATCTTAGAAAGATTTTGAGGAACCTCTGAAAAAAGTTTAGAATACCTCTTGCTACATTTTTTTTTTATACTTTCTTGTAGTGATCTTTTTTATATTCAATAGACTAATAATGTTAGGATTGTCTTGAATCACAAGGATTTTCTTTTAGGAAGGTTTATCTATTTTGTGCTTTGGATCTATTTTCTAATTGTTTGATTCCTTGTTTTGAAAAGATTTGGTTTCCCTAATTTGGTTGATTGTATTCCTTAGTTAGAAAGAAAACAAATTAGGAAAGTATATTTGATGATCACTATAGAGTTGTCCCATGAAGAAGAAAGTATCTCATCCTTTTGGGGTGGTGATCATCGTATTGGAATCCCATCCTTCTAGGGTGGTCATCATTGGATTTGGGTCATATTCGTGGGGGTAATGATCATTGGGGTTGAGGTCTCGTCATTAAGGAGATTTCGAGTTGAGATTGGAGTTTCGCCATTAAGGAGATTTCGAATTAGGTTGTGTTGCCATAAAAGAGATTTTGGTTGAGAAATAAAGCAATTTTGTGTGGAGAGAGAGTGTTGTCTGGATGACTTGTAATTCTTATTTTTTATAGTAAAGTTGTTGTCTTTCCGTGAATTAGGCAATTTGGCGAACCACATTAAATATTGTATTTGTGTTTAGGCTGATTATTTTGGTTGAGTCGAACTAGAAATTAAGAAGAAAGTGGGATAGAACCGGAAATTTTCTAACAAATAAATAGTATGAAAATCAGGTATTCACTCCTATCATCACAATTATCTATCTCGACATACATCTCTAAATCTTGAAATAGGTCTGACTTTCATTCATACTCTTGCCAAGTGAATGTAAGACTTATCAAGAGTCTTCAAATCCACCATTAAAGAAATTCCAATACTGCAAGTCAAGCTTTAAAGAAATTTTAGAGAGCAATATTTAGATAGCAGGTTGGAAAATCACACTCAAATCTAAAGGGATGTATTTTTCTGATTGTAAAGATGAAACGTAGATAGATACCATATTATAGACTATTAAGATTAGTACATCATAAACTTAATCCTCTATATGAAACAATCATATACTAAGTTTAAAATTACATTATTGATAATGATATTTATAAGATGGTATTAGACAATGTTTATATCTAATTTCCCTTCTCCTTTTAAGGAAAAATTAAGCCAAACATTATGTAATTTAAATTTTTATTTATAAAATTTTTTATTTAAAAAAATATTACAAGGAGATTGAAGTAAATAAAAACTGGAAAAATCTTTATAGGCCATCAAAAGTTTACTATATAATTATAGACCACTTTTGAAAAGTTTACAAAATTAAAGTTTGATTTTCACTACATAGGTCATTCACAGCTGTGATCGTAATTCACAGAATGTGAGCATAAATCACAGTATTTATTAATTGTAAAGTTTTAGGGATATTTTGGAAAACTTGGCCTATGGAGTAAAAACTAAACTTTTTAAAAATATGTTTTTGCATGTTTTTTTAAAATAGGCTTATAATTGTATTTTAAACTTTAAAAAGCTCATTTGAAAGAATTTTCAAATAAAAATTTAGTTTTTATATTTTATTTTAAATAACATAACTTTTTTTACTTATAATATGATATTGCAACAAAATATTGTCTTAAAATTCTTCCAAAAAATTATTAATGGAAATTATAAATAAACCTCCCCAACATATTCTAAATACCTAAATAATCCCAATCAATATCATCACCACGGGCGAAACTATTATAGTAGAATTAGCCTAAGTTAAGCATGCGTGTATTGTAACTGCTGAGGGAAAAATTATTCAAATGTGAAAAAGGTGTTTAAATGAAGTTGAAATGTCAAGTTTAGATGATTAAGAGACAATGCGAAAGAGATGTCTATGCCATACATGCTATTTATCAACTAAACTTCAAATTGTACTATTTTCAAACATGTAGATTCCCACATCTTAATTTGTCTAAGCCGTCAAATGTTTCTTGCCTTATCAACTTGGCTTTGGCCGTTGGTAGAGAGTCTCAGTCAGTGTCCATCTATCTCATTTCTTATTTTTGTACCCTGCTGTACATAAATAATAAAAAAAAAAAACAAAAAAAAAAAACAAAAACAAATTGAAAAAATAAATTTAGCCTCAACCTGATTATTATGCTCTATATATATATATGGTATGGATAACAATAAATATTGACAAAATAGGTAGGAAAGTAACAGGAGTTTGAATGAAGATGTCTGAGACTGAGAACATCACTACTGCATCCGAGCCCTTGTTAGAAGAAGCTGCAGATAATCATGGAGGCCGGTGGGAGTGGAGGACTGTTTTGGATATTCAAGAGACTAAGCAACAAGTCCTATTCTGTGTCCCCATGATTCTGACCAATCTTTCCTACTTTGCTATAACTTTAGTTTCTGCCATGTTTGCGGGTCATCTAGGCAAACTTGAGCTCACAGGAGCCACTCTTGGCAACTCTTGGGCCGCCATCACTGGGATTGCCTTAGTGGTAAGTTTGAACTCTATTTCATTCCATTGTTTTCTTGTAGTTTCTGGAATGATGTGATCATATATTATTAGGCAGGGGCGGCTGGAGCACTTGAAACACTTTGTGGTCAAGGATTCGGTGCTAGAGAGTATAGAATGTTAGGGATTTATTTAAAATCCTCTTGTATCATTTCAATCTTCCTTTCAATTGTGATATCCTTTATTTGGTTCTATACAGAGCCTATTCTTGTTTTTGTTTCGACAAGAGCCTATTATTGCCAAACAAGCCACTCTGTATGTCAGGTATCTCATTCCAAGTATATTTGCATATGGAATTATCCAAAACTTAATGAGGTTTCTTCAAACACAATCTGTTATCATTCCAATGATGTTCTTATCAGCAATCCCTATGGCCCTTCATTTTCTTATTGTAAACGTTTTTGTTCACTGGATACCTCTTGGATTTAAAGGCGCTCCATTGGCAGTTTCATTCTCCTTATGGATTTCAGTGATTTTGCTTGCGACTTATGTCTTGTGTTCTGAGAAGTTTGAGCAAACATGGCAAGGGTTTTCTTTTGAATCGTTTAGTTGTCTTGGTATAACTATGAAACTAGCCCTTCCCTCGGCCGCAATGGTGTGGTAAAGATTCTCAATCTTGTGTTCTGTTACATCTTCACTAACTATAATTGTTGTTTTGTGTTCATGATGTCTATTTTTGCGCACAGCTTGGAATATTGGGCTTTTGAAGTACTTGTGATCTTGGCTGGAATTATGCCAAATGCTGAACTCACTACTTCATTGATGGCAATGTGGTATGCTTCACATGTTTCCTTTTCTTGAGTTCTTAAAAGTCATTTCAAGCTTCTATTTGATTGTTTTCTTGTCTCCTAATGTTTAGTATTAATACCGAGTGTATCGCCTACATGATTTGCTGTGGTCTGAGCGCTGCTGCAAGGTGAGTGATTAAACTAGACTAATTTCATCTGTTGTATGTTTTTCTCATTTCTAAATGAATGCTTTTGTAACAGCACGAGAGTGTCAAATGAGTTAGGAGCAAGAAATATTGACCGAGCTAAAAATGCAATGTGGGTGACTGTAAAGCTGGCTCTCCTTCTCGCTCTTATATTAGATTTGGCTCTCGGCTTTGGACATAACATCTGGTCTGGTTTCTTCAGTGATGATCCGGAAATAACTCAAGCATATGCCGATTTAACACCTTTTCTTGTAATCGCTATTGCATTTGATGCTATGCAAATTTCTCTACAAGGTTTGTACCATTATGTCCTAAAAGTCCAAATTTTCTATACATATAAGTTCGAAATTCATGGATGCAGGTGTGACAAGAGGATGTGGTTGGCAACACTTGGGTGCATATGCTAATTTAGGCACCTTTTATTTCATTGGCACACCTATTGGAGCACTTTTTGCATTCTTATTTAAATTTTACGTGAAGGTGAGATAACTTTGTTACTATATGTGCGTGCGATCATATTTTTTTATGCACATTAGCCCACTTCTATGCACAAATGACTAAATATTTAACCATAATTTTACAGGGTTTGTTGATTGGCTTAATATGTGGAGTAATCACCTTAGTCTTGTCTCTTCTTTCAATTATATTATGCAGCAACTGGAGTAAACTAGAAATCTATACCAAAAAAGGACAAGGATCTCAACTTTAGACTTCATCTGGGAATGGGAGAGTTATAGTTGAGTGCAAGTGCAAGTGGTAACTTGTTGTCTTGAAACATCAAGAAACAAATTTATTCATTTGTTGCTTCATTTTATTGATCGGTTATTGTTGTTGAATTGTATGTATCAGACTAGCACGATGGTACAAACATTTTCTATTTGTGGATGTATTTAAAGTCTCATTTTAAACTCGTATTCTTCAAAAATAATGGCATTGAATCAATCTTATTAATTTAATTAATTAACTATGAATCATTAGCTTAATCAACGTATTAGTATTTTCTGGTCTTTACATACATGGGAACACTGGGGTTTGTTGTATTAAGGCGAGATGGTAAAAAGACGGGAGCCGCGTCGAGATCTCAACTGGGAGAACACTGGCTTATGACAGTGATGATGTAGCTTATTGGTTTATGAATTTCTGGGGGCAATAAAATCATTGGGTTTGTGTTTCTGTGCTTGAGGAAATGAAAATGGTGTGGAAAGAAAACGGTTTTGTAGGGGATGGAGTTGGAAGAGGGATTGACACTAATGGAGAAAGAGAGATATTAGTAAAATATATACATGTAAGATGGAGGTGTTGATAGACAAATTCTTGGATAGAGTGGTAGTGCAGAACGGGGCTTCTGTGCATGGACATTGATGTTTACTAAGGTTTGAATTGAACGTATAGCAGCTGGGATTAAAATATTATGAATACTAACTAATCTTTTCAGGTTATTTGAATAATTAGGAAAAAGTTTTACCAACTTATTTTCGCATCGCATTAAATTTAGATTCCTAGTTTATATTTTCTCAACAAATATAATTATAGATCCACATCATGAGTTTTGTATAATTTTTCTATATATGTCAAACGTCTTGTTTTATTTTAGTTTAATGAATTAAAATTTTATATTATCTAATATCTTATGAAGAATAGGAAAACAATTTAAGGCTCCGTTTAGTTTAATATATATTTTTTATACTATTAATATTAGAGCAAATCAGACTCACGATCCCAATAGAATGCCAAATTATAAGTGGATTTTCTTTTGATTTATAAATAAATAAAAATCAAAATAAAATTTATGGATCATATCAACTTAAAGGAATTTATACATTGACTGCTTTCATTCTAATAAATACAACTAACTGGTTTAGCCCAATAGGGACACTAAGCGGATTTGACAGGTAAAAAGAATTTTTTAAAAAAATAATAATAAATTAAATTTACCTTAATTTTTGCCCAATAGTCATATGGTTGGTTGATTTTATATAGCCCATTTGTTTTGCTTCTTTTCTTTTTTAACCTCCATAAAAATATAGATCTAACATGATTTTGTTTATTTTTTCCCTATAATTAATTTTCAATATATAATTTCTTTTGCGTTAGTATTTTTTCATATTTTTTTAATAGATTTAAATGGAAGCATAAATGATCACAGATTTGAAATTTTAAAACTGCAAAAGTGTTTTTTCCTAAAAAAAAGAGTTGTAATTAAAATTTTAAAACGGAGACAAATCCAAATAGGTTGTTTTCACCCACAAGAATCGGAATCAATCAGGTTAATTTGAATTTTGACTCACACATAAAATAGGTAGCCAAAATATATATATTCGGCCGAAACGTTTGTTTAATTAACCGACAATCAAATAATTAACAGAGACGCAAAGGTAGATAAAATCAGCATTCAAAATGAAAATATATTGATTCATTGGAGACTAAACACGAAAAGATAAAATTTTACCTAATGTTTATCATATTTATTTTAATACTAACATTCATAAAATTATGGAATGCATATGAAATATATATTTGAAGTTATAATAAGTACTTTAATATCTCAAAAGGTAGGATGTTCCAATTTATTAAGCATACTACTAATAAAATGAGCTAGCGAATGTATTACGCATACTTGTAATGTTACGTTATTTATGATTTTAATGGAAGGTAGATCAACATGAATTTCAGTCTGCAATGTAATAATATATATATATATATAAGCAACAGTGGTTTCCTTAATTTAGTTGCTTTTTGATGTCATTTCTTATTATTATGGTTGTTTACCTTCCATGAATGCAAAATGAGAAATCAGCAACATATCATTGCTGCATTTGTCATCCTAATAACAACAAAACAAAGTAGCGCATATCTCATAATAGTAACCGTAGATTCCATCATAATAAAAAAATACCAACAGCATCACAATAAAAGTAATAGTAATACTAGTTCCTTTAGAATAATATCAAACAAAATCAGCATAATATAAAGCATACGCGACCAAATATTATCAACAACACCAACAATCAACCAAACAAGTTTTGTTCATAATAATATCGACTAAAATCAACATAATATAAATGATTAGCAGTACTGCCTTCAAACAAAAGAATATCAACCACTATCAACCAAATAATTTCAGCAAAATCAGAAGAATATCATATTAACCAAAACCCGAGTAACTACACCCAACATCAACAATAATCGGCACCTCAATGCGAAATAAGAGCAGCTAAACCAGGACAATGGAAGTCGACTCGATTACTCAAACAATGGCATGATACTATTGGTCACAATGTTCAAGCATCTTCATTGTTCTGTTGAGAAGATGGCTCATCTCTTTCCATATTATCAAGAAAAGGTCCAACAATGTTTTCATTGTTATCAAAAATCAATGCCTACAACACGTTAACGTTATTATCAAGTGTCTACATATGAAATTAAAGCGCCAAATTCCACAATCGCAGTACAAAACAGTACCACACAAGCTCATATTTGCTTACTGCACATCAAATTTTTGTAAAACTATAATAATGATTAAAATTATTACCTTGCTAACACTAGTCCGCATGTACAATAGAAGGTTGATGGAATCATACTGATTCGATATCTCTATTGCAATAAAAGGTATATTAAATTCATATAAGTTATCATCATCTAACTATAAACCAATAATGTAAAAATCAAACCACTAGATTCAACTGGTCACCTAGTATGGTGGATTGTTGTTTACGATTGTGTTTACACCTTGTACTTCATTGGTTGACCATAATGCACTAGGTATATTAAGTACCTATTCCAATAAAAGCTATACTCAATTCATATAAGTTATTATCATCTAACTACAAACTAATAATGTAAAAAATCAAACTATCAGATTGAACTGGTTACCTAGTATGGTGGACTATTGTTTGCAACTGTGTTTACATCTCTTACTTCATTGGTTGGACCATGATGCACTAGGTCAATGTTGTTCAAGTTAGGTATAACTTCTTAATCAGGACAATTTCATTCATTTCTAGTTGCATCTAAGGTTAGACGCTAGCAGTAGCTTATTGTTGGGTTCCTAGATTAACTTGTTCTTCCTAGTTTTGTTAGTTGACAATGACATCCAAACAAACACCATCCTGATCAAAAGCCATTATTTAATAATTAAGCACTATTAAGCAATTGAATAACAAAGAGAGGTGATATCTTATTGTATAGGTGAACTCTTCAATGATAGCAGTTGTTCTTTGGCTGGAGTTTAGTTGTTGATACCCATCCTATGAAAACAACAGTTATGATAATTAAATTTTATACAGGGCAATAGACAAATTAAAAAAATAAACAAATTAATTAAATTTCTTCTCCTTTTGGATTTGTTGGCTGGTTCTTTTCCAAGAGTTGGGCAGATCATTCTACTATACCCAATTTGCTTGTTGTGCTTAAAGCAACAACCAATAGCTCTTAGTACTCTGCTTGATTCTATTGGGCATCTCTTCCTTCCTATTCTAGGTCTTCCATCTTTCTTCTTAATGATGGAGGAAATAATATATACAAATGTCACCTCTGGTTAACGACTTTCATCAGGTATAGGGCTAATGAAATGTGAGTAAATGTTCTTGTATGTTTCAACAGACATTGATTTATAGACGGAGTCAATAAGGTTCAACATTTTCTTCATTATGCTTATTAGAGCATGTGCATAGGGCAGGCCTGTGACCAGATAGATTCCATAGTCACAAGTCTATTGTTAAAGGTCCATTACATATCTCAAGTTGTTGTCTTGTACCTCAAAAGTAAATTCTCCACACTGAAGAGTGTTCAGACCTCTACCATGTCTTATTATTTCACCTAATGCTTCCTGAATTGATGTGGAAGTGCATCATCATACCATTTCTTACACTATTCTGATCTATAAATAGTCCTCTTAATAGTCTATTTCTTAATATGTTTTACCATTTACAGAAATGGAAGCTTTCTTGCTAGCTTGACCCACTCATTTGTTGTCTTCATCACAATATTTGTGGTCAGTTTTGATTTCACAGTTAATAGCGTGAATAAACCACTTCTTATTATCTTCATTTTCAACATCTATGACACCAAGAGGGTTTACAACACTATTGGCAACCAATGAGACAACAAGAAGTAACACCCTTTCATACGGCTTTTTGATATGAGTCTCCAATAAAGGTCGGCAACTCACTAAGTATCCTAATTTTAGTGAAAAATCTATAGAAATGAGCAACAACATTTAAATCAGGATCATACTTGATCATGTTGACAAATACTGCGCTCTCTAGATCCCTAGCTCGGACAGCATAGTTATAACTATGTAACTTGTTGAAGACAAGTGTATACTCCTAATATCGAGTGTCAAACCTAATACCACATTAGTAATATAAAAGGATAATGACTTGTATATAAAGCATCTAGAGAACTACATTAGTATGAGACCTTTTGGGTGGTGGTACAAAGAACAAATCTGTGCGGGCTAGACGTTGGCCAAAGCGGAAAATATCATACTAATGTGGGAGTTGAGGAGCAGCTCTGGAGGGTCCAACAAGCGGTATTAGAACTTGGTTCAAAGATGGAGCCCGTGATTAGATCTGTGGTGTGCCTTGTGTCAAAAGTCTTCCTGATAATATACTGGTCAGGTGGCGGGTCTCGTTAGGTAGTAATTGAGGTACAGGATAATTTGACGGATTGGTAGATTATCTAAATGGGAGGACGGTGATCGATGAACCGATGAAATATCTCGAGGACAGGTTGACGCATGATCCTTGGTTTGGAGGATCAGTGTAATAACTCAAGGGGAGGCGATGTGGCCCTTGGTTTGAAAAGAAGGATTGTTGGGGTGTCAAATCCAATATCAGATCAGTAATACAAGAGGTTAATGACTTATATATAAAGCATCTAGAGAACTCCATTAGTATGAGGCTTTTTGGGTGGTGGTACCCAAGAACAATTCTGTGCAGGCTCGACTCTTGCCCAAAGCGGACAATATCATACTAATGTGGAAGTTGAGGAGCGGCTCCGGGAGGTCCAACACCTTATTCCCTTATTTCAAAGCAAATTGCTTAGCTCTATACAGAGTATATGTTGGAAATTCTAAACTAGTTTTCTGCCTAACCCTCTCACACATTACATCAACCTCATATCTTCATTTGGCTCTTACGAGGTCACCAAACTCTATTCCAACCCAAGTAAATGTTACATCTTTATTGGTGTTAACCTGCTGACACGTATGCTAATCCCTTAATGTTTTGATCCTAAAACACAGTCTGCTCTCAATCTAGCTAGCGTGAACACACCATTTACACATGTGTGCCTTACACCCAACAATAACATAACGACTCTCATTCTTCTTCCTATTTAATATGAAACCTTCCTAAACATAATATGCTAAAAGAATCTCCCTCAAATGGTCTGCATCTCTAAATACTCGGTCTACCATCAACCTAATCTTACCCTTATCAGTCCTTCTGAAAGGTATACCTATTTCTTTATCTTCCTCACTATCATTTGCTTCTTGTTCAGTATCATCTGCACCTTGGTCTTGTTAAAATATCGGGCGTCATTAACAGTTGGCAACCCATCCACAGTTTCATCAAGTAAGTCAACAAGATCTTCTACGTCGACCTTACCTCCTTGAAGATTAGAGGCATCTTCATCATCTGTATAATCTAGCCTAAGACTACTTTCTGATGAACTAAAAAAATTTGTCTACTGTTGAATTTTTACATTATGCTCCACATCATCATGGATGGTCCAATTTAATAATGTCAAAATGGATCATGACGCGAAAGATCGACACAAATCCTATTAAAATAAATGAATAATTAGTTGAAAGTAAATGGATTTCGATCTATTTATAACAGAAGTCATGTGACATATTTATAAATAGGTTGAGTTGGCTTTATTAACAATTAGTATTTCAATCCATTTAATCTGACTCAATAAATTTTTTTTATAGTATATTAAACTAAATAAAATTTTATATCAACATGTCCTCGAAAAAGAATAATTTCCACATTCATTTAAATATCTCATATGTAAATTATTTAACATTACATTTTTTTTAATAATTAACAAAAAATCAACACTAAAATAAACGGGTTGACAATTGTGAGGAAAATCCAGGTGACTTTGTTTAGGAATAAATCAGTCTTCTGAAACTCGGTCGAGTAGGTTGAGAACTCCCGAGTAATCGCTTGCTCGGTGTTTTATCGTCCAATTACATTGAAATCAGTAGAAAAATTGGTTGGGGAACACTCGGCGAATACTCGGTCCTACTCGGTCAACTCCGTTTTCTTGACTACTTGTATTATTCGGATCAACTCAGATTTTCCTCGGCCCAATTCGGATTTACTCCCTTAATTAATATTCTTATTGCTTTTTATTATATTATATTATTATAATTTTTATTAAAAAATTAGATTATTTTATGATAATCAATTTTTTATTTAATGTAATATAATTTATTAAAAATTAAAAAATACATCTTTTATTTTATTGATTACAACAACAAATAAGTTTACTATTTACCATCAAGTAAAATTCGAATACACATCGAATAATCGAATATTTGTTACTCCCTATTATACCGAGCGATTAGCGAGTACCTTTTCAAAAGATAGAGCTGTAAAAACGGATTAAGTGGGTCCGCTCGCACAGGTTTAAACGGGTCGGGCCAATATAGTTCGAGTTTTAAACGGGCTGAAAATTTTTCAACCCTAACCCAACCCTTGCGGGCTTAAACGGGTCGGATCAGCCCGTATATATTATGACAGTTTATAATATAATTTGTTGACTATATATTCATTCATAATTTCAACATCATTATACATTTTAGTTTCTACATATTCATTTCAATAATTGCATGCATAAATTCTTCTCTTCCCAATGTTGAAAGGAGCCGATATATTGGCATCCATACTTATAATCTAATTAAAATAAAAAAAATAAATTACGTTAATTGTTAAATGGGTTGGCTCGCGGGCCAACCCGTATAAACCCTTTTAACCCGCGGGTTAAATGGACTGGATTAAAAAGCCCGTGTTTTAAACAGGTTAAAAAAATGATGACCCTAACCCTTTTATTCACGGGTTAAACGGGCTGACCCCCGGGCCTCGACCCATTTTTATAGCTCTATCAAAGGATATGGATATTAATCCGTTGAAGATACCTAATTTGAGTTTAGTAAAGTTTGGAACTCCAAATAAAAAATTATAAAATTTGAGGGTCTAAATGTGAATTATTCCCGGATAAAATAAAATAGCAGCACAGTCGCACGGAAAATTAGCGTGAAAAAATCAACAGGTTCAAGGGGCTCCAGATCTCTACTTGTCCAATTTGATGCTTCAGGGTTGAGGAGTCAACTTCTTCACTCCAAATTCGATTTGGTATGTCAAATTGCAATTTGTTTGATTTGTGGACTTGTTCTTTTATATACTTCTATCTGTGATATAAGCGACTACTTCGATTCTTCACTTCCGCTCAATAAATGTTTGATCTTGTTCAATAACAAATTATATTGGTTGAGGATGAATGCCATTTTTTGCATATATGATGGTGTCTTTTTATAATATCCACAGAACCAATCAAGACGAAGACTGCTTGCTTTAGTCCTGTTGATGGTGCTTCAGTCTCTGGGTACCTTGAAAAAGATTCGAGGCATGAGAACAGGCAATGGGTGGCGTCGGTTGCTGTTCTTTCTCCCTCTGCTTTTGTTTCTTCCTTATCTTTTGTCAGGTGAGGGGTTGTATTGTAACTTGTAACTGATTGTGACTGTTCTATGGAGTAGCTTATTAACAGATGCGATTTGGTTTTTGTTTCAGTTCTGAATTTGCACGAAAACTCTTCTGTGGAAGATTTGCCAAATGCGAAAAGAGTAAAGTTTGATCATCTTGTTCTTGGTCCTGCCTCTGGTCAAGGATGGCCTAACCGTTTGCAATGCCAAGGTTCTTGCCTAATTAGTAGCATTTTTATTTTAAACTTTCTTTGAGGTGCCATTGGACATCAAATGAGATGATTTTGTTTATTTAGGTTATTGTTGATTGATGACTTTGTTTTAGTTGACATTTCTTCCATTTACTTGGTCCATTGATTTGATATGCTGTATAACGGAGCTCAATATTTTGGCCCTGTGACCACTTTAGTCCTTACTAGAAAGTATAATGCAGATTTGCAAGACTATTAGTGGGATTTCTTTGTGTATATTTAAAATGTCTAGCTTGTAATGTTGTAGTTAGTTATTCCCAGGTCTTAGAGGGTTGTGGTTGAAAGAAACTTTGCTTGGGCTGTATATTTGGATACTTTCATAAAAATTTTGTTTTGTGATGCTTAAATGCACTTTTCAAGTTGATAAGGTATACCCTAATAAAATTGCTTGTTTGCTCATGACAGTAAGTTTGCAAGATTTTTCATTCTACAAGATAAGTTTTAGTTTGATATTGAAACGTGTACATCGTTCATCAACAGTGGTTGGGCATACTGCATGGCTCTTTGGAGATACTCGCTTGATTCTCATACTAGTTTCCTCTTTTGTGGTTTTATTTTTAATATGTACTCTGTACTTCATATTGTCTTAGGCACGAAAGCTCTCAACAAGACGCATTTTTCTGCCTCTTCTCATGTCTCTAGCGGTGGAGATAGTGTTTCCATTGTTACAGTTTTTACAATTTACAACACTTCAGATGATTCTCGTGCTACTGGTAGAGCAACAAACTCGGTAACTGTTGGAAATGCTTCCTACAGTAAGACAGAGAGGTCGATGGCAGTTCTCAATGTATTCATTAACTTCATTCAAGTAAGATTTCTATGAATTTATCAAACACTTACTTAGAGCTGCGTGGAGTTGAAATTTTAAGTTCATTCCAGCGTTTCCCCACATTTAGTTTGGCATCAATGGAGGAAAAGAATAGCATAAAAGCTCGTAATTAGAATTTTACTAGGTGTATATTTTTGCTAGCATAAAAATAGTACATTTTTAGATGGCATTATGAAATTTGGGCATACATGGTAATTAAACTAGCTTCAACCGGTTTATTGTTAAATAGTTTAGAATTTGAAGAATCATTTTATTTTAATTTTGTTGCAGCTGACAATGCCAAGGAGTGATGTTGTTATCCTTACTGATCCTTCATCAGATTTTACAATGCACAGAAATGGGGTCAATGTGTATCCCATCCAGGGTGAATATTTACGAGAGAAATTGATGCTTCAAAGAATCAGGTCTTACATTGTAAGAGCAATCACATTGATAATAGGTGAATTATTTTGTTTTTTGCTCATAACTATGTTGCTTAAGCTTTGTATTACCTTTTGAATACAAAAAGTGGTGGAGGAGTTAGTTGATACTTGATACTTCAGCATAACATGGAAGAAAATACTTTGTCGTAGATGATAAATAGATTCAGAATATTAATATAGGATCTTAAGATTGTATCCTTTGTCACCGGTTCTAATGATCAAGCTGTGTTTCATTTTTGCAGACCTTTCTAGAAAGAAAGCTTGAAGAACAATCTCAAGGACACCGGAAGATGACTCATTACATCTTCACCGACTCTGATATAGCTATTGTGGATGACTTAGGATATATATTTGATGACTATCCAAACTTTCATCTGGCTCTCACATTCAGAAACAACAAAGATCAACCTCTGAACTCTGGGTTCATAGCTGTGAGGGGCACTGCAGAGGGGATCTTAAGGTATATACATGGGTAACATTTTTGTGTTTATGTTATTTTCATTTCTTTTTGACTAATTTTTCATCAAATGCTTGCTGGTTTGACTGAAAATATTGTTGATGTTTGTTCAGGGCAAAGACATTTCTTCAAGAAGTATTGAGAGTGTACAGTTCTCAATACATGAATGCTTCCAGAATGCTTGGTGATCAGTTAGCCCTAGTCTCAGTTGTAAAATCTAAACCCGCGTTTGATGCAAGGAAATTTACCAAACCAAAGGCTTTTCTAGAAGAAATCAGTGGTGCTTCAGTTCTGTTTTTGCCGTGTGCTACATATAATTGGACACCACCTGAAGGTGCAGGCCAATTCCATGGCATGCCCTTAGATGTCAAGGTAATGTCTGAACATACTAGGTTACCCCTCCCTAATGTTTTCTTGCGGACATTGTGTGTGAAACATCAAATTTTATTCCTGTGCAGGTGATTCATTTTAAAGGATCAAGGAAACGCTTAATGTTAGAAGCCTGGAACTTCTACAGTTCATCTTCTGACATTTCGGATATGTTATGTCTTATACTAAAGAGTGGCAGAACCAAATATGACTTTTGAATAGAATTCATCAGTTCCTGTTACCACCATTGACAAAACTACTCAGAATAGTCAAAGAAGAGAAACCACCACATGTCACAAGTAGCAAGTAGTAGTGCACTCCTCACCAGGTTTTACTCTTGTGTTCATGGTGTAGATTACTTCCATTTTGCTAACAGTTGCCAATTTTTCCATTCTTTTATTTCTTCACTGATTGCTTGAATAGTAGCTTCAGTTCTTCCTACACTTGTTCTTTGTACAACACACTTGTTATTTGTCACCTGATCTGATTCAGTTGAAAGATATGATGATGCCATTTCAATCTGAGAAGCATATTCTCACTAATCAAAACATACATAATTGGATTGAAGAATCATATTCTCATAACACAAACGCGAACTGATGAATTAACAAGAAGATAAAGTTTCATGGCGTAGAATAACCAACCATGTTCTTACATTTGGAGGTTGTCCTTCAATTACCTGTGTTGAGGTGTGCAGTATTAGATGCTGAGATGAGACATAACTTTGAATTGGGCTTTGCAGAATACCGTGCATGAATTCTTGGCTATTTTGCCTTTGCTGGGACCAATTTCATGAACATTTTATAATCACAGTTTGTTATTCATTTATCAGTCAGTAAGTAAATAAATAATAATTATTATTATTATTAAATAAATTACATATATTTTTTAATATATGGATTTTAATAATTTTAAATGTGTGAGTGGTGTTTTATTATTTAATTTATTGCAAAAAGATCCGTTGGAATTAAAAGCTTTCTACTTTTTGAAATATATTTTTATAATCAATTAAATAATTTGTTAGATATAATTCCATAGGAAGCTGTTTTATTCTCTGCAAAAATACATATAATATAACTTTGTTAGCAAGTAACATCTTGATTTTAAAATCATTAAAATAAATAAATACTTCATAAGTTAAAATATCATTTATTCCTCTATAAATCCGCAAATCAAATAACCCCCATTTGTTAAATTTCCATCTTTATGAAAAAAAAAATACAGAATAAGAAAAAAATTCAAGTTAATAATAAAATAATATTATTTATTTTTAAATAAAAAAACTGCACAATGCGAAACATGATTATTACAAATTTAATTATTTCTAAATCAAAAGCTTAAAAAAACCCGCCACGTGTTAACCGCGAATACAATCAACCGGTCAGTCGACAGTAACACACGTACGAGAAGCAACATTGATTGCTTCGAGTATCAACGGTAACTCTCTCTCATTAATCACACACGTGTCACTCCTACGTTTTACACTAATACAACAATCACCTTCTTCTCCTACTATAAATATCACTCCACCTCCACACACCTTTGTGTTCTTCTTCAATCCAACACAAAAATGACCAAAACCAATCCCCTCCACCTCCTTTTAGTCTCATCACTGTTCATATTCTCCAACTCCGCCGCCGCCTACAAATTCTACGTCGGCGGCCGCGACGGCTGGGTTCAGTCACCGAAAGAGAATTACAATCAATGGGCCGAGAGAATGAGATTCCTCATCAACGACACTCTCTGTATGTGTTCTTTTTTATTTTCATTTTTATTATTATTTTTTTTAATGTTTTGGGTTTTTTTTTTAACGGTTTTGATTGCACTGTGTAATGATGAAACAGATTTCAAGTATCCGAAGGGGTCGGATTCGGTGTTGCAAGTGAGTAAAGAGGACTACGATAGTTGCAATATAAAAAATCCTTTGATGAAAATGGACGGTGGTGATTCGTTATTCACTTTTGATCGTCCGGGTTTGTTTTATTTCATAAGTGGAGTATATGATCATTGTCAAAAAGGACAGAAGTTGATAGTGGCTGTTTTACATATTCGTCGACCTCCGACTCCTCCGTCGGCCAATCCACCTACTGTTTCACCGGGTCCTGCTACGCCTGTAGCTCCTGGTTCTGGCGGGATTTCACATCCGCCGGGAAGTTCTCCGTCGTCGTCTCCGGTAGCTCCTGGCTCAGGCGGGGTAGGGCATCCGCCGTCGTTGTCTCCCGGAAACTCTCCGTCATCTTCGCTGGTAGCTCCCGGTCCTCGTTCTTCCGGTCCTGCACCGTCGACTTCTCCGATATCGAAACCGCCTTCACTTGCTCCAGGACCTTCGAATTATCCGCCTGGAGCGTTGCCACCGTCGCCGACGCCGTCAACTCCAGGCGGATTGTCTCCATCTCCTTCGTCGGAAGGTCCTGGCGGAGTATCTCCATCTCCGTCGTCGGAAGGTCCGGGCGGTGCTCCTGGCGGTGTAGCACCAGCTCCATCGACGGAAGGTCCGGGAGGTGGTGTGCCTGGCAGCGGAAACACTCCACCCGGTCAGACGCCGCCACCGGCCGGTACACCATCCGGTACTCCTGCGGACGTGACGTCGCCGCCGTCACCAGGGAAGTCTGTCGCTACGGTTGTCGGTTCTCCGGGATTCGTTAAGGCGATGGTTTGTGTTGTGTTGGGTAGCTTTTTGGTGGTCTTTTAGAAATATCGTATAAGTTTGAGGGCATATTTAGAATTTTTTACGAGGGGGATCGGGTTGCTAATTTAATTTTTAAGTATTTGTTCTTAACCTTATTTGGAAATAGATTTATTTTTATTTGTCAGTATCTTGTGTTTATTTTGTTTATATAATTAATAGATTTGAAAATTATTATATTTGTAATATTTTTGTATTGTTGATACATAGAATAATGAAATTATTATTTCTTTTCTTTTTGAATAATTGAAATTGTGTATTTATTTTATTATATAAGAATTTTGGATAATTATTTTCTAGATAACTCATGAGAGACCCTACATATTGAAGGGACATGAAAGTAACAGAGAACCTGCTGGTCAAACCCAATTAATTTTCATTACATTTTCAAGTTTGAAATCAAAATGATTCAAGTAACTCTGCCTGAACCATTTAATGTATTTTGGTTCCAGTACAACGTAACCTATACACTCTACACATGTCAAATAGCTTTCAATTTTATTAATCAAACGTAATTCATAAATAATGTATAATAAAAATAAAAATAAAAATTTTAAAAAAATAAACGTCTATCTCTAAATTCAAATTTATATTTTATTACAAGAAAATGGAGGTGATTGTGAAATTTGTGTGTAAAGTCACTTTTGGTTGAACATATCTTGTGTATAGAACACGAGCAAAGACGTGATTATGTTCAACTTTTGTACCTCAATGAACGTTAAACGACTTTGTCACATGAGAATGAATGAGATTGGTTTCAGTCCTATTTCCACTTTTTACACTTTGACAAAATACTGTAACAAAGAAAATCAAATTCAATAAATTATCTAAATTCCTCTGACGAATTATGTAATTAATAAAATTCAACATGGACCCTTCATTCAAAAAGCTGATGTGCTCATCAGCACAAATGGATAATGTTTAAATTTTCTGGATTGATAGAGCAACATTGACATAATTTTCCAGATAATCTTTATCTTACATGTGTCTAGCGATAGCTCTGCATGTAGTAAATCTTTGAATGAATTGATCCATACACGGTTTTGATTGGACCAAATGTTGTAGATTCATACATAAATAAAGACAATTTCGTTGAATAATCTATATGATTTTGTTCTATTGCTGCTATTAGTAAAAGAAGATTACACGCTTTAATATCATCGATAACAAATACCATAAGCTGTCCATTATAAACCATGTGGAATATTATCCACTAATAAGAAAAAAGCCAATATCAGAGTGTCACGTCGATTCCCTAAACTTGTCATGAAATTACGAAGCTTTATGTGGAAGTGTGAGGTGGCGAAGATGAAATGTGGACCTTGGTTTTATATTCTATATAAACCCATATTGATATTGACAATACAATACTATTAGCATTAGAAGCTTCAAATGGCTAAGCAAATTTCAATGAAATCAAATCAAAGAAGGGTTGTGTAATTGCATTGAATGCAATTTATAAAGAGGAGGGCCCCATGTAGATGTGGACACGTGGCAAAGAGGGGTTGACGTGGAAGAAGACAAGTGAATCAGTTGAACAGGTGTGTTAAAGTGACACACATCACGAGTCGGTCAATCTGAAAACGACTTACACTACTATGTCATGTCTACCTTTTCATTCACGCTTTTTGGGCCACCTCATTCACAGGACAGAGACAATACTTGGGGCTTTGTATTCTTCCTCTTCTTCTACAAATACAATATATTTATTCAGAAGAATCGTATTGCTTTTATATAAGGGTAGGTGTCGGCAAGGGAATGTGTACCTGACTTGTGATAAGCTAAAATAAAACATCAATTTGATGTCTACTTGTATAATATAAAACTAAGAAGAATGCGCTTGCTGACAACATCTGTGTATGAACATTCATCTTCTCTGGACTTTAATGATAATTAATCAGCTTCCAACCGAAATAACCACGCAATTAATTGATATTTTGATCCTACATCTATATGCTGAGCATCAAAATTAATTTCTCTGCAGTCTCAAGAGAATAGGACTCTTGAGAGTGTAAGTATGTATGGCTTAAATTACAGATACGGAGTAGGGTAGATTACAGATAACAAAACAGGATAAAAACAAGAGGGAAGCAGAAGCATTGCCTGGAAATTTATTAAGACCTCAGAAGAACCACCATCTTCTTCGCTGCTCCTTCTGTGCAACAAAATGTTAACATGTGTATGAGAATTATGGTATTTGTATAGCAAAGTGTACACATATGATTGCTTTATGTGACAAAGTACAAGAAAATGAAAAGGATGAATTTTCCTATTGAAAATGCGCTTTTACTTTTTAGCCTATAACAGAAAAGCCAGAGCGAGTTCTTTAAGTTGGAAAGCTGTTCATGATGGACAACTTTTGAGCTAAATATTATTAAATTGGAATTCTCCCATTATCGTCTTTTAGAACAATTATGTGATTAACAAAAGGCCAACATGTAACCTATAGAAAACCAACCCAATTCAGGTATTCTCATGGGAGACCACACTTTGATAAACTAGAGCATAAAATAAAAGGAATGAACGGATCATGCTTGGGTAGATTATTTATGTAAGAAAGAAAAAGAGAGAACCTTCTGAGTCTTATTTTGTGCTGGTATCAGAATATGCTGAGGAAGGACAGACTTATCGCTGCTCTGAATGTATGGCCGCACCTTCTCCTCTAACATCTCGTTCAACTGATCATAAAACCAAATCATACAGATTAATTATGGAAATAAAAGCTCCCACCTCAGAATACAGTACATCAGAGAAAAATAAATACTCAGGTTATTTCATGACAAACGAAGACTACTTTTTGAAAAATGCATAGCCATGCAGATGAAATGTGTAAATGTCAAGTTCATTGTTTCACACAGTGTGTTACGCAACCTGCACAGCCAAGCTTGTTTTTGTAAGCATATCTGCTTCTGTTGCACATATGATAGATGAGAGGTGTTGCAGGGTCTCAAATTTAGGTTGAAATAAAACAGACTACTTGCGGTTTTTAAATTCTTCAAAATCACATAAAGAATAATTTCCAAACACTCATGACATTTCTTTCAAGTATCCCTCATCAACCAACCAGTTTTAAAGTAAATTCACTTCTAATAGAATGTTAATACACGCCCATATTCTTCTCTTAAGCCTATTATAGGATAATACTTGGAAGTCTGGTCTGGAGCCTTAAGTTCAACAACATTGTCCATATAAAACAGTAGTAAATCACAGGCATTAAATAAGCAGACATTTTCATGCAGATCGCACGACAGAAGAAATACCAAGAAGTTCCTATAGCCACTTTCAAGAACTAATAAACAATATGCACAAGGAGGAAGAAATATTTTGAACCCAACAGTAACCTTCCCAAGAAAACAATTTAACAAGAAACACACATTATTTGTTCATAAAACATTCTGAGTAACTAACCTTTTCTTCACGCCATTTAGTCTCCCACTGAGAATCTAAAATTTTATCAGCCATTTCACTTTGAGCATTAAGCAGAACAGTTTTCTCGTACAACTTTTTTGGATCCTTAAGATCCTCCTCACTCCAAGAAGATGAATTCAGAGGAAGGTCCAAGTCCTGCCAAAATGAGCAGTCAGCTCAATTAAATCTCATTAAGAAACAGTGGACAAGAAAAATTATTGTCAAAGAAGATAAGAAGTTAAGTAGTGGAAATAAAATAATGATGTAAGGTAAAATACGCACACCCCAATTTTCAGGCCGCCGTGGAGGATCAAGCTTCATGACTTCCGCCTCCAGAGCCTTCTTCGCCTTATAGAAGGGGATATTTTTAACAATAATAGGGTCTTCCTTAGCACGGGCAGGATCTATGGAAATCAAGGCCTGTAATTTACAGATGTTTTTAAATAAATTTTAAATGTAGTTAAGAATTGAATTAAAAATTAAAGATGAAGAACTAAGAACGGGTTTGAATAGGTAAGTGATATCTGTACTCTGTATTCATACTCTTGTAATAACATTTTGGAACTGAAAGCATCAATTACTTCCATAAAAGTATTTATTGTAAGAAGATTATCTTACTTCCTGCAAGTACTCCCAGCCAGGAGGTCGTTTGGCTACTGCATCTCGAAGTTGATCATACCGCATAGATTCCTAAGCAGGATATCAAATAAAACACAAAATCATAGTCATTGTTATTGCACAAGCTGAATGGTCAGTTAAAACATCAAACCACAATAGTGGGTGTGGCTAAATATAAATGTGATAGAAAGCTAATAATAATATTGAGCAGCTATGGATAAAATTTGAGATCACTTTAGTTACCCTCAAGAAGAAATATGATGGAGCCACGAGTAGAAGAAAGGTCACATGATGAACATATAGCTATTTTAAAATGAGAATGTCACTAGGTCACAGAAAATAGAATCATATAATTTCAAATGACCAGTGTATCAAATATCAAATATTTTTGGATGTAGAGAGAATGGGATCTAAAATTCCATATGTTACCTATGGCAATTTAAAAGAACTCCATTAACGTCCTAGACAGGTGAGTATATGGAAGGAAATCTGGCTTTAGCATGTGTTTTGTTTTGTTCATACAGGAAAAGTAGCATAACACACTTCTGAAAAATCATTAATCCTGCAATCCACATTACTTTAATTTTGCAAAAACTCATTAAAAAGGCATTAAACTCTGTTGGATTTAATATCCCTAGTGAACCCTATTTGTGAACATTTTCAAATAGCTTCTGTTCCTTCAGTCATGATTTATGTTAGCACACATTTACAGCTACTTTACAAGATAGAATACAGAATTGGTTATGGTTTCGAAGTGCAACAGAAGGAATACATGATCTTGTCTAATCAAATAAATAACATGATCTGATTTTAGAGAGAGCAGCAAGAATTAGTTAGGACCTTGTACTGCCACCAAATTTTCTGCTTAACATCTTCATCATACTCAAAGCCACCAACAATTTGAGGTAAGGTAATCAACCAAAATGCTGCGATACTGGGATCTTTCATGCTGTGAACTATATGCTGCAAATATGGTCAAAAAGGTAAACTGGATAAATAAAACCTCAACAAAAACAGATGCCTCGGTAGATATCATGAGCATTGGCATCAATGCTAGACACCATGAAAAATGTAAGCCACTTGTTTCCTAGATATTATAATAACAACACATACTACAGTACAACAAAAGGGTTAGGGGAAAGAAATGAATCTAAAAGTTTGTAAGTCAATCACCAAAAAAAAAAAATACACAGAAATAATTTTATTGTACATGTCAAAATGAGATGGTGTAAAAAGCTGGAGGGGAAGCAAAAATAAGAGAAGAACCATAAATTGTGTTGCAGAACCTTCATGATCTGTCTAAATTTCTTAAAAAAGGGTAAAACACTGAGGCTATACAATTGACATGTTTTCTCATCCAAACATCTCTATCTGCATAGTAAAGTTTAAAGTACTCAACTTATCAGCCAGGCCATTGGCACTAGAGACCGCCCAAATATATCACTTCACAGTTTGAATTTTCAAAAGGAATTCCCAAAATTAAAATAAACTACACAAATGAAAACTTTTCAAAACTTGAGTCCATTAATCAAGACATATCATAAGCTAATATACTGCATCAAGATCATTGGATGGATTTTACAGAAGTCTTAGACCATACAAAGTATTTGTTATTAAGAATAGGAATAAACGTAGCATATTATTATAATTTACAAGTTCTTCAGCAAATAATTTCTACAGGCAGTCAAGGAATCTATGTACAAAAAGTGACATCCGGAAAACTCAAATTGTCAAATTTCTTAAATTGGAGATTCTAGCAACAGATATACTCAACAACATTTTCTCAAACTAGTAAATTGAAACAAAAATGCTATTACAAGCCAACTGAAGTTGTACTAAATTAAGAAATCCCAGACAGTTTCTAAAGCATGTCCATCGAATATTAGGTGCTATGCTGCACAACTATAGAAGATAAGGACCTATCATATTAAGGATTAAATAAATAACAATTAACATCTGTCAATGGAAAATTTCCAGAGAAATAATAGCAGGCCTGTTAAATTAAGAAGAGCTACATCAACTCCCCACATTCTTGAGTATAATAAATACATTGAAACCTACCTCGTATGGATAATCCATTTTTCTCATAACATTGTAGGCTTGCCATGGAGGCTCCATGATCTGTAAGAAGATTAATAAGGGTAAGGAAATTTATAAATAATATATATATACACACACACACACACATACATACATAATACTACAGCAGAAGATTTACAGGCAAATCATGTTTCTATCAATAGTTAAAAGATATTGCACCTTATTCAGACAATGACTGAGTAATTATTTAAGTGAACTATGTCTTCTTTTTTCTTTTTTTGTGTAACTTTTAAGCTTTATAATTTTATGAAATTTCTGCAAAGAATAAATTAAGAAAATACAGTAAATGCACTGCGTAAACACAACCATGCCTTATCTAATATTTCAGATCTGGATTCGGAACTTTGTGCTCATGCCTAAACATCAAATTTGAATGCACATAAACATAAGACAGTTTTACTTGTATTGGTAACTTCAGAAAATAACTCACATCATCAGCAGATATCCTCACTTGTAATTTGTTTTTGCATTCAGTACAGCTCATTACACCCTGCAATGATATTAAAGTCTCAATTAAAGATTGAAATTTGAAAAGAATAATAGTTTGCAATCCTCCTCGCTGACAGCCAGTTTCCATCATTTTCCATCTAAGCCATCACAAGATATAAAAATCTTTTTATAAACTAGACAGGATGGGAGCATAGCCAGGGGCATTAATAAATGGAGACAACAACTTGAGTACTTGCAAGTTTTCTAATAGAGCCTTGATTACTGATAATGAAAACATGATTAAAAAATGTTTTCTTTTCTTAATTAGAATGCTTGACTATATATTTCTCACCGTCCCATCACAAGTTGGGCAGTCTTTTGATGGCAATGGCACATTAAGATCAATTGCGGAAGGAAGGTGCACTAACTCAGCCCGATTGTCGGCTATAGCATCAGCGACAACTTCTGCAGTTGCCTTCTCTCCACTGCAAGAAAATTCAAACATACATTACTGATAAATATATGGAAATATTATAGATTCTCAAGACCAAAAACTCCACCATAAGCTGTTCAACATAGCACAACTTACATAACCATAGAGTTGCATTAATATTCACAGTCGATCATCATTATCCAGCATATATAATAATATCTATCGTGCAAATAATATATTCTAAATTAAAGGCAGACTAAGAAGTCATATCCATAATGTATTCTAAAAGCATCAAGACACAAGCACTCCAACCATGCTAATAAAAATACACATTTTGACTGGTCGCAATAAAGTTTTTCTAGATTACTCAACTCAATAACAACAAACATCTCATATTTCTCATGGATTAAGAACAATAGAAATAGCTTAAAACAAGTTATATAGGTAAATGTTTGAACCCTGAAAACTCAAAACAGTCTAGAGAACAATCTAACCGTCTGAGAGTGTAGTTTTTCACTTGAAACTGCACCTTCCCTGATCCTCTGCACATAGTACACCGCAAAGCCTGCCATCCGTTGCAGGTCCCACAATTCCTGCACCCAGGTCCAAATTCATGTCCACAGTTGTGTTATTAACAAAAAGAATTTCTTACACTAACAATTAAAAACAAAACAAAACAAAAACCAAACATAGACATAGTATACTACGACACATGCCTCTCTGAGGGTTCAGGGAGGGATAGAAATTCTAGCATGTATATTTAATGTGAAACCAAACATGAATAAAAAATATGTGTATTTGTTGATTCCAATCTTTAGTATATCACAATTATTCAAGTTCAGTAAAATTAACAAACTTTCACCTTATGGTTTCGACAAAATAAATACGATTGGAACATTATAATATAGCTAAGGGCACCACCAACAAGAAAGAGAGTACTGCCATATGTCCCATGATGTCTTCTTCATATTTTTCAAATAATCATTTCTACCTTAAATTCCAGGCACAGTTTTATGAAAGCTTAAAGCATGGTCTTTGGTCATTATAAAATCAGAGAAAATGATATTTCATGAAACCATTATAAGATTTAAAAAGAAAATATTTTGAGGAAGTGCTACCCAAAAATATATCAACCTATTTCATCCAAACAAAAGACTGGAGAAGGTAAAGCAAATTTTAAAAGACAAAAAGGCAACCATAACAGCTTACGAATAACCAAAACAAATGGACAATCAATCACCTCTGGCATATCACCTTCTTTCCCAGGTCTAGAGCAATATCATAAGTCCCAAGAGTTGCAACAGCCTGCAACCAACCCATACCAAAAGCAATCAACCAGAAGTTCTGAACTAAAGTGCCTCTATTTCGGAACAACCACAATAGTTAGATAATGAGCCAATGGATGCTGAAAACATACTTCGTACAAACAATAGATAAGCTAAACCAATCAAAACTTAAAGCAAGAAGCATATCAATTACAACCAATACCCATAAAAGCCCATCAACAAACAATTCTCCTCCTAATACCCAAGAACACAATAATTCAAACGGAAATGAACACCATTGAAATCCTTCAAAAAGTTTGAACATTTATCAAACATGTACCAATTCAGCGAACAAAATTGTCAATACCTGGAAAAAAAACCACTAAACAAGCCCAAAAAAAAAAGCACTTACGAAGACGGAAGCATAGGAGAGCTTGGAGATGAGCTCGGGAACGCCGAAGCCACGTTGAGCGGAGCCGGCAATGTCAAAAGCAAGAGTGAAAGGAGACAAGATAAGCTTGATTGGGAAGTCGAGAATGTCGATGAATTGGTCACCATAACGGTCTTTGAAAACCTTGAATCGAACCTGTGCTACTTGCTTCCAGTTCTTGAAAGGGTCTCGAGACATTTTATTGAAAATTCAAGTTAAAAGAGCTCGGGAGACGCTGAGTGAAGTGAAGATAAGAATGTCGTTTGTGTGTTCCAGTTATGCTTCTGGGTTGGGTTTTAGGATGCCTCTCTGACTTATTAGCGTAGCTGGGCTTTTTTGTTCAATTTATTTGAAATTATCAATTTTAACAATTTTTTAAATTTGCAGGGAACTCCACTCAAAATTGTAATTTATGTTTTTATCCACAAATAATTATATTATTTAATATGTATACCAGCTTCGTAGAAACATATGATAAAGAGACACTCTCTGTAAATTGATACATGCTATCAATTTGTAAATTTGCTTAATGCAAACGTGATGACCCAATTGGAGAGCCTCGATCTGTCCTCTAAAAAATAAATTAATAAAAAATACAAATAAAATCACACTTTATTACTAAGAGAAAAAACATAATGACGAAAAAAATGCAATGTCCAAGGGCCGAGTATCGTAGCATGTAAATTATGTCTCACTTAAATTGTCTTCCTTCCTTAGAAGGAATTTTCTTCTTTTTTTTCCACAACAATAAAAATAAAAACAACAAAGAATGATACTTTATGACTGCAGGAAAAAGAACCACAGCTCAATCTCAGTTCATTTGTTAGCCTTGATGAGAGAAATGACCTCAAAAATTTATAGATGATCAATAATTGCTTTTGTGAAATCAGTTGTTGATGACTTTCCACCAAGATCAGCAGTTCGATATTTGCCATCTGCAATTGTTTTCAGGACGGCATTCTGTATCCGATCAGCCTTCTCATGGAGTTCCAAATGATTCAACATTGTTACAGCGCTCAACAACAAAGCAGTTGGATTTGCTAGATTCTGAGGAACAGACAGAGGAAATAAGTACATCACAGTTGTAAACATGGGAATGTTTATATATGATCTAGCCAAACATTTGCCATTAGGGAAGATAGTAGTACAAGTAGTTAACTACAAGGTGCAAAATTAAGAGCACCTTCAACTGGATTGTCTCTTTCTAACCTAGATGGCTAATCGAATAGAAGGCTTTGATATTACTGTGTCACATTATATTATTCTAGAATGTCTAGTTGACATATAAAATACTCTAATTAAGGATGATAGAGAACAAATGGGTAAAAATGCTTTAAAGTGATGAATGCATGCCTGTATGGACTTCTATAGGTAAACAATCATGTAGACATTGTTTTTTTCACAAATCCTGCTGCATCAAGTTTAGAAGTTTTAAAAATTTAACATTTGGAGTCAATTTAGTTAAAACAATATCTACTTAATTTTATTATGGCAAACAATAAGAAGAAACAAAAGATCCACCAAAAATGTTATAACTACTTATTTTTTAAGTACATAAATTTAGATAGAGTTTTGATAAAATTGACTCCAATGTTCTAAAACTTCTAAAGTATTGTCTACCTTAAAAACTCATCACTTAAAAAAATTATTTTCATCAGATTTACCAGCTCTATCACCTTAGCTATTTTATTTTATTCTATTCTTTCCCATCAACAATTATAAGTTAACAAGTCATTTTGTTGGAGTGTACTTTTTAAAATTCACCATCCCCAAAATATATCATGTCACGCCAAAGAAGAAATTTGACTTGCCAGTTAGAAAGAGACTAGATGCTCTCTAAGTAGGCATTCATACATCCGCATGAGGATTTTTGACAACAAGAAGCATCTCATTTCTATGATAAAAAAGCTATTATTTGAGACAGAAATCATAAGCAGGTTTCAGGCTAACCTTTCCAGCAATATCAGGTGCTGAACCATGGACAGCTTCAGCAAGGGCAATTCCTCCCTCTCCAATATTGCAACTGCAGAGGAAATTTTATTGCTAAATGTAAACATGGTATAGATGTATGTTATTCAGAAAGAAAGGAAAAAGCTACTAACTATTACCTAGGTGTTAAGCCCAATCCACCAATCAAACCAGCACACAAGTCACTAATAATGTCTCCATAGAGGTTAGGCATAACCAGTACATCAAATAAGCCTGGATTCTTAACAAGCTGTTCATGGCAAAAATTCAGTCAATTTTAAACCTTGAAGCTTGAACTTGGCTACATAATTAGGTAAAAACATTCGTAAAGGTAAGACCATTTATACAGCTCTACACTATCCATTTACCATCATGCAGCAATTGTCAATGACAACTTCCTCATACTGTATCTCAGGGTACTTCTCTGCAACCTCGCGGCAACACTGCAAATACAAGCTAAATTGAAATTAAAGCCCATTCCTGAAAATATAATAAAGTTCTTATGAATAATTAAACATCTAAAGTAACCTTAAGAAAAAGACCATCAGTTTTCTGCATAATATTGGCCTTGTGAATAGCAGACACTCTTTCTCTTCCATGCATCTTGGCATAGAGAAAAGCATACTCAGCCACCCGCAAACTAGCCTGACGAGTAATGATTTTGAGACTTTCGACAACACCTCTCACCACCTATCATCAACAAGCACTTTAACATTTGTACAGCACATTCCTTGTACTTAGTAGTTTATCATTAACGATTTAGAAATAAACTTACTTGATGTTCAAGTCCACTGTACTCTCCTTCAGTGTTTTCACGTATAGTAATAAGATCCACATTATCATATCTAGTTTTATAACCAGGTAGACTGTAGCAAGGCCTAACATTAGCATACAAATTAAGTTCTTTCCTTAGAGTAAGGTTCAAAGAACGATGACCTTTTCCAATTGGCGTTGCCATTGGCCCTTTCAAGCCAACCTTATTCCGCCTCACAGATTCTAAACTCTCCCATGTCAGAAAACTTTGAGTTCTAGGATCTACCACAGTCCCAACATAATGCTCCTCCCATTCAATCGGCACTTCAGCTGCTCGAAACACCTGCATTTTCACAAGTATAAAATTTGTCACAATCTCGCCAGCTGCAAATAATGAAAAACACAATCAATTTATATATACTAATATATCTATGAGCTACATATCTACTTCTACATATAAATCTCAACAACACAGCACAAAACCAAAACTTCACCTTAAAAAACAGCATCAGCTAAACGCACAAGTCCACCGAAAATAAATAGTTCATACAATATAAATCTCACCTTTAATCATCGTAAAATAAATATAGCATCAAATCAAATTCCTAGTCTTTAACTTCCAAAACATATAAACGTACATACACATATACAAACATACATATATATATATATAATCACACAAGAACACATATATATTCTAAAATTCAATAACTATTAAAAAAAAAAAAAAGAGGGAGGGAGACCTGTTTGACGGCATCGGCGATCTCGGGGCCGATTCCATCGCCGGGAAAGAGGGTGGCGGTAATGGGAGAGGTGGCGGAGGAGAAAGGCCTGGCAGAATTCAGGTTAAAGAAAGATGTAGGTCGGTTTCCTAGAAGTCTTCTCAGCATGTGAGTCGCCATTGCCTATTCTCTGTTCTCGCTCAATACTAGTTTGTTTATTCTCACTTTCCTATTTTATTTTAGTTTTTATTTAGTGAAAATGACATATTTCTTCATAAGGGTACATTTGTAGTTATAGATAAAATTTAGGGTTTTGATGAAATTTTCTATTGAATTCAAAGCATGTCGCACAAATGAAATAATTGGGAGTTTAGGGGTCATTATAGAAGCTTTTACTGGTGACAAATTATTCCAATCTTAGCAAAATCAAGCAATCTCTATCACACACACCCTCGAGCCCTGGCACGAGAAAACAAAACAACACATGTCCTGTCTGACTCTGCCTATCATCTGTTTGTTCTAACGAAGACCCTATTTTTCAACACCGGGCTGCTGTTGATAGTGCGGTTTCTTTTCGAAGATATTCGCTTTTAGTGCGGAAAATAAAAGATGGCGGCTTTGGCAGTGAATGGAGGGCTCAAAGTGAAGACAGAGGCGTACATGGAGAGCAAACCAGTGAAGGAGACCAAAGCTTTGGTGTCTGAGCTCTGCCGTCAGTTTTACACCCTTGGATGGGTATCCGGAACAGGTGGAAGCATCACTATCAAAGTTCATGATGACTCCATTCCCAAACCTCAACAAATCATCCTCATGTCCCCTTCTGGTACTCTTGCTTCTCTGTTCTTTCATGGGTTTTTGTTTTTTGTATTTCTGGATTGCTTTCTTCTGAATGTAGTGTTTGATCAAGTGGGTATTTCGGTATTATGCTTCTTTGCTTATGCGTTAGTTGATATATGTGTTCTTTTGATTGATTGCTTGTGTCAAGCTCTGAAATTGCTTGTACTTATGGCAGCTTAGCTCCCAAAAAACCAAAACTGTGCCAATAGGTATTAGGTATTATTCAGTTAGATTTTCTGTAATCAAGCTAGACTTTATGTTTAACTGCATATCAAATGAGTAGAGTTAATTAGCTGGTGGTCATGGCAGCTAAACTAATTGTCTGTTGACAAGCATTTCGCATTCTTGTTTTGCTGGCAATAGGCGTTTTCTTGTGGGTTCAGCTTTGATTCGATGTGGATTTTTTTTTTTTCTTTGGGGTTAAGCTTAAAGTTAGTTTGTGTTATTCAATAGTCAGGTATTGGCTTTTCGTGTTTGAATGTGTCTGCATTCTCTTTTGGTATGATTTTTGGATTTGTTTTTAAAGCCCCTTGTATTCATTTGTTGTTATGTGGATAGGTGTTCAGAAGGAGAGAATGGAACCTGAGGACATGTATGTATTATCTGGAGATGGGTCTATTATAGCATCACCTTCTCCTAAGCCATACCCTCACAAGCCGCCAAAGTGCTCAGACTGTGCTCCGCTTTTCATGAAGGTATTGGTTATATGTTGTTAAAATTAAAATTTGTTGACTTGTGATGCCATTATTCAATGATATTGTTTGAACGTGGATTGTTGCATAAGCAATTTAATCTGAAATGGTGCACATGCTCTTGATAATACAAGAGAACTAATCTTTGAAATTGCTGCTGGAAAATTTGTTTTGTTTAGTTCTACTTTTGATTGGTGCAATTTAAGTGTTTTTTTTTTTTTCCAAATGGCATGGTACTTGAGAGTCTATGGATCTTAAATAGTGTTATCTTATGTCTTAATAAAATGGTTTTAACTGCAGAAGCTGTAATGGTATCTTTTTTTTTTTTTTTTTTTTTTTTTTGGTGAGCTCCTAACAGCAATTCTGTGACTATAATAAAACCTGGCATTACTAAATTTTTAGCAGACCCTTTATTTTACATCGCTCATATCATTTTTACTCATTAATCTTGAGCACCTGGCTTTATTGGAGAATTGCTGTCTTTTTCAAACAATCTGCTCGGTTTTTGTGAGGATGAACATCATTTTTGTTATTGAAATTTTATAATTCATGTTTATAAAATTCTATTTGAAGGCATATGAGATGCGTGATGCTGGTGCTGTTATTCATAGCCATGGGATGGAGTCTTGTCTGGTGACGATGCTCAACCCAATGTCAAAAGAATTTCGTGTAAGTTTATGAAGTTCCTTAATTTATTCTCTTATATCGTCTAGGCAGTTCCTTACTTAATCTGGTGTATTTACGCTTTCTTTTATTCCTCCTGGGCTAACTTCATTAGGCATTGCTACTCAGTCACAAAATTTAATATCCTTAGGGCAGAGTTCATAAATCTGTAAGCCCTTATTAAAGGAGCCTACCATATCCATATCACACTGTCAACTCACTGTACTTTCCGTTTGCTATTCAAATTATGGATGACAACCAGTTGGACAATATTATCAGACTGTTCCTACTAATTCAGGAGTAGTCTGTTGTTTAATTACATGTTGGTGACTCGGCTCATTATATCTTTAGTACTGAAACATTTTCATATATTTTTAAATAATAAATGCTTGCATCAACTCCTTGGTCTTGGTGAAATTCCATTTTTAAATCTGTTTGTGTTTTCCGTAAATTCACAGATAACTCATATGGAGATGATAAAAGGAATCAAAGGGCATGGCTATTATGATGAACTTATTGTTCCAATTATAGAAAATACTGCTTATGAAAATGAGCTCACCGATTCTCTTGCCAAAGCGGTATGTTTGTTGTCTTAGTTTTATCTCTGCATAGTGATTTTAATGGCAACTCTTTGATGTTGATACATGAATGCACATGATGTTGCATAGATATATGGTAATTTTCCATATGGAATAGATCTTAAAAATGGTTAGCCCTGTGACTAATTGCCAAATGATAAATTGCTTGTAAGCTTGCTCACATTTCTACATCATTTTAACTGTCAATTATAATTTGGGATATTTATTAAGTTTTGTAAGTAAATTTGCCACGTATTTTACCAGTATTTGCTGCTGTTATAATTCCATAGCTGGTTTTGGGGACAGCTGTCATTACCCTATGTATAGTTGGTTGTGTTTATATTTTTTCCCCAAATATCTGCTCTTCCCTCTTTATGTGATATACCTCCCTAGTTATTTGCATTTTTACATTTTTTTCAGATAGAAGCATATCCAAAAACTACAGCTGTTCTTGTTCGCAATCATGGTATATATGTATGGGGAGACTCATGGATCAATGCAAAAACTCAGGTGTGCTAAATTATTAAATCAGTATCGAATTATTTTTTGCTCTTTGGTTAGTATCTATGGAATTTGCTACCATTTACAAATGGTGGAAAATTAGGGAAAGCTTCTATTTTCCCATAGCAATAGACATAGTGAATTTGTCTGATTCATTTGGCTAGGAAACTTTCCGAACCTTTCCCAGAAAAAAAATAATAATAAAATAAAAAAATAAAAAAAAAATAAGAAGAAGAAGAAAGAATCGGAAAACACCATCTCTTATGGGACAATTTAGCTCCTCCAGTTGTATTTAGTATTTGACTCTAGAGATACTTTTAAAAGGTATAAATTAGATTAGAGACACTTAATTGCCTTCTTATTTATATATATTTGAAGTGTGTCATAACCATCCCAGCTAAAAGTTATTCAATTCAATGATGAGCGTACTTATTGGCATTTTGTTTTAGTAATTGGCTTGCCGGTTTTAATAGCAAATTACACAAGAGAGCTGAGGAAGTTTATCTATCAGATGTGGATGGGATGGGAAAGGGAAAAAGCCATTTACATTCTTTAAGCTCTGTGATGCTGACATATTTACTTGATTGCATATTTTCAGGCTGAGTGTTATCATTATCTCTTTGATGCTGCGATCAAACTGCATCAACTTGGCATTGACTGGTCTACTCCTGGCCATGGCCTGATTCAAAATGGTAGAGTTATGTCTACAAATGCACTGGCTGCGAACTCAAATTATGATTCAAACCCATCACCCGTAAGAATATATCTTTATCTTATTTCTAAAGTTTGAGTAGATATTTAAGGATTGTAACTACAAGTTTTCATTATCTGTTAGAATTAGTGATTTTATACAGGGTTTGTATCTAACAATTCCGTATTTAAGGTCAAGAAATTTACTTTTTTAATTCTTCAATTTTATGGCTGCAGCGTTGTATTGTGCTTGACATTGAAGGGACAACTACTCCCATATCATTTGTTATGGAGGTTCTCTTTCCCTATGCTCGTGATAATGTTGGAAGGCATTTGTCTGCCACATATGACACTGCAGATACACAGGATGATATTAAATTATTGCGCTCTCAGGTAAGGTTTGTTTTGATTTGAGAAAAAAATAGTTTTGTGGTACAGAATTAGAACATAGACAAACATAAGCAAACCAGCAAAGCCATTAAACCATACTCTCAATGGAAACAACCATGAGAAGAGGAAAACTCCCATTTAAGCCTCAATATAATTTGCTACCATATCCATAAATTTGGAAAGAAAGTCTCACAATTACATATCAAGATTTCCGAGGTTTACATAGAGAATTCAATGACACGGTACCGTCCATTCTTGTTATTAATTACTTACACCTATGCCTACCTCAATCATACCCGTACTAGACAAATATTAACAATCAGTCCCATACTAACCATAACCATACTCTAACCTCTTAGAATGTGCATGTTTTCCATTCCCATAGAAACTAAAAACCATGTTGTTATCTCAACTGTCACTGCAAAGTAGTACAGAATTAGGTCATGGATGTTCACATATTTGCTTGACACTCATGCAGAAGTCTTAGCACACTTTATTCATATTCTGACATGACAACCTAGAAATGCTACGAGTAAAATAATAAAATATTTCAATATTCTTTTTGCAGATTCAAGATGACTTGCAACAAGGCGTCGTTGGTGCTGTACCAGTTCCTTCTGATGATGCAGGCAAAGAGGAGGTAATAGCAGCTTTGGTTACTAACGTGGAAGCAATGATTAAGGCAGATCGAAAGATCACATCGTTGAAACAATTACAAGTAAGCAACTTCTATTGAGAATTGAACAATACCTTATCAGTTAGGCTTGGCACGTAGCTCATATTTACATGTAGGGTCATATATGGCAAACTGGATTCGAGAGTGGTGAATTGGAAGGAGCATTTTTTGAAGATGTACCTGAAGCCCTTGAAAAGTGGAATGCCTTGGGAATAAAGGTGCTTCTTTACTCACTCATGCTATTCAAATTTTGTTGTAGGATGTGAATCTACCTTTTCTTTTTCTGTCTGATTTTTCATGATCTGGATTGGTAAAGCTCTTATTACTCCTCTCGGGATATAGTCTGAGGCTCACTTGAAGGGTGATGCTGTCGGGCAAGATTTTTACCAGACTTTCTGACTTACGCATTAGAAGTTGCACTATACTCATCTGTGTATTTTGTCACAGGTGTACATTTATTCTAGCGGTAGCAGGTTAGCTCAAAGGCTTATATTTGGACATTCAAAGTATGGGGATTTAAGAAAATATTTGTCAGGATTTTTTGATACTGCAGTGGGGTAATTTCTGCAACTACGGCTAAAGCTCCTTTTTTTTTTTTTTTGTCCTTCCAACTTTCTTGCTGCTGCCACTGGAGATAAGAACATATTTGTAAATGCATTTTCTTACTCTTGCTTCCAGGAACAAAAGAGAATCACGCAGTTATGTGGAAATCTCCCAATCCTTGGGAGTCGATAGGCCCTCGGAAGTTCTATTTGTTACAGATGTCTATCAAGAAGCTACAGCTGCAAAGGCTGCAGGTAATAAGTTGTTCATAATCTCATGATTTCTTAGAACATCATAATAACATATTCAACTTTATATTGCACGATAAATGCTTGATAACATGTACTTTGTTTAGCTATACATCATATGATTTCAAGGGTAATAGTTTCAATATAGTACTTTCTATAAATGCTTATTTAATCCATGATTCAGGTCTAGAGGTGGTGATTTCAGTCCGCCCAGGAAACGGTCCTCTGCCAGAAAACCATGGATTCAAAACAATCAACTCCTTTTTAGAAATCTGAAAGCTCCACAAAGCGTGACTGTTGTACAACAAAAATAAGCATCTCCATCTCTTTTGAAGCTAAATGTTAGTACTGCTCTGTGAACCTTCTCTATGTCCTCTCATTGCTTTGATGCTTTACTGGTATTCTTCAGCTTGAAATGAAAATAAATAAATATCAGTACTACAAATTTACTAACATTTGTATACATATTTTAAATACTAATCTTGTTACTTTCTGTTGGGAGCATCTTCACTCAGAATCATCTATCACTATTAAGTTGAATGAGCCTATGCCTTATTGAAATTTTATAACTTGTTCAAAGATGTAGTTGTAATTCAGATGGAACTGTTATATCAAACTTTGCCCAGTCCAAAACCAACAGTTCTGATCCTGAGTCAACAAGAACTGGTACAAGTTTATGTATACGAAGACCAGACTTGTTCCCAGGACCAAGTCTTTAAATATACAAAATGCACTTTTCTTTTCTTTTATTAAAGAATTCCATGTATCATTCAATAACCTCAAAAATCATATTTAGCTGATAAAACATGATTAATTAATTTAAACGAAGCTGAGAGTTCTAAAACCATTTGTTATACTGAGAAGTTGCATAGAAGCAGGTGCAGTACATAGAAAGATACAGTGACGGTTTTATTTGTCCAATCTTGTAACCCCATTTGGGTCTACTTCTAGTTTTTGGCTTTTTAATTTCTAACAGCTGTTTTGTATGGTGTTTGATTAGCCAACATAAGTGCTTTTGGCTTTTCAGAAGGACTTATAGAGAAAGACATATATATTAATCTTCTATATGGAAAAGTAGTCCCAAACAGAACCTATATACATATAAAAGTCTTCACATTTTGTATGGTTTAGTTGCTTGGATCATACTCTCTTTTCCATCTTTTTCAATGTTCAACATCATCACTAAGTCCCCACTATTTCTCTCTTTCATGATCCATCTTTTTCTAACCTTTCTTACACTACCATCTGTTATTACCATTTCAGCTTTTTAATCACCTCCAAAGTCAAAACCAACACAGTATATTTGTTCATATCACATCATTATTCATTTTTTTAGCTCACATTAACACCCTCAATATAATCGAAATTCTTGTTGATAGTTTCTTACACAGTTGAACCAGTCCTTTGTTATCAGTTTTATAGTAGAAGACAATAACTAGTTTTTGAAAGACACAAACGTAATTGTCTTTTGTAGGTCATTGATTTGTTCCCTTTCTCACTTTTTGACCAGAAAACCCTGTGGACACAACACTTGCATTTGAAAATTCAACTTAGATAGATGTAGATATCCAAATGTTTGTACAAGTTCAGTTAATTCAATAAGTAGTGGTTGGAATACAAGTAGGTTGAGGTTGAGATTGTGAACTCATAGACAAATAATATTAATGAGAAAAGGAGGCAAGAGAAATGCTTGAAAATGGTACAATTTTCTTTTATGCTGTTTTCCATTGAAAAAGGGGTATTTGCACAAATTGCTGTAGCTGAGTCAACAAGTTAGATCATCCAACATTTTCCATCTCCTTTTTTTGAGTTTTGCTTTGAAGAGTCTCCTAAAGTGGGCCACTTCTTATACCCAAATTCTTTCCCCAGAAAACATGTCACATAATTTGACTTGATTAAGTTACAAAGACTTATCAATCACACATACAATACAACTATTGCAAGTAAAAAACATATGTACCTCTCTCATTTGTAGTCAATAACTCAACAAGCATTTTCATTTTTAACTATATACCCTTCTAGATTAAACCTTGCTAAAAAAAATTTGAAGTCATAAACCTAAACTCACAAAGTATCTTAAGCAATAGTAGTAACTTTTACATTCTAATATACCTTTTTTTGTTTGAAATGTAGGTCAGATTCTTTATTAATCACACACAATCAAGTAAATAAAAAAAGAACACAAATAATTAAAAATAAGAAGGTTTACCATATTATGGAATGAAATTGTACAATTGATTGAAAGGAGATGTTGTCTCTTCTTCACAAAACCATCAACTCAAACCCCATGAAAATGTTTTTATAGTAATTAATAATAAGCAAGTAGAGAATAAATTGATTCAAGAAGATGAGGAGCTAGAGAGTCTAGGTGAAGTTAAAGGAAAGAGAGGAAGCAGCTGAGGCTCATGGTCTCTTGGTGTAGAGATAGGAGATGGATGCAAATAAAAGCCTTTTTCAGCAATAGCTTTCTCTTCTTCAGAAGAAGAGTTTCCACCAAGTGAAGGAGAAGGTGATGACTTGTAAAAAGGGTCTTCATTGAGTGGTGTCACAGGACTGCTCAAAGCAAGTTTTGGGAAATCAAGCAAGCTTGGTGATAGAATTTCAGTTCTTGGAGAGAAGCCTGTGAAATTGGTGTTGCTGTTGTTGTAGTGGTTGTGGTGGTTGTTGGCAAAAGTGTTGATTATGAGACTGTTTTTGAAATTGTTTGCTCTCCTTTCATAAAGTTTGAAACTTTGTTTCTTGGGTGTGGTTGTTTTGATTGGTGGTATGACAAAAGAGGATTTGTTAGTTGATTGATGTTGTTGTTGTTGATGTTGTGATGGATCTGTTGAAGAAGAAGCTTGCTTTGCAGTTTCAGATGAGCCAGTGAGCATTTGGACAACTTGTTTGAAGTTGGTTGTGTCTGCTTGAACAAAAGTGGTTGGATATGGGTTTGTGTCTGTAGATCTGGGGATTGGAATTGGAGAAACTACTGGTGTTGCTGTTGATGTTGTTGTCTGGATTTGAACACTTCCTGCAACTCCAACTCCATTACTTGTTGGTGAGTTTGAAGGAGATGATGTGTTGTTCATGGTGTTGTTGTCTTGTATTGTTGATGTTGTTCCTATTTCCATTGATTGGAGAGACAAGAGTTGATGCCAACTGATGTTGTTTGGTCAGAAGAGAAATTGAAGAAAAAAAGAGAGAGAGAGAAAGGAAAAGAAGAGTGAAAAACAAGGTTTGATTTGATGAATGAGAGAAAGAACAGAAAAGAAAAAAAAAAAAAAAAGTATTTGCTTATGAGGTATGGTTTGTGTTTGTGGTTTTGTTTTGTTTTGTTTTGTAGTGAGATCACACAATGCACAATTCAAATATCACAAAACACACTTTTGACTCTTTTTTATATTTCAATAATGATATCCATTTATAAAAAAAATCCTTTTTCTTTTCAAAAGATTATCATCCCCATAATAAAGTGAGTTCATTAATTTTGTTTTGGAATTATTTATTAAATTAATTAGTGGGGATTTGAAAAGTAATTGGTTGAAGATGGAATTGGGGTTGGCCAGTAGCAGTAGAAGGAATCTGTGCTGCTGCCACAAAAGCAAAGCAAGTGTAGTAAAGTGAACCCAAAAGTCTTTTTTGAATTTTTTAAAATTTTTTTTTTTTTCAATAGATTTTATAAAGTAGCTTGGACTTCAGAGCCTTTCTCTGAAGATGGACATTTGTTTGTTTGATGGGATTGGGACTCTTGGCTTATCATTTCTGATCTAAAACACATTGTCTGCTTCAAGAAGCTGGTTGTATTGTATTATCATTGGTTAATTTCACACTTGAGTTTAGATATTTAATATAAATTGGGTATTTAAGGAACAAACAACCGAGTTTAATTTTAAATTTATTTATTTTTATAAATATTATGTATGAAATTTATGTTAATTTATAGTTACAAAATTAAATAATTTTTAAATTTTTAAAAATATATTAATATTAGAAAAAATATATTAGATTTTATATAAATATTTAGAATTTTAATCAAATTAAGTAAATTATTTATAAAATTAAAAAAAATTACATAAAAATATATTAATAATTTTTATATCTTCATTCATGATAAAAGTAGTATAATATAATATAATATTTTTAATCACAATATTAAAAATAAATTATATCTCTTTTCTATAATATCTAATTTCATAAAAAAAAAATTATTATTTTTAAAATAAATTTTCAAATATTCCACCCATATAAATTTAAATAACTAAGTACAAAAAAAAAAAGTCTTTTTTTAGCACTATAAATTATAAAATTGCACAATATATTTTATAACTTCTCCTTCAATTCATATTTAATACACCAAAAAAATTATTTTTTTTCTTAAAAATTAATTTTTGTTTATTTAGTATATATATTAACTATATTTAAAATATTAATTTTAAAATAAATTTAATAAAAATAATTATTATAGCACTTTTTCTCTTTTTTAAATAAATTCATTTCCATATTTTTTATTTCTATTTTAAAATTTAATCCTAAAATACCTTGAAAAAATCTTTAATTTTTTTTTTATATAAATACTGAAGAATAGAATAGAATAGTGATGTTATCATTTTACCTTGAAAATTTATCCAAAACACATGAAAAGAGTAGCAAGGGACTACCAACAAGATGCTTTTGTTTGACATTGCAAGGCTTCTGTCACTTGATTGTGATATAATATACTACTAAACACTTTCAACCAAAACTATGAAGGAATTTCTATTTTGATGCACAACAACTAAACAAAATTTAAATTGTCTTAACATATTTACTTTTTATTATGTGAATCTATTCCATTTCTAATTTAGTGTCAATGGAACCAACTTAGGAAAAGAAGCCTTTGTCATCAATATTCCTATTTAGAAATGACTTTCATCCAATTCCTATATGTTGAAAATTAAATATATATAAATATTTTTAAAAAAGAATAAATTCTAGATTATATTTTTTTCAAAAGCAAATTAAATGAAAAAAATATTATTAAAATATACTAATTTTGATGTGGGGGGACCAAATGTCCATTAGAGAGAGTTGATATCCATTGTTGGTGGTGAAGGGATCAAATTCTAACTTTCAATAACAAAAATCATTTATGTCTAGATTGTGGGAGATCTTTAACTAATTAAGTCCACATATAATGCTAAAAAAGCAGAAGCATTATATTAATTAATTCATTAATTAGTCTTAACAACATTTGATTAATGTTCAAGCCAAAAAATTTTAAAGTAACTTGTCAAAAAAGGTGGCCTGCTTGTCTCCCTCATGATCTCAATCACATAATTATTTATTTAAATTCTCCTTAATTAAAATGTATTTAGTTGTGACTAATAAATTGATAAATCTTTAATTGAGACCAGACCATATGTAATAATAATATTAATTAATTAATTAATTAAGTTAGATGTAATTTTTATTTTTTATTTTTTATTTGATGTATTTGAATATAGTAGTGTTGTGTTATAAAATTATAGGTAGGAGTGGTCTAATTTATATAAATATGGTTTATGTGAACTTGAATTGGGTTAAAAGTTAATGCATATACAATCAGAATACAAACTCAATTTTTCTACCTCCATAAATTCCAAAATTAGGTAATACAGTCAAAGTAATAACAAAGATGCAACCTAACATTTAGCAATTAGAAACAAATTATTTGAAATGATGGGTATAATTAAATATTAGCTATTAATATTAGTGGTTAATTGTAAAAATAATATAATTTAATAACATGTTAATATAGTCTAAAATTTTAAAAAATAGTTATATAATAAATTAAATAAATAAAAATAAAATGAAAATTTTTAAAATAATAATTTAATAAAATTTATTTAATATAGTACTAATCAAAATATTCAATACTAGAAAAAAAATTATTTCCAACTATTCAATTTTATTGGCTCCAAATTTATGTGAAATTTTTGCTAGATCAAATTTAAATAGGTTAGGCCAGGTAAATCTAATAAAAGTTCTAGTCTAAGAGCCAAGGAAGAAGAAAAAATATTAATAATGAAACCTAGAATCAATAGTAGATGAACTGTAAACATGTTTTAATATACATGAGCTAATGAGGTTTTAATATGAAATCAGATAAGTTAAGTAGAGGGTGAGATAACATCATATTGCATGGTGTTTCAAAATAGATACGGTAAGGAAATTTCCGATTATATCTTTTTTTTTTTCTTAGTTTCTAATTCGATACAACCAAAACAATCAACACAATCAACACAGATACTATATTTAACATGGTTCGGCAAATTGTCTAATCCACGGAAATATAACAACTTTACTATGAGAATAAAAATTACAAGTCATTCAGACAACACTCTCTCTTCACGCAAAATTGCTTTCTTTCTCAACTAGAATCTCTTTTAGGCGAACAACTCGATCATGGCGAGACAACCCCCAAACAAAAATTTCCTTGCGGCGAGACAACCCCCAAACAAAATCTCCTTAATGGCGAGACTCTAACCCCAATGATCGTCACTCTCACTGGGCATGACCTCAACCATCGATCACCACCCCCAAAGGGATGAGATTCCAATACGATGATGATTCCAATACAATGATCATCACCCCCAAAGGGATGAGATACTTTCTTCTTCACGAGACAGCTCTATTTATAGTAATCACTAAGCATACTTTCCTAATTTATTTCCGTTCCAACAAAGGAATACAATCAATCAAATTAGGAAAACCAAATTTTTCCAAAATAAGGAATTAAACAATTAGGAAATATATCCAAACTCAAAATAGAAAAATCTTCCTAAAAGGAAATCCTTATGATTCAAGGCAGTCCTAACAATATGGTGTTCTTGTCACATACGGGAGGATATTGTTAGGATTTGACAAAAATTGATATTCAATATACTAGTTCTTATTTGGAAATTGAGAAAGATTTGAAGATTTTTTTAGAAGAAAAATATTTTGAAGACTCTTTGAGAAATATTATATTTGATTAGGAATTATATATTGCCTTATTAGACTGTCTCCAAATGGTGTGTGATAATAGTCTTTGACGTATGATCACTCTTCAATTGAAGCGCTATGACACATTGGCCAACAAAATTTTAGCGCTCATTACTCACCTCGTGAATTGAGGACGGCAAAACGAGCGCATGCGGTATTTATTCATTTTTAAGTCTTGTCTATATTTTAATAATTACAATTTGGTCTCTAAACTTTTTAAATTTAATTTTTTAGGTATAAAAAACACTACACTCACCCCTGATCAGTATGCACCCACACACATACTACACTACACACGGAAAATTGATAAAAAAATTTATAAAATAAAATATAATAATATAAAATTTAACAATATTTGGAGTTCTTCAGGCATGATTTGCTGCGCGCACACACACTGCAAAGATACAAGAGGCATGTACAAAGGGTATAGATTTGGAGCTCTTCAGACACGATTGTTGTAGTCAAAGGACCAGCTCGTTTTTGGAATAAACGAGTTTTGCAAGATATTATGACAACATGCATTATAATGCCTAACATGATAATTGAAAATGAACATGATCTTGAAGCGGGTATCAACATTTGGGGAGAACCACCAATGTTGGGAAAACACGACTAGCTCTAATACCACTTGTTGACCAAATCGGTGATCCATTGCAGCGGATGTGAGTATTGGTAACCACAAAGTAAAACAACATACACAGTGCAAGAAATAAAGAAAGAAAATAAGACACAAGGTTTTTACGTGGAAACCCAAAACGGGAAAAAAAAACCACGGTCGTCAAGACGACGAGAGACTAATTCACTATGTAACAATAAAGCAACAGTTACAACCAGTATATCACTCTCTCACTCCCCAACCCAATTACATTGGGCACAGTCTCACATACAAGCTCTCCTCATATGACTCTCACAGGATAACAAGACTCAATCCCAGAACTCAAGATCTCCATGGTCTGCATGGTTCCTAGGCCCCCATGGGGCACCTCCCAAACCTAACCAACTAGATCTACATTGTTCTCTCAGGATATCTAATAATATATACAAGCACCATATTTATAGCATTAGATTACTTAGTAATCCTAAACCATTAAGAAAACCTTTTCCTATTTAGGATTCTGAAGGATCTCTTTCCTAATTAGAATCCCACATTAGGAAATTCCATTTCTAATTAAATATGACACTTCCAAAACAGTATTCGAGTCTTTTCCAAATTACCAACCAATTATGGATACCGGAATATACCCGAATTTTTGTCAAAATCCTAACAAACTACCCCTTGACGAAAATTCCCTTTGTCCTTTTTCGACGACTACCACTCAAATCAGAGTCATCATACCCCACCATGAAAGTATACCCACTCAGGTACGATCCATCCCAAGACAACCCACCCAGGAACCATCAACCTAAGATTTTCTTTTCTCGACACATGTCGAAACACTTGCTGAATAAACCATGGTGCAGCTTCCTTCATCAGCTTTCAGGAAACTCCTCAGCCATCTACATACTTTCCACCACACCCACATCCATGCTGATCAGATGCCCATGCAAATTGTGGACACACTAGAATTATTCCATCCTTTATCATGACAACCTTGGTGGTTCAAAACATGTCATAAGGACAGCGTACAATCGGAGCCTTTGCGAAACCGCTCCTTTAATCTTTCCTTATTCGAGTTCACCAGCCAATCGATCAAAATTCTCAGCCCACAAAGATTCCAAAATACCACTGGTCAAACCCTCAATTTTATTTTGACTATTTGACCAAACTTGAATTTTTGACCACATCATTTAATCTTTATTTGCGTTAACAAAGAAACACAAAAGTCTCAAAGCTACCTTACCACCACAATCATACATATCGTAGATCACCACCGTCATCGCTCGAGAAATACCACTGAAGTTTTTTCATCTCTTCGATAATCGCAGACTAGATCTTGACAGAACTTGTGGATTTTTTTTTTCAACTTTAATTTTTTTTCTCACGTAACCAGCTCCAAACTCGACAAGAGAAACCAAATCTATATTCTTCAGAACTTCTAGAGACTCCGGGAGATTTACCCATCCTTCAAAATCTTTCGCTTTCATCTTACCTTAACCCATGTTTACTTTGACCAAACCAAAACTCACGGACCACATCAATGCTAGCTCACAAACCAAAGGGCTCTGATACCAGTTGTTGGGAAAACACGATTAGCTCTAATACCACTTGTTGACCAAATCGGTGATCCATTGCAGTGGATGCGAGTATTGGTAACCACAAAGTAAAACAACATACACAGTGCAAGAAATAAAGAGAGAAAATAAGACACAAGGTTTTTACGTGGAAACCCAAAACGGGAAAAAACCACAGTCGTCAGGACGACGAGAGACTAATTCATTATGTAACAATAAAGCAACAGTTACAACCAGTATATCACTCTCTCACTCCCCAACCCAATTACATTGGGCACAGTCTCATATACAAGCTCTCCTCATATGGCTCTCACAGGATAACAAGACTCAATCCCAGAACTCAAGATCTCCATGGTCTCCATGGTTCCTAGGCCCCTATGGGGCACCTCCCAAACCTAACCAACTAGATCTACATTGTTCTCTCAGGATATCTAATAATAGATATAAGCACCATATTTATAGCATTAGATTACTTAGTAATCCTAAACCATTAAGAAAATCTTTTCCTATTTAGGATTCTGAAGGATCTCTTTCCTAATTAGAATCCCACATTAGGAAATTTCATTCCTAATTAAATATGACACTTCCAAAACAGTATTCGAGTCTTTTCCAAATTACCAACCAATTATGAATACTGGAATATACCCGAATTTTCGTCAAAATCATAACAACCAATAGCAAATGTAGAGAGAAATCCAATGGAAAATGTGGACTTCGAACAATTTATTACTCAATATAGGCAAATAAGAGAATCAGAAGCATAATTTGACCTGCGCAATGCTTTAATCTCAGGGCAGAGAATTAAGTTAACTGAAACCGAACCGAATTTTTTATTTTTTGTTAACCGAACTTCAAATTTTGCTAACCAAAAATCAAACCGATTTTTAATCAGTTAACCAAAAACCGAAACCGAAATACTAACCGAAAATCGAATAAATTAATAAAAAATGAATTTTTTCTTCTCTCAACTTCTATAAATTCAATTGTGACGCTCACATAATTGCAAAAGAGATAAGAATAAAGAGATATTAGAACAAGAAAAGAAAAGAATAGGAAACTTGGTGACTAAATGGTGAAAAATAGAAAAAAACTAAAAATTATTGTTTTTAGTTATTTGTTCAGTCTTTCGGTTAACCAAAAATTTGGAATACCGAAACCGAAAACCGACCCGAATTTTTCGATTAACCGAACCGAATTAAACAAAAACTGAAAATAAAAAATAGCCATATTTTCGGTTAGTCGAACCAAATTTTTTTTCAATTTTCGGTTCGGATTCAGTAAAAACCGAATTCTGCTCACCCCTATTTAAGCTACCATTTATTGGAGCGGTATGGAAACTTGGAAAATTGAATAAATTTAGTTATTTAATTGGAGTAATAATTGTTTACCTAATTATTTTTCTTTTTTAATATATTATCAAAATGATGTATGCTTTATTTTTTTTCTTAATGAAAGTATGTCGTGATTAATTGAACTTTACCATATCTATATAATCAATGAATTTACACGCATATAATATAACTAATAAATGAAATGAACTTACAATCACATTTTTACTTTTTAATAATTTTAGATTAAAGTTTTAAGTTAATTTAATTTAAAAATAAATAAATATTAAAATTATTTAATTAACATTTAGTACTCAATTTTTTAATTTCATATAAGTCTCAACTTTAAAATAAAGTTGTGTGTGGTTAGAGATGGATAATTTAGTGAGTGAAAAAGTGGGAAAGAATATCCGTTTTAGAACTTTAAAATAAAGTATAGTTTAGTGTGTGGTTGGAGATGGTTATAAGTGCCATTAGGAAAGAATCTTTTTCCTCTATTTTAGGAATTCTAGTAATAATAAGTTGCCTAATTTATTATGATTCACTATGTGGGTAAGTCATTATTCACTATAAATATGATGTTATAGTCTTCAATTGTAGAGACATGAATTGATAGGTTTTGAGTGTTTTTGAGTTTCTTTCTTGTGAGCTTGGTGAGATTTGTAATTTGGTTTAGGATAGAGAGTGTTTTTCTAGTTGTGACTGTAACAATCTTTTACTATATAATAAAAATATATGTCTATCCTGACATTCGTGATTTTTCCCATTTTGTGTTTCCACGTAATCTTGGTGTGTTAATATTTTATTTTATTGTCTTTTATTTTGTTTACTTATTATTGATCGAGACAAATTCCACTGCGGCGAGCCCGATTTTTTCAACAAGTGATATCAGAGCCGAGGCTCGTGTGAGTTTTTATTGTTAAAGTAAACATGTCTACAAACAAGATGTACATTTGAAGATTTGACGTGGAGAAATTCAATGGAAAAATAAATTTTCAATTATGGCAAGTATAAGTCAAAGATATCTTAATCCAACATGGATTACGTAAGGTGTTGAAGAGAAGAACAATTGTGGTAGTCTCTGAAAGCTCCGGTGAAAAAAAAAGCAGGTACAGAAAAGTGCAAAAAGTCCTTGATGAGTGATGATGAATAGGAGGAACTCGATGAGAGAGTTGCAAGTTTGATACGACTATTTTTTGCCAAGAATGTTCTCGCAAATATACAAGGAACAACTTCTGCAAGAGAACTTTGAGGGAGACTTGAAGAGTTGTACCAAGCAAAGAGTGTCTGCAATCGATTCTACCTGAAGGAACAATTTCGTCTATTGAATATGGATGAAGGTAAGAAGGTTTCTGATCATCTGGAAAAACTAAATAGATCATCTCTGAGTTAGAGTCTATTGGAGTGAAGATTGATAACAAGGACAAGGCGTTGAAATTGATATGATTTCTTCCTGATTCATACAAGTACATGAAATCGATCTTAATGCATGGAAACTCGACTATAAATTTTTTAGAGGTTGTAAATAAATTAATCTCTGAAGAGAAAAGACTAAAGAGTTAAAATAATAATAACTTTGATAATCAGTCAATTCTGATGGCTCGAGAAAATAATGGGAAGAGTGAGTACTCCAAGAATAACATCATGTGTTGGAAGTGTGGATAGAAGGACGTCTGAGGAAGGATTGTAAAGGATCAAGTTCGGTAAAGGGCTCCGCTGATGGAGATACCCCGTGTGTCTCCTTGTTAAAAGCTGATGAAGGTGAATTTCCCTAAGGAGGAATGGGTACATCCTCATGTCAAGTCACTAACCACCTTGGTGACATAAAATAGGATGTATTTCTTCTAGTAGACACAAATTTTGCACACCGGTATTAGACCGGCGTTAATGCAATTGTGTAGTGGAAAAGATGTCAATGGCTGAAGAGCTTCCTTAAAAGCCAATTAAGGAAGTTTCACCTTGATCTAATCAGTAAGGATTGTATCGACAAGTGCTGAAATAAATATTGGAATGGATCGTTTAATGGTTCTTAAGTGTGTATATCTTCATGGTGGGATATGATGACTCATTATAGAGTCATCGTTGTCGGTTTTGAGACGCAAGTTTAGGAATTTTTTGTCAAATGGTGGTTTGTTAGGATTTGACAAAAACTGATATTCAATATACTAGTCCTTGTTTGGAAGTTGAGAAAGACTTGAAGACTCTTTTGGAAGAAAAAGATTTAAAGACTCTTTTGAATGTATTATATTTGGCTAGGAATTATATTTTGTCTTATTATAATTGCAATTAGGAAAGAATTTTTCCCTCTTTTTTAGGAATTCTAGTAATAGTAAGTTTCATAGTTTATTATATTTTACTTGGTGGGTAAGTCATTATTTACTATAAATATGATGTTGTAGTCTTCAATTAGGGGTGGGCATGGGCCGGTTTGATCCGGTTTTACCTAAAATCATCCCAAGTCCGGTTGTACTAGTTTTTTAAAGGTTGAGACCGGCCCGATATATTTTAAATGGTAAAACCGGCTGGTCCGGTTTTTAATTGGGTCGGGCCGATTTTGTCGGTTTGAATGTATATCGAGCCTTTTCTTTTCTTCAAATTTGACTCTTTATATATTCATAAAATTTTCAAAACTACAAAATCATCAAATCATTTCCAAACATCTTATATCCAAAAATCATCATGGAAAATTTAAATTGCTAATTAATTCTAATCAATCAACAAATGATCATCAATCATTAAAAATAGCAACCATATTAATCTAATTTAAATTTTTATCATTCACCAAATAAAAACTAATAGCAACATATTATAAATCCTATTAAAACACAAAAAAAAAATTTAGCAACATATTACATATTTATTGATATCCTATTAAAATAACAATAAAGAAAAAATATTGTCCAAACATATACATTAGAAAAAGTTTTTCATTCCAATGCTATCATCTCATCAGCCACGAAATACAATTAATCCACTTCAAAAAATATATATATATAATATTGTAAGAATTACATAACTATAATAATCTATACATATTTCAAATAAATAGAATTATCACATAGTGATCACAATAACCAATATGTATTTTATTTTTTATTTATTCAACCGGTTTCGGTTTTGGGCCGGTTTTTCAAGGATCCAAAACCAAACCGAATCAGATACAACCGGTTTTAAGTATACTAAGACCGAACCGGACCTATCAAACTTGAAAAACCAGATAAAACTGGTTTGGGTCGGACCGGTTTAGTCGGGCCTGATTTTTATGCCCATCCCTATCTTCAATTGTAGAGACATAAATTAAGAAATATTGAGTGTCTTGTGAGCTTGGGAGAAGCTTGTTATTGAGTTTGGGGCAGAGAGTGTTTCTAGTTGTGGTTGTAACAATTTTTTGCTACATAATGAAAATATCTATTTGTCCTAATGTCCATAGTCTTTTCTGTCTTGGGCTTCCACATAATCTGGATGTGTTAATATTTTATTTTCTTATCTTTTATTTATTTTTTAAATACAAATTCCGATGAATATGATGTTCCCAACAGATATCTCTCTCAAATGGGATTTTGATTATGGATTAGACTGTTTTATAGGGAATTGATTGAATTGAGAAAGATAATAATTTTTTTAATCGAGATAAAGTATTGTCAAATTGTTTTAGCCATTTTTCTTTACAAAAAGTTAGTATCCTTTTATGGATTGAAAATTTTTCAAACACATTAAAAATTGTGTTTGATTTTGTCGAACTTGAACTCGTGTTATGTAATAAAAAAAATGTTAGAATGAAAAATCCTAACAAACTCAATCAATCAAAACTCCAAGCGGTCTCTATGTAATATTTCACCCCTACCACTATTTATAAAAATCCATCGCCTATTCTTAAATATCTCAAAACCCAACCTCAATTCTTTTCTAGCATATTCTTATATCTTTCTTTATGATTATTTATCAGGTAGATCTATTAGTTTACACTTCTTTTGCAATCCATCCCAAGACCTTAGTTATCATATCTCAAGTAACCACAAGCTCGGTGTTTTAACTCCAGTATTAAATTCAGAAATCGAAATAAAGATGTTTGAGAGTCTCTATTTATCATAACTAGCCTTCATCATATCCTACACTTTACCGTGAAATCCAATCATATATACTTGATTAATGGTTTCCTCACCCATTTTTTTAGAATGCATATGACTTCGATCCTCATTATTCATAAAGGAATAAACTTATGGTGGCTAAAGGGACAATACTTTTCAACTTTACTAAATCTAGTTCTATTTTGGATATGCATGATATTTTTTTTCAATGTTTGGTAGTAATTATATGGTTGTTGTAGGGCTTGTTACTCCATTTTACCATTTTATTACTGTTATTATTTTTTAAATTTTATATATATATATTTTTTGTTAGTGGAATATATGATAAAGAAGGTTATACCAACTTTAATTTAATAGATGCAATGGTTAAGATTTTTTTATATTGGACATTGCATCATATGCTTATTCGTTTATATGTAGTATAATATATAATTATTTTCCCAGCATTTTTTTCTCCACGATAAAATATATTTAAGAGCTATTTGTAGAGTCATAGTGAACAAATAGCCAATGAAAAAAGTCAAATTGTGGAAGAGAAATAAAACAATCATGAATTTAGTGGGTAGAGTCATAGTGAACAAATAGCCAATGAAAAAAGTCAAATTGTGGAAGAGAAATAAAACAATCATGAATTTAGTGGGTTAAGTGAAAAAGAAAAGTTAAATACATGAGACAATATTTTTTTTTGGAGTTGCATCATGCATTCTTTGAAGTTACCGATTTCGCTAATGGCATAAATGTGTTAGATCGTTCATCGATGTTTGATGGCATAAATGCGCACCAAAAGTAAACTATTTCATTGATGATTAAAATTACACAATTAGGGTATTATTGAATCGATGGAATATATTTTGAATGGGCAAAATTTATGAATTCAATATCAAGATCATACGAGAAATGAAAATTATTTGTAAAGTATTAAGAAGTATAGTTCAAGGATGTTAAACGGGTATTTGAAGTATTGCAAGTTCGATTCGCAATTATACATGGTCCAATAAGATTCAGAAAAAAATAGAAATTTTTAAAAATAATGAGAGTCTGCAGATACAATATAATTGTGGATGATGAAAAATATACCAATTTAGGTAATTTTGATCCAGATGATGGTGTCACTAATTTCATAGACTCATCAACTTCAGGAGAAGAATGTTTTACATCATACAAGTGATATATCCAAGATATAATCTAATATTATGACATGCATGCTCATTGTAAACTCCAAGTGGATTTGATAGAATATATTGTAGTTTTCATTCCAACCAATTATTACTTCAATTTTTTTGGGTTTTTTTTTTCTTAGGTATCATTATGTTTTCTAAATTTAGTCAGGTGATATTTTTATTTTTATATTATTAAAGTTGGTTATTATTATTATTATTATTATTATTATTATTATTATTATTATTATTATTATTATTATTATCTAGGTTTATAATATGTAACTTATGTTTAAAAAAAATGGAATGATAATTCTAATATTTTATGTATAAATTTAAATTTGATGTTGATATAATAAATATAAATTGAAATGTGACAATTTCTTAAGAATGAGATAATATTATTTTCTATTATATACTAAAAGTATATTGTTTAAATAAATACTACCTCCGTTCCATATTATGTGTCCACATTGCAGTGGATACAAGAACCAAGGAATGTATTTAGTTTGATGGGCAGTGTATTTAATTTTATGTGTTGTTACTAAATTACCCACCATTTAATATATGATTTGAAAATATTTTAACTTCAAGTCATTTAATGTAATATATTTAATGAAGGATAACAATGGAAGAAATGTAATAAAAGCTCATTGAAATACAAAATTGACACTTAAAATAGAATTTTATTTTTCTTCAAATTCGACACTTATTTCAGAACGAAGATAGTAATTGTAAATTTCTTATTTTTAATGTTAAAATTCATAAAAAATAAAATGTGAGGTCTCATCTAAAACTCAAAAATATTTCTTCCAATTAAACAAAATTTGTTGAAAGTTTGGGATGTTAACACTGTAGAACTGTCCCTCCCTATTGTTAGAGGTCACTATTGCTGATCTCTAATAAAAACTTGTAATTGAAGTCACTGCCTCGATTCCAATTTTATTTATATTTTTTTTCATGTCAACTATATTATTCGATTTCCAAATGTACAAGAGATTTGTTTCATTCGGAATTTTCTTCATTATGGTCGTCTCTTCTAATTGTGCCATTAGTATTTTTGTTGGATTTAGAGTACAAAATGGAGCAGAACTATAATAGAAAAAAGTTGAATGGAATGAAAAAATATATCATTATATTGTTATGATGAAATTATAATTGAATTGAAAATTTTGTCTGTCCATTATTTAGAAAGCTAACTAAAAAACAGGTGAAGCGAAATGTTTTTTAACGTATAAAATATGAGTGTGAGCGATTCAACTTTTTTTTTTCTTATTCGAATGAAAATTTTTTAATATTTTAATTTGATGATTGAATTAAACTAAATTATACATTTAAATTAGTATTTAAATTTTTTACACCAATAAATTTCATTATACTTTTTATTTAATTTTTTTATATTTTTTTCTTTTACAATACCAAGCAATGACGACGAAACATCATATATATATATATATATATATATATAAAATTAGTCCTATTTAATTATATATAAAATATTTATTTATTTATGGAGTACATCACTTAAATTCTCAAACTCGAACATTCATTTTACCAAATCATAAACATGTCATAGTTCTCCAATTTTAGTCTCTAATTTTACAGTACATTATTGGCACAATTGATGACATTGGATTAAAAAAATAATAATAAAAATAAAGTCACATGCTAAAAAATAAAAAAGAAAATCTACATGCTAAGTGATGATTGGTGGGTACAGTAATTAATGTTGTCCCTTTAAACACAGTGAGATTAATAATATGGAATCAAATAAAGAAGGACTCGTTTGGCCGGCTTGACTAAGCCTAAACATTTAATAAAATTAGGTGTCAATATATGTGTAGTGATAACATTGATTTTGGAGACATAGTAGGGTCCGCCAAACTCAGTCTTATTATTTGAAAGTCTCACTATACACTTGTGTGCACATCTTACTTTGGTCTAACAAACCGGCCATTAAATATATTCCTATTTACACTTTTTAATCTATTAAATATATAAATTATTTAGATATTTGAATGAGGTTGGCTAATTGAAAGAAAATAAGTGTTCTATTTAATTAATTATTTATTTTTAATAATGAATAAACTAAACAAAAATGGTTTCTAGAAGTAATAGATGCTTCTGATAATTTTGATGGGGTTTTAGTGATTCTCCACCTAATGTTTTTTTTTTTTTTTCCCCATAGTGTTTACTTCTTTAAATGGGAATTCTTTGTCTTTAATTATGTCTCTAATTTGATGGATTTTATTGACTTTGAGTAATTAGAAGTTGGAGGATAATATTATCAACTATTCTCTTTCATGACAGTATTTGAATTTTGAATCATAAGTAAAGTCATGACAGTGAAATATAAATTCAACCCAGAAGGATATTAGTCAAGGCACAATTTTACTAGCTTAAAATAAATCCACCCATGAGTTTTGCAAGTTTAAGTGTTAAATAGTCTATTTTAATTACTTAAATTCACTAGAGAAATAAAAAATGAAAAGTGGCTTTAAATCCAAGTATTAATGATTTTTATTTTTTAAAAAATAATTTAAAATAAGTATTAATTATATTTTCATCAAGAAATTAATATGATATAAATTTTTAAAATTTTAAAATAAATTTTAAATATCATGTTATGAGAGTTTTTTTATTAAAAATTATTTTTAAATCACTTTAAATATAATACTATATCACAAAAAATTAAATTTCTAAACTATAGAATAATTTATTATACAATTTTTTTAAATTAATTTAATATTTCTAAAAACTAATTACTCCTCCAATAAATATATATATATATATATATTAATTAGGGTATTCCAACTTAAGTCTTTTATATATAATTTTTTAGTATTATATATATATATATATAAATATAATTAAAATATTTTAAATTTAAAATGCAAAATGAATATTTTTTTTTTCAATACAAGAATCACACCTCCATTTCTCTTTAAGTGAAAATAATCCAAATTATACCTTATCAACTTTTTTATTTTAGTTTTAAACCAACTTTAAATTTTTTTTCACTTTTAAACATTTTTATATAAAAAAAATGGTAAAATTAAATTTTAAAAAAAATGGCAAAAAATAGCTTCCCGGAATGTGTTACCGGGAAGCAGACAAAATTCAAGCAGTTTTTCGGTGTGTAACACCGAGAAGGAAAAATTTGCTTCCCAATACTACACACTAGGAAGCCAGCTTGAATTTTGTATGTTTCCTTAAATACCAGAAAGCACAATTTTGCTTCCTGGTATTACACACCAGGAAACAGGTAAAATTCAAGCCCGTTTCTTGATGTGTAGCACCATGAAGCAAATTTTAGCTTCTCAGTGTTATACACCGGGGAACGGGCTTGAATTTTATCTGTTTCCTGGTGTGTAATATCGGGAAGCTGCTGAATATATTTTTTTGGTATTGAAGGGTAAAATGGTCATTTTGGTCTATTTTTTCAAAAAAAAATAATAATAAATAAAAAAATTTAGTTTTGTAAAAAAGCTTAAAAGTGCAAATCACCATTCTTAAAAAAAAAAAAAAAAAAAACAAAACAAAACAAAACAAAAAAAAACTGAACACATTCTTTTCCTCCGACGGTTGGAGAATGGTGTTTTTCTTCATTTTTTTCACCCTTTGGGGAGATAGATTTTTCTTTCTTTTTAAGTGCCTCTCCAAAACAGAAATATAAAGAATGATCATACGGGCGAAGGGTACTTTCCTTCCCTTCTCTGAGTATCATTTTTTATTCTCCTATCTGTCTTTTTGTAGTTGTATTTATTTTTTGTCCTTCCCTGTGTGGAAGTAGATTTTCCTTTCCTTTTATTTGGAGGTAAACTTCCCTCTTTGTGTGGATTTAGAAGAGTTTTATTCCTCTCAAGTTGCTGGAAGTTTCGGACGGAACTATATCAGATCGGAGTGCTCTAACTCTGCAACATTAGTCCTCAACATCAGTTCTTTACTCATTGATGTAAAATGATAGTTACGAATATGGTGTTATATAATATCATATTTATATTGGTGGTAGTTTACTTCAAATTTGGATTATTCGGTTGTTATCCTAATTTTCTTTCTGAAAATGGTTTAACCTTTAACCTGCTTTGTATACTTTATCCTTCATGAGGAAATTTTCATATAATAAGTCAAATCTAACATTTTCTAATATTAATAAAATTTGGTTTTTGAATTTTAAAAAAAAAAAAAAATTAAATGAGCTTTTTAAAGTTTTAAATATAATTATGGATCTGTTATAAAAATCATATTAAAAATAAACTTTTAAAAGTTTGGTTTTCATTCCATAAGCCGAGTTTTTTAAAATACCCCTCAAATTTTACAATTTACAGATTCCGTGAATTATGGTCACAGTGAAAACTAAAATTTATTTTTGTAAACTTTAAAGTAGGCTTATAATTGTATACTAAACTCTTTTTAGGGCCTAAAAACAAAATTTTTAGAAAAAAAAAGTAATTTTTTTGTTTTAAAAAAATGGAAATTATTTAAAATAGCCCCTCTAAAGTTTGAATTTTATTTATAGGTCCATTTTCAAATTCTTATAAAAATAAGCTCTCAGAAAGTTTGATTTTCAGACATAAGTCGCATTGACAATTTTATCCTCTACAAAAATTTTAATTTTAGTACAGTCATTCTGATATTACTTCACAAAATTTGAAAACTATTACATTTTTGAACCTAGATCAAAAATAAAATAACTACTGAATCACATTCTGATTTCATATAAAAAAAATGTATAATCATGATCACAAATGAGTGATTTTTGAAAAATTTTAAATGAAAAGTAAAATTGGAAGCACAGCGGCGTATGGAGTGCAAACCAAACATTACTAAACTTATATTTGAAAGAATTTAAAATTGAAATTACCAATAAAATTCATAATTAAAAAAAAAAAAAAAAAAAAAAAAAACATTCATACCCAGAAAACATACCAAAAAATTCATATCAAAAAAGAAAAGTAATCGCATTGCAGAGACCACATCAAACAGGAGTGTAATTTGAACACAAAAGAATAAGAAAGTAGAAAGTGCAGTCATGGAAGGTAGGTGAGAGTTTTGGTTGGATATTATCAACAAATTGATTGAGAAGAATAAAACCTTGACTTTAATTTCCCTTATTGAATCTAACAACATCTAAAGAAGAAAAGAAATTGTCATCAAATATCTCCATAAATTTGAATGAGAAAGATAAAGACTTGATAGCAAAATCAAACACACAAAAATGTAAAAATTGCATGAGTCAAAGGTAGATGGTCCTACCAAACTTGATGCTTTCTTTTATTTCATAAATAAATGATGAATGCTTATTATTTAAATCAATGGCCGTTGACTTGTCACAGTAAATGAACCCAAAAAAAGACAGCAAAAGCTCTACATCTCCAACTATTCTTCAAACTATAGGCTTTGTTTTTACATTGCATCAATTAACTATAATATATAAATAAATCATTATGATGTTTCCTCCATAATTTCTGGTAGCTTTGCTTTTGTTGTTGTTTTCTTGTAAAATTAAAAAAAAAAAAATGACAAGAATAATGTCATACATCAGGAAAAACTGAATTTGCAGCCAAAAATATGGTGATAAATTCCAAACAATCTCATACTTTAATACATTTTCAGGATTTCAAATGATGATTCCTTCCTACTTGAAGCAATCTCACCAATTTGCAATCATAATCATATCAATATCAGCAAAGTCAATTTTTCCAGCTTCTGCATAATCTACTGAACCATTATTAACATCAAAACCATCACACATTAAATTGCATTAAAAAAAACCTGTCCATATTAGCATAAACAAACACTAACTACTATTAGATCAAACATTTTAGATGTAATTAAAATAAGAATAGGTGTGTAGAGTATAGGGTTTATGATAGGTATTGGTTGTACTAGTAAGTGAAAAGGGACCACAAATACAGCAGAGTAGTGATTATTATTATTATTGATGTTCAAAATCCAAGGTCAGGTCAGGTAAGGTTCATGAATAGCTCTGTGTTCACTGCTGACACTACTTTATCTGTCTGTGTTTCTTTTTCTCAGGTCAAGACTTCTATCATTATCTTAATTTCTCACTAAATTCCCCACCTAATCTACCTGGTTTTCATTAATGTTTTGCCTAAGCTATACATATTATTTTATAATTATGTATTGTTTATGTTTATCTAACAACTAGTTTGTACATATAGAACAAAAACATCATCATGATTAAAATATTTGACAGTAATGTTTCCACTCAGTCCCCAAATCAAGTAACCTATCATGCAAGCACATGTATGGAATAATTACTTTGCTTGGCAAAAAAGGAACAGAAAACAAGTCAGTCTATCTTTTGCTTAACCTACAAATGCAAAAATCCATATCATTTACTAGCAATCAATACAAAGGATCAGATTTTCATTTCAGAATCTAAACACAGTACAAAAGAGCAGCAGCAATGAGTGACTGTTATTATTATACAAAACAAAACCAGGTGCTGATAATAATGATCAGGGATTTTAATGAGTTTGTTCACTAGATGTGAAAAACCCCTTAAAAATGGTCAGGATAGAGAATGTACCTAGGAAACCAGAGTTGCCATTATAGTGCTCTAGCGACGTTCTTGAACTCGTTCAAGCATGATTGGAGTATTTTCTGGCGTTTTTCGAGGGACTTTCGTTCGTTTTCTAGTACATCAATGGCTCCAGGTGCAACAAACATGTCCATGAACTTGTCATCACTTACAGCAAATAGGTCCAATCCCAGTGCCACCACTAGACGCTCTCGGCTACATAAACATATAAATGTGAGCAAAAGAATAAACTGATGTGAACTATGCATTTGATGAATCTATTATGATGATGCAAGATTGGATTAGGTGAGCATTATATCAATGGACAAATAGCATTTGCTAATGTTATTATCTCCTAATATTAATAGACCTATGAGGATTGGATATCTCTAACATTTTGTAATATATGTATTGAATTTGTATAGAGTGCTTATAACAACTGGAAACTTGAATGTGGTACAGAATATGATGACTGTGATGATTCTAATAACTACTCTTAACATGTATGTGACATAGGACGATTAAATTTAAGAGTAAAGAAGCTTACCAAGGGGTCAAGAACCCAGAGTTTAAAGTTGATGCGACGCTTCGCTCGACAAGAACTTCACGAATGCGTGCAAAATGTTGTGCAGCTAATGAGCAGATTTCTGTAAACGCAGAACCCGATCTTGCACTGGTATCACCATTGCTAAATAGAAGAGAACCTGCATTTTGAATTCTTAAATTTTCAGCATTTCTGTGGTTTGTCATTCTTGCCATCCGTTTACGTGGTCCGACTTCAGCAAAATTTCCATTTTCCTTCTTGACACCATATACTATCTCACATGGTTGATCAGGAGATGGAGTCTCGGGCACAGTCATTTGGCATTCTCGGAGAGCTTCTCTGCCTTCTTCTCCTTTTTTTCCTGGAGTTGTTTGATGAGTATTCTTCTGTGGAGGCATGTTTTCCTGATCTCTCATAGTCTCGTCATGGGATTGAATCCCACCATCGGATAGATCAACACAAAATGAACCAGCTGAATTCTGGTGAAATTTATCATAAGAAGTTGCACTACCACCAAAGCCTCCTTGAAAATTATTTTCATAACAAACCAGAGAGTATGGACTTGTTACAGAATCAAGGTGGTGTCTTATTAGCTGCTTGCACTGCTTGGATAGATCCTTTACAAATCGATTATAAGCATGCCTTAAAGCAGCATGAAAACTAATGTAACCATCCATATTTTCTGATTTTCCTCCATCTGCACAATCGAGAATCAAACAATATTTTGCCAATTATTTTGAGTAACAGGAAACAGAAGAGACCAAACAAGATATGGAATTTCTTGATTAACAAGTTGCCCATGTATATTGAATGCATACTTCTACTTTCCCTAAGTTCAGAGTATATGAATTTGCCAGTCATATTGAATGTATATGTCTTTCAAATTCAAGTTCAGAGTATAAATAGTAGAAAATTTTATTCTAAAAGTAAATAAACTACCAACTACTCATTATGAGAAAAAAGGAGAACTACAAAGAATCACAACATCTTATATAATAAAAGTATGGAGTATAAAGAATTCTCACATTCAGACTCTCGGCTACGATTTCTTTCAAGAGCAAGATCAAATAGGTTCCCCAGTACAAAGGCCAGACGATCACAAGCAGTATCAAGAAGAGGAGCAAGCCAGGACCGAGCAGCAGCACGTGCAATTTCTGCTGCAGCCTCTGTTATTCCTCTACTTCCACCTCTCCCAGCATGTGCAAGTAAAATATTTGCTACCTGTTTTATGAAAATAACAAAGATGATTAACCTGTTGGCAAAACATGATCTATAAACCATTCAATTACATTGCTTCTCGTAATACCTTCTCCCTTGATACTGGGGGGCACTCAATGGAATATGCAGCACAATGGAATTCATGCATCACTCTTTCAAAAGCAGCTCCTCCATAGAGCCGAAGAGTAGCATTAGGTGGTTTTATATCTAATGTAACACCTGGCCAACTCCCAATACCACTCTCTGATTGTTCCTCATTAGTTGTTCTTCCCCACTGCTCTGGGGCAGGATCTGCTGCTCCATCTATCAAAGCTCCCTGGAATTAGAAGAGCATAGAAACGTTCATATTCACTTGAGTGCATGAAATAATCATCAACAAATTCAACTCTTAATTCAAACATGCAATTAGAGAGAAAAACAAAAGAAAATCCAAAAGTACAGGCTATTCACAGTGACCACAAAACATAATATTCACTGAAGGAGAATAGATTAAAGTGAGCACCCACCACATGATTGCTGATTGAAGCTGCATGTAACATAGCAAATCTGCGAAGATGAGCAACATCAGAAGTAGCTTGGATCTTTGATTCCATCCTGGCAAGCTCAGTAGTTACTTCAGTACACCGCTGCTCAAGCAATGCTAGAGTAGCTGGTGCAGCTTCTTTGTATCTCTTCTGAAGCTCCGATTCCAAATAATCCCTCAAACATCCAAAACCAATAAATGGTTTGAACTTCTCTTCATCAAATCCTCCCTTGACACCATCTCGGAGATGACGTATGACTTCAACATCCACCTGAGTAATTTGTCTGCGAAATTCATCATTGGAAACAGTACCTCTGTCTTTCGGCAATGCCACAAAAAATGGCCTTGTATTTTCCCCAAGATATCCACTTGCACTAAGATACCGGTCCACTTCCCACCTATCACCAAATTCCTGCATCAAATTACAAAGAAAACATAGTGGTTCAGTTCTGAGTCTTCCAGGAGAACTCCCACCTTCATACTGGTATAATTAACTTGATAGGACAATGCAACATAAACGTTCATCTTCTACTCAGGATTATTTCATATGATAATAGTCAAAACAATCAACATTATATTGCTAACTTCTAGCAGTATTCATTCCTTGAAGAGATGTGATGGACTTATACCTTGAGCCGATTATCAAACTTGGAGACAACAATAACAGTCCTTCTAAAACTAGGATCAATTTCCCGAATGGAATCCAACCACAAAGACGAGCACCATTCCACACTACTCTGTTGAAGAAACAGAAGAATCCTATGGGGAGGACTAGCCAAGGACTTAACCATTGAAAGGATTTCATCAGGTGTATTCTCAGGCTCTCCTTTCTTTGCCTGCCAAATTTATCCAAAATATTAAAATCAAATCCATATAAATCAATCTAATTCTCTACTCAATCTAATGAATTTCAATATAAACCCTACCTTGAGAACAAACCCGGGCGTGTCAATTATAGTGAGGTTAGGGCAATGTGCATATTCAGCTCTCATTACAATTGGCTTTGGAGAAACTGAAGTTTTAGTCTTCTTCAAGAGTGCCTCAGTTCTTGATTTTATAATATCTGCTATTGCAGTTCCTGAAACAACAGGACTTCCATATTCTTCACTATCCTCCTCCTGTTGACAAGTATCATTTTCTTTATAACAGATTATACACACAAACAATATATCAAATCAATTTCCAAAACAGTAAATTCATATTGGACCTAATCAGCATCAAATTCAACAACGAAGAAGACATAAGAGACAGAAAAAATGAGACCTGAAAGCGACAACGGGGATCGAGAGCAGAAGCATCGTGAACCATTTGAAGAATAAGTGGGCGTCGAGTACCCATCTCCACTTCACGGACATTGAATCGGAACCCAAGCAGCGCTTCAAGCAGAGAGCTTTTCCCATCTGACTGCCCACCCAATGCTACAATCTCCGGAATCGGAAGCTTCTCCCCGAACGCCACCGCCGCCGCCTGCAGCCGGTTGTACGCCTCGAAACGCGACGACCTCATGGCCGTAGAATCTACGGCGGAATGGTGTCGTTTGGAGGAAGATTTCTCCGATGGCGTTTTAGTCGGCGTTGTTAGATACCCGTTCGATGTCGCCATTGGATCAGCAGCAAGCAGAGCGTGTGATGTGAAAATGAAGAAGAGTAGTAATATACAATGGAGGTTTTTTTTGAATTTGAATTTCTTGAGGTTGATGGAGCCGTTAGTATTGACACGTGGTGGATTGGGCTCTGTTACATTGGGCCTGATGGACTTCGTTAATTGGGCTGGATTTTCTTTCTTTTGGGCTCTTATCATAGTCCGAAATAAAATTTTACCCCATCCGAAATCTTTTATTAACATTAACCTTCTATAGAATAATTTACTATATTTTTCAGTTTTTGCCTTTTTATTTATTTTTTATTTTTTATTAGAACTGTTTAAAATTATTTTTACTTTTAACTTCCACTTGTAGAAGGAAAAAAAAGATAGAAATTATTTTCAAAAAATTAATATTTTTGAATTTATCTAAAAAGGTTTTTGGAAGATCAGAAACACTCCAAATAATTATCCAAACAATGTCTGAAACAGTTTTCAAAAGTTAGAAGTTCAAAACCAATTCTATCCAAACAAACCCTTAGTAGAATATAAGTAATTCTGTATATCATCTTAATTGTTTTCATCCATATTATTTTTTTGAATTTCATTCAAATAATATTAAAAATATTTTTAAATTTAAAATTTTATAAAAATATTTATATAAACCAGTTCTAGAATGATCAGTTTGATGCAATTTTTGTCAACAATTATTTTTTTATTTTTATTTTTTAATAAGATAACTCCAATTTAAAGCTATGGACATCTTTACATATACTCTACATACATAGTCCTAGTTGGTTGGTTCAAGTCCCTATTGAAATCAAATAAAAACACTTGTGTATAAACCTAATGAAGCAACTGAATAGTCTTTATTGTTATAGACAATGGTCTCAAAGTTTCTTGCAACTCTCATCAAAGTGGCCACTTTTCAAGTTGTGTGTCTCTATTGATTGATTGGTTTGCTTAAACCAAAAGACTTGGAATTATTATGGTACACTACATCTAATTGTACCTTCTACTCTTTGTTCTCCAATATATCATAATGTCTTTTTCATTTACATTGACCTTATAATAAACCACAAATTCACAATCTTAAGCTCACATTTTGTAGCTGGAACAACTAATACATCCAGTTCATTATCAAATCATTTGAAGTTCAATGTATTTGGCTCACTGTAATTACTTCTCATTTTCTCTTCCACTATTCATTAAACATTATTTGAATTCAAAATGTCAACTCATGGAGTTGATTGAACTATATTGATTATAAATAACTGTTTTAACTTATTTAATAAAATAATCTTTCAAATCCAGAAAAGGCAAAGTCAGTCTTCTCCATTGACAACTTGTATATATCAACTTGTCACTCTAGTTTGAATAAGAATACCATTTTCTTCATAATTATACAACCTTTTAGTTTTAATATATAGTTTTAAAAATGTACATGCACACTAGCGATAATAATATCTTCTTAATAATGTCAGAAATTATACATATACATATTGGACCGACTTCAAATTCAACTATGTATTAAATTATGACCGTATGAATATATACCAAATTAGTGGCGTTTTTTTAGAGTCTACGTATACGAGCATGTGCTTACATGCCTGCTGACCTCTGCATATTCAAATTGCAAATTCACTGACTTTCATGAAAAATATAAACCCTATTGAGATTTCTAATTTCCAGATATTAAACTTAAATCTATGGATTGGTTAAATGAAAAAATTAAATGAAATCATGTATTTAGTATGTGATTCAAAATTAAAAGTAGCAAAAGCCCGTAAAATATGCAGTTGCTTGCTTGCTTATTTATAAAACGAGCTCAAAGAGTATATTATATGGAAACGTATGATAGAGTCAACACGCGTAATCTTGGTTAGGGATCGATGAAAATATTACTATTTTATGTCAAGTCAAACGATGATGATGATGATGTTATAAATGGTTAATTACATCTGGCCTCTATTTTCTAAATTTTTTTCTCTGTAAGTATTATTATGGTTATTTAGTTTTGTTAAAATGGGTGATTTTATAAGTATGAATGTAGTCGCTATTTGTTTACCTTTGATGAGAAAAGAAAAGATAAAAATAACACCAAGTCTTTGATCAAATAGGAGCAAATTGTGACCACATGTGGAAACAAGAGGTGGAATATAACAATATTTCAAAATTAATAATTAAAATGCAAAATTTTGAAAAAGTAGGATCTAAATGTAATTATGTTAGGTTATAAATGAGTTATGTTATGAGAAGTATGGAGATTGAAACACGTATGAGGCTGCATGCGTATTTGCTGCCGGAAAAGAAGATCCCTTACACGTGTATAGGGATTCATCACCAAGTTAACCCCTACCTATTAGTTTACCATATTTTATTTTTCAAACTTCAATTAATTCTTTTATATATATATATATATATATATATATTACATGATTCAAATGTATATAGTTATATTTGAGATTTTATTAAATTGTTGTTTATTCAAATTTCTATTATGCTTTACAATTAACTTGAATCATGGTTGTAATCCAAAACAATACACATATTATAATTGAAAAATAATAATAACTATAACTATATCAATTTTAAAGTTCCTTTCTTTTTCAATCATTTATTAAAAAGAAATTTCCAATTACCCAAACGTGGTAGTAATTAATTAAAGACATTCTTCTTTGTGTACACTTTTCCATTGATAAAAGGTTGAGATAATTTGTCAACCAAATTGCAAGTTATGGTACTTAAAATGTGATGGGTTATACCCTAAAGAAGTAAAAAGTGAAAGAAGAACACATTACGTAAACTACCATTTTTTGATGATGAAAGACAATATTCAAAATATTCACATGCAAATGTGAACACTATATAGAGAAACCATAATACTTTTGAAGTCAAGGAAGCTCACATGATAAGCTATATCCACCATCCATACATCACAAAAATTAGTCAAAGTTTCATAATTAATTATCGCAACCAAGAATCTAGCCTTCTTATACTACATTAACTAATACCATATACTTGTCCTCTTATATCATCACAACCCATCATCACATTCTCTACCCAATTACATAACAACCAATATATCAAAAACCCTCTTGTTTTTACAAAATTTCTATTTCTTCTCTAATTTCCAAATTATTATTATGGAACACTTTAAATATCATAAGTAATTTTAAAATTTTAAAAAATATTAAATGATTATTAATAACAACAGGAAAAATTACAACCATCAAAACTTCCGTTTGAATAGGTGTACATAGAAATTTCTTGTTGAATTTATAAATTTATAAAAATTAATATTTTAAAAATTAATTATATTAATTGATATATTTTTCTTGTTAGTTTTCTAAATATGTGAAGTGTCCGTAAAAGGCATTTTATATATATATATATATATATATATATATATATGATATTTTGGTTAATTTAAAAATTTATAAATTTAAATAATATTTCAAATTATAGAATAAAAGTAAAATTATCAAAAATTTATATAATAAAATAATTTATAATTTTTTATTTAAAAAAATTATATAAATAAATTGGTGAATTTATAAATACTTAAATGAAATTAAATTGGAGTTAGAATACCATTTATACTTTAAAACGTCAAGTTAATTGTTCGGCACCTTAGACAAATAATTTATACACGTGAGAATGATAAAATTGAAAGGAAAAAAAAAAATAGTTCTATCATTGATAACTTTTTTCTAAATTTATATTTTTATTTAAAAATAAATATTTAAAAAAAATTTGAAAAATACATTAAAACCAAGGGAGCAAAAAGAAATTTTCAATAACACAACCCACCAAAACTAAAAAAAATCCACATACAAATACCCCCACCACCACACTTCCTTACACTCACAACAATCGACCCCAAAAATGGCTTCCCTCAACCTCCTCACCATTCTCATCATCACGTCTCTTCTACTTCTAATCACACCCCTATCAATCCAACAAGACGACGAAGTCTACATTCTCGACAACCCCACTTCAGATTTCCACACAAGAAGCCGCTTCTTAACAAGCGTCGTCAAAAAGGGTTCACATTGTACTCCATCTAGAAATATATGCAATGGTGTTAAAGCTAACAAAGGAACAGGTCTTCTCTACTGCTGCAAGAACCATTGCCGGAACATCCTCAGCGACAAGAACAATTGTGGACGATGTGGTAGTAAATGTAGGTTCGGTCAGCTTTGTTGTAATGGTGTTTGTACTTCTGTTGGGTTTAGTCGGAATCATTGTGGTAAGTGTAACAAAAGATGTCCCAATGGTGTTCCGTGTGAATATGGGTCTTGTGGTTACGCTTGATTTATGTTGTAATGGTTTGTATCTATAGTGTTATAGAGTTTATTTTTAAAAAAAAAAAAAAAAAAAATTATTTATAGATTTGATATATGAGAGTTGAAGAGTTTGTAATCCAACTACTTGTTGAGTGATGATGAGATATATTATTCTTTTTGGATCTAATAAAGGGTGTTTTGATTTGAAACTAGTTTTGTTTTTGGTATGTATTAGGGAGAATTGGTAGCTATTGGATTTGAAGTGAGTAAAGAGAGTTGGTTTTAATGCACATGGTAACTGATTGTTATGGTGAGCAGAGCATGTCATGTGACTTTATTAGTTGCATGATTGTACAAGCTTGTTTTTGTCAAACAAGGTTTATGAGTTTTGTGTGGGCTCTTTGACGACTTTGCAATTGCAATTGAGTGGTTGTACCACATCGGAGAAAGATAAGAAGCTTTAGCAGTATATATGAAACCAACTGGATCTATATTGGATGTGTTCATAGAAAGGAGAGATGGTTGGCATCTCCCCTGACAGGGATGGGAACAGCCTTCGGGCTTTCCTGTTAGTTACCACACACCGTGGTTAAGGCTTTAACCCAATTTTTTTCTTTTCCTTTTTCTCATTCGGCCCAATGTTCGTATAATGGTCTCTTTCTGTTGCGATTGGGCTCAGATCCAGCCCAACTTGAAAGGTCTGTTGCTTCTGTCAGTCCTACCTAAAAGACCTGTTGCTCTGTTTCTGTTCTAAAGATAACAGTGACTATTAAATAGTAACCTTTGACGACTTCATTTTTTCTCAACATTACAGTTGAATGGTAATATGGATCTTTGTCTTTCTTCATTAAAATTAATTAATGGAATTTCGTTAATACGATTTTTGTTAACAAATTGATAAAATTATTCGAGAATTAAATATCTTTTGCTTCGAAAAATATCACACCCAACTTATAATATGTTGGGTTATATATATTTCCGCCACATAATCCAAAAAAATATATTAAATTTTTAAAGCTATCTGGTCAGCCATTCAAAATAAAGGCACAACGCAACACAAGTAATCTTTCAGAAATACAATTATCTCAAATTTCATGACTAGCTCAAACTAATCCATTTAAATTTACAAATCACAAACTCAACAAACACCCTACTCTCTTCACTGATTTCCACATCAATCCCCGGCCTCACTATCGGCGGAAAAAACAACCAAATCGCCGTCGCCACCACGAACCCAACAGTCAACGGCCCCGAAACCACCCGATGCAACCGGAACTTCCCCATTAGCAACCTCTTCAAACCATACTCCACCACCACACACACCCCTTGCAACACGAAAAAACAAGTCACCTCCCACGTGGGAGCCGCACGTGTCGTGTAATAAAATATTAGTTCGTGCATCAACCCCGACACAACAAACGCCGCAAACACCCCAATCGCCGCCGCGAAGGGTATCCACCGTTTACCAATCCAGTTCCCGACCCACCACTTCACTGGTCGGTACACGACTTCTCGTAGAATATTGGTCACCATCAGATTCCACCTCCTGCCCCAAAAATCCTGCAGTGACGTGGCCAGATATGGTTCGTCGGATGGAGACTCAAGCTCTATTCCCATCAACGGTCGCCCGAGATAATTAATCAATCCAAAGATGACTTCGAAAGTCAAATACGTGAGAGCACAATAGATGAGTGATATTACACGCGGGTGCAGGGTATCTCTGTGGTCAAGCAAGTATATGAACGCAGCGAAAGCCGCGACTTTAGTCGGGTAATTAAGAGCCAATTTGGAGGGCGATTTGGGATTATTTTTATTAGGCTTGATTTTGATGGGGGAGACAAGTGAAGCAAACGAAGCGCCAAAACGACGTCGGAGGGTCATTTTTAAATGCGAAGAGAAGAAGCTTGAAGTTTGCTAACCAGGTGAGGATTAAACCTGATAGGGTACTTAATACTGGAGAGGAGAGATAGAGAGGGAAGATTGTGAAGATGGAGATTACTGGAAGAAGAGAGATGAGTCTGAGTTTGGGGTTTGGGATCTTTGAAGCTATGAAGTAGGAGTAGATTAGTGATGATATGATGATTAACAACCATACCTGCATCGTCAACATATCTGGTGTGGTTTTGTTGTTGTTGTACGATTTGGCTTTGATTTGTTGATGAAGACGGCTTTTGCGGACTTTGAATTTGACATATGATTCTGACAGCTCAGTTCGTATATTTTAATGTCGTAATTGAGCTGGTGGCATGTGCCACGTCACGTGGGATGTCCGGATACGACTTTAATATACCTTTAATTATATTTAATTGGTATTCGATTACCTAATCCGAATATTTGAAATCGCATTGAAGATTAGATGTTATTAATATTTAAAACAATTCTCTAGCGTAAGAAATGCGTATCAACATTTGTGAATTACATAGCCGGAAATGGCAGTTATTTATTTCCTCCATTCGTAAATTAGTTTCAATTTCTCTATAACAACCTCAACCACCATCCTACATTCCTCACTCACTTTCACATCAGCCCCAGTCCTCACCACCGGCGGAAAAAACAACCAAATCGTCGTCACCACCACGAACCCAACCGTCAACGGCCCCGAAACCATTCGATGCAACCGCAACTTACCCATCATTAACCTCTTCAAACCATACTCCACCACCAGACAGACACCATGCAACACGAAAAAACAGGTCACCTCCCACGTGGGAGTCACACGTGTCATATAATAAAATATAAGCTCATGCATCAACCCGGAAACCAGAAACGCACCCAACACCCCAACCCCAGCCGCCAGTGGATCCCACCGTTTACCCACCCGCGTCCCGATCCATGACCTCACCGGTCGGTACACCACATCGCGTAGATTATTGGTCACCATCAGATTCCACCTCCTGCCCCAAAAATCCTGCAGTGACGTGGCGAGATACGGATCGTCGGATGGAGATTCTAACTCGATCCCAAACAAACCACGCACGAGGTAATTAACCAATCCAAACACGACTTCGAAAAGTAGGTACAAGAGCGCGATGTAAATCAGCGATATTGTATAGGGGTGCAGGGTATCTCTGTAGTCAAGCAAGCATATGAACGCAGCGAAAGCGGCGAGTTTGGTCGGGTAATTAAGAGATAAATTGGAGGGTGATTTGGTAAATTTGGGATTATTTGGTTTGATTTTGATAGGGAGAAAAGTGAAGCATGTGAATTGCCAAAACGACGACGTGGGAAAATCGTGTTGAAATGCGAAGAGAAGAAGCTTGAAATTCGCCAACCAAGTGAGAGTTAGACCAGAGAGAGCTGTGAAGAGGACAGAGACCGAAGAGAGGTTGAGAGGGAGGACAGAGAAGATGTAGAAAACAGGGATAAGAGAGATGAGTCTGAATTTGCCTTTCGGGATCTTTGAAGCGATGAAATATGAGTAGATTAGGGATGCTGATATGACGATGACGGAGAACATCTTCCGATTTTCGTGTTTGATGGGTTTGTTGACTGATTTTGCAAGCCATTTATAGATGAATAGCTCATTTTTATTGGACGTGTATTAATAATATTAAAATAATAAATGAATACTTTCCCTTTATAAATGGATTTTGTAAATAAGTATAGAAAGTGACCAACATTAAATTTGAGAGGAGTTGTATGCAGTATGATTTTATTTTATTTTATTTTTTAAATTTAAAAGCCTTACCACATACGTATCTCTTCTCATCCTTCCATTATCCGGAGATTGAAAATTCTCTGGCTAGATGGGCTAATATATATATATATATATATAATTTAGATTAATTAATTAAAATTAAAATTTAAAATACTATATATTTTTAAAATTTATATATTATGTATGAATATTAAAATAAAATTTAAAATAATATATAATTTAGATATTTTAATTAAAATTAAATTTTAAAATACTATATATTTTTAAAATTTATATATTTTTAATGTATTGTATATGATTAAATTTTTTATTTTATTTATTATTTTTTATTAAATTAATTATAAATAATATAGTTTAATTATATATTTTTATTCATTTAATTAATAAATAGAGTTGACAAATTTAATAAAATTTAGGGTCTACTAATGTTTTAGAGGAGCCAACCTGACCACTCTAGCTGCTGTATATTATTTTATTTATTAATAATTAATTTTGAATTTGGTAAATTAATTACGATTTTGGTAAAATATCAATGGTTTGATTTTTTTTTTAAATCAAGCAAATTAAAAATACATAAATTTTTAAAATTTATTTTTAATTAAAATTTTAAAAATCAAGTATAATGTTTGAAAATATATATTTATATCTAATATATATAAATTAACGATATAGATATTTTAAATTTAAAATTATTTTTTGAAAATTCCAATAATATATACTTATTTATAAAAATAGTAACCCAATTTGTGTCCTCTTTCTATTTGTAATAGTTTAAATAAACATTAGTAATTAATAAGTTTTAAAAATATATTATATATTAATTAAATAGTAATATTTCAAATTATAATATTTCATCAGTCATATAAGTGTTTTCTTTTGACCACTAAAATAATCCATCTTGGACCATAAAGAAAAATATAGATCATCTTTTAGGTATGGGTTAAATATTTTTTTAGTAACACATTAAACATCATTGAATGTGAATATTTTAAATTAGGCAACATTTATTGACTTTTTTTTCTTTTTTTTTTTTTAAATTTTATTGGCTATATTCTCTCTTATTCAATTCAAATTACTTAAATACTTCTTTTTGTAGGGTATACTTACATTTTAAAAATTTTAAAATAATGATTTTGTGTTTGGTAACCAATTTCCTAGCATTTGATATTCAATTTATATTTGTATACATATAACATAATTGATACATTAATGTTCAATATGTTTCAAGTTTAAAAAGAACTAGTGTATTGGTGTTTAAATGGAATGTATATGTTGATTTTGAGATTGAACAAATTATAAAAATTTAAAGTAATTATAAAAAATGATAAACTAATATAATGTTGGTGAAGTTCATTTAAACTTATATAATTATTTTCTTTTTAGATAATTTTGTTTTCAAATACATTAAAAATTTAAAATACATCATTTAAAGTAATAAATATAAATATAAATATTTTATTATATAATTACTTTTTCAGCAATATCTTACATGCTTACAAAATATTCTTAACCACATAAATCACACTTTTTATTTGACTTTCTTTATAATTTTTTTTTATTATATTATGTTCAAATTGGATAGATAATATTCTTGAAAAATATTTTTTTAAGTTGTTTTGTCCCTGGATTTGGAAGAATCGCAACTCTATATTATTCAAGTGAATTATCTTCGTGAAAATTCTAAAAAATAGGCTTTTTAAAGTTCAAAGTATAATTATAAATTTATTTTGAAAAACATACAAAAACATATTTTTAAAAGTTTAATTTTCACTCTATAGGCCAAGTTTCCCAAAATACCCCTGAATTTTTACAATTAATAGATTCTGTGAATTACGGTCACAGTCTGTGAATGATCTTTGAAGTGAAAATCAAACTTTAGTTTTGCAAACTTTTTAAAAGTGGCCTATAATTGTATAGTAAACTTTTTAAAAGTGGCCTATAATTATATAGTAAACTTTTTATGGCCTATAAACAAAAATTTCCCATTATCTTCCCTATTGATACCAACTATGCACTTCTCCAAAGTTTAATGTGATACACGTGGACGACATTTGTAGCCCAATGTAAATTATGCATAATAATAATTACGTAAGTACGATTACATTAGTAATCATGGATGGATTTGAAGCATACTACAAATGATGCGTATTAGTTAGCCTTGAATTTTATAAAAGATTTGGACAGAGTCAATATTAGAAGAAAGACTTTATTATTTTAGAATTTAAGATTTATTTCCTTTATTTAATTTATTTATTTTCTTTTAGGTTGTTTTAAAATATTAGGGAATTTTTTTCTTAAAATAATTTCTATTTAATTTAGGAATTTCCTTTTCAAAAGGATTTCTATTTGATTTAGGTTGTAACCTCTATATAAGGGGCTTCCTTTCATCAATTAAATATCTTTCAACTTTTGAATATCTTATTTCTCTGAAATAGAATTTTCCCTAGGATTTTGTTTATCTTCCCTTGGATTAGGGAGTTTCATCATCTCGTGACCGAGTATAATTAGTTTATCAAAACTTGTGACCGAGTCTAAACAGTCTTTATCTTTAACGTTACTTTTTGCTTCCGTTCTGCGTCAGTTGGTATCAGAGCAATGTTCGTCCATGGGGAATAATCAAGATGCAATAACAGAGATGGAGATTTTTCGAGCATATTGTCGAGTTGGAGATGCTGTTTGTAGGATGATTATAGATAATAAAATCTAATTGCTGAAATATTTGTAGAGATCCTACAATTACCAACAGAGCCTCATCCTTCACCATACAAGGCTTTTTGGAATAAAGAAGGTATGTTGGCTTAAGTCAGTCGAATTTGTAGAGTATCTATTTCGATGGGTAAATCTTATTCAGATACTGTTATTTGTGATGTTATGGATATTGATACGTGCGGAGTCTCGTTGGGGCAACCTTGGTTATTTGATCTGAATGTTGTAACAAAAGAGGAAATAATTCGTACAACTTCAGGTGGAATAAAAAGAAGATTGTGATCTTACCTACTGGATCCGTGAGACCTTCTAAATTGGAAGGAAAATCTACGATGACATCAAAAATAAGTGAGATCACGATCAAATCTGAGGGTGATTTTGTAATTGAGAAGGATTCACCTCAAGCTGAAGAGAAAGTAGAAGCAAAAGAAAACTCAATTTTGCTAGAAGCGGAAGTAGATTCTATTTTGCCAGTAGCAGATATGGATTTCGTTATCGGTCTTTCATGTACTCAATGTGAATCTGACTCTATTTTTATTATAGTTGAGAGGTTTTCAAAACGACGCACTTTATTTTCTACCAAAAGTTTGGAAATCTAGCTCATGTTGCCAAAATATATTTTAAAAAAGATTATTTGTTTTCAACACATTTTTAAATGATTATTATTAAAGACAATATACATGTGGAAGAAAAGAAGGTGGAAATAATTGGACACTCTCCAAATATATTTCATGAACTCGAGGACGAGTTCTTTTCAAGTGGAAAGGAATGGTGCGGATCAGTTAGTCTTGAATTTTATGGAAGACTTGGACCGAGTCAATATTAGAAGAAAGAGTTTATTATTTTAGGATTTAAGATTTATTTTCCTTATTTGATTTATTTATTTTCTTTTAGGTTGTTTTAAAATATTAGGGAATGGAAAATTATATAAAATAAACCAAATAAAGTTTAAAAATTCAAAACTAAACCTATAGAATTTTATTTCTATTTTTGAGCCACTCAAACTTTGATTTTCAAAAATAGACCATCACATATGTGAATGTCCTCTTCACAGACCACCTTCACAGATCAGTGTAAAAGATCTTCACAGAATGATAAAATGGTCAATTTTGTTTATTTTTGAAAAGTGAAAGTTTGAAAAATTATTTTTGTAAAACTTTTAAAGTTGGGCTATAGGATGTAAATACAAGTTATAAAATAACAAAAATGAAAATAACCCGGTTAGAGAATTTTCTTCTTAAAATGATTTCTATTTAATTTAGGAATTTCCTTCTCAAAAGGATTTCTATTTGATTTAGGCTGTAACCTCTATATAAGGGGCTTTCTTTCATCAATTAAATATCTTTCAATTTTTGAATATCTCATTTCTCTGAAATAGAGTTTTCCCTTGGATTAGGGTTTATCTTCCCTTGGATTAGGGAGTTTCATCGTCTCATCGTCCCAGCCAAACGAAATTGATCACTTAACACTAGTGACCGAGTATAATTAGTCTATCAAAACTCGTGACCGAGTCTAAACAGTCTTTATCTTTAACTTTACTTTTTACTTTCGTTCTGCGTCAACAAGTATACATGTTTGATCGAGTAAGATGACTTTAAACTTTTATATTTCCCTACCCTTATTTTGAAATTTGTATAGGACACTCATAAATTCTGGTGATCTCTTTCAGGTGATTGATATTTTAATATTTCATGTTTTAATATGCTTTTCTACCATTATTTTAATTAAATATTATAATTAATGATACTATGCTCTTGCTTATATGTCTGTACATCAATCTTTTTATAGTAAAAAAATCTTTGTAAAATGATAATATAGGGACATAAAAGACATTGTAATTGTAAAATGATGTGCTTCTTCGAGAATATTGTTAATGGCATTTACAAGATTCATGATCTTGTAGTCAAATAGTTGATTTTCATTATAAAAGTAAGTCCACTTATAAAAAGAACCTGATCTAGCAATGTCGCAATATAGGGTACTTTTTTTTTTCCATACGTTGTATCTAGTTAAACAGACTATAACTACGTTTAAGTAAATCGAAATTGAGTGACATAAGTTTATTTTAAACATCATAGTCGATAGTATACTGGAATTTGTCATGATTTTCAAGGGCTATACATTTTAAATAGCAGATATATAAGTAAGAGTAGGGCATTATTCATCTTGAGCCTTGTATAGGACATTAGTGAATTCTTGTGATCTCCTTGAGGGGATTGATACTTTGACATTTTATGTTTTGTTCTGGTTTTCTACTATTATCTTAATTAAATATTGTGACCTCTGCAGCTTTGCTATTGCTTATGTATATGCGCATCAACCCCTTTCTAGTCAAACAACCCTGTTAAACAATAATATGTTGACATAAAAAAATGTAATAATTGGAAGATGGCATGCCTCTTTGAGAATATTATTAATGCACTCTACAAGATGCATGATAATATGGCCAAATAGTTGATTTTCATTATAAATCTAAGTTCACTTATGCAAAGGAATCCGATAGTTCATTCCTTTTTTTCTTTTTTTAATGTAGGAACTCTTTTTGTCTGTGGCATATGTCGTATCTAATTAAATAGACTATTACTGGGTCTAAGTAAATCAAAATTGAGTGACTTAAATTTATTTTAAATATAATAATCGACAACATATTGGCATTTGACATGATTTTTCAAAGCTGCACTTTTTTGTATTGCTTGTGAAGATTGGTAGCAAATGCAAAATCTATGCACAATATGCTTGGGTATCAATGTTATGTCAATAAGTACTTTGGTAGTGGGATCACACCAATCAAATATAATGTATAGATTTTTCTGTGTACAAACATGCTCTATTAGATTCTTAATGAATAACCTCTATGAAATGACGCTCCATGGTTTTATGAGGATCAAAGTTAGAGGAAAAACGTTATTGGTTCTCCCTTCATTACCCTCACTCCTTATTTTGTGGAAAACTTCAATAACCGATGGTAGTAGGTTGAGGGACCACCCTCATCTCATATAGCTAGGGTCTACTCATTGTTGCATTTTAAGTATGGTTTTAAAAATGCCCTGCCTAGACTGCCTAAGCGCCTGCCTAACTTCTTGACCGTTTAGACTGACTAGACGTCCGCCTTTTAATTAAAATTATTTATTATAATCAAAGTGATTTATTTGGATTAATATGAGTATGTTTTATCACTTTCTTTTATAAACATATATGAAAATTTAAATATATTTTATTTTTTTAACAAAATTATAATATTATTTTTAATTATATTTTATTGTTAATCAATATATTTTCCATTTATTTTTTAATAAAAATACGTCTAGCCCTTGTATCGGCCTCCCGAATATTTTGGAGGATAATTGTTCAAATTTTGATTTTTAATATTATAAGTATTTTCTGAATTAATGATAAGAGTGGTTGTGTAGAACTTTACTCCCTGCATATGCACCATAAATTCGCCGATTATAAGGTGTATTTACATTAGGTTATTTTTAAATTTGCTATAGAACTATATAACTTTCACTCTGAATTTCTATACTTTTATGGACCTGAGGGTGGGGTGAAGAGGATATTGGCCGATCTAGATTGATCTGCAAGATTTTACAGACGAGTTTTTCTTAGTGGTTTCGGAATACAGTTGAGCCGCAAGATTTGATCGGCATCGAAAGTGAGCCGGTGGGTTTTCCGGCTTTTATATTGTGTTGAGTTGTCGGGTAGTTTTGGAACTTGAGCAGCAGTATCCACCTAAATTGCTACATAAATATATTCATCAACATAAATACGCAACCATAATTGATATATGTGCTTATAATTTTATTTTATTTTTAATCAATGATTCTGTCAGTCACTTTCTAATCTATCTTTACAATAAACATGCGTATAAAACATGTCTAAAAATAGAACACAATCACCAAACATATCTAATCTATATCTATACCAAACTGATAACTTTCAATTACAAAATAAACCCAATCGACTTCAATTTCCCATGCAAAAATTCAACAAAAACCCTCCATTCCTCAATAACTTTCAAATCAACCCCAGGTCTCACCACCGGCGGAAAAAACAACCACATCGCCGTCACCACCACAAACCCAACCGTCAACGGCCCGGAAACCGCCCAATGCAACCGAAACTTCCCCATCAACAACCTCTTCAAACCATACTCGACCACCAAACAAACCCCATGCAACACAAAATAACACGTGACCTCCCACGTGGGAGAGACACGTGTCACGTAATAAAATATAACCTCATGCATCAAACCCGAAACAACAAAAGCCGACATAATACCCGCGGCAATAGCAAGTGGAGCCTTCGGGTTACCCAATCTAGCCCCGACCCAGAACCTCACGGGTCGGTACACAACATCGCGTAATACATCCGTGACCATCAGATTCCATCTCCTGCCCCAGAAATCTTGCAATGACGTGGCGAAATACGGTTCGTCGGATGGAGACTCCAGCTCGATCCCCGTTAAACCACGCACGAGATAGTTAAATAAACCGAAAACAACATCAAGCAATAGATACAAAATCAAGCAGTAGATTAGCAATACCACATTCGGGTGTATGGTATCTCTGTGGTCTAGCGCGCATGCTAGCGCGACCAAGGAGGCGAGTTTAATTGGGTAATTGACTGGGGATTTATTGGGGTTGTGTTTATTATTTGGTTTGATTTTGATTGGGAGAGAAGTGAAGAAGACGAAATGGAGAAATGAATTGGGAGATTGTTGTTGGAATGCGAAGAGGAGAAGCTTGAAATTGGCTAACCAGGTGAGGATGAGAGCGGATAGGCCGGTGAAGAAGAGAGAGGAGAGGTGGAGAGGGAGGATTGTGAAGGTGTAGATTACAGGGAGGAGAGAGATGAGTCCGAATTTGGGGTTTGGGAATTTTGAAGCGATGAAGTAGGCGTAGATTAGTGATGATATGATCAGTGAAAACCATAGCGTGATCGACATTTTTGTTTGTGGTCGTGGTTTTGATGAGTTGGAGGAAGGTCGAGCGTGTAATACTTTTCCGATATTTAGTTCGGGTTCAAAAATATAAATTTGTAATAATTGATTTTAAAATAATAATAATAAAGTTGATTGAAAGGTTATCTATTAATTTCGAATCTTAAATCATCTTGGTGATGGATATGTCTAAAATGAAATTTGAAAAGTGGAACAATTGTATCCACACAACTAGGGAAGTGTGAACATATTCCAGTTGTGGAATTTCCAATTCATCTAATAGAAATAATGACACGAAACTCTTAAATTTATTTTATATTTTAATTTATATAAAATTTTAATATAATCTCTCAATTATTTAATGTAAAATCAAATTAATTATTTTAAATTATATTAATTTATATACAGATAATTTATGACAAAATATATAAATAAGATGATTAAATTGATCAACATTAATTAAAAATTTTTAATTACTATATATTAATCTAAAATTAAAATTAATATAATATATTGAAAAACTATATAAATCTCATCTCGCAAAAGTCCAATGAAATGAATCAACCAAGTTTGAACCGTCTATAGATCTAGTAGATGTCAATCGTCAGAAAACCTAATCTCGCGACTTTATATTTTTCGGAAATCTTTCCGTCAAGATGATGTCAACCTCCATCTCTTCCAAATGGGCCCCTCAACTATCGTCAAATTAAATATCAGTGATTCAAATGACCGGTTCCTGCCTAAAGTCCCGTCACTATTTTACCATTTGAGTTTATGTGTTTTCTCTGCACAGAGGTCAAATTGATCCAGGATCTTTACTCACATTGGCTATATTATTAGTAGCTTCAAACTTTTTACGAGGTAGGTAGGGCTCATATGTAATTAAGATCCATGCACGATTCAATAAATACATCGAAGAAAGTGGACAGTGAACTTTCATCATCACAGTGACAAATCACCACCTTAATCATTCCCGTGACCAAATCAATATATTTTTGGTGGGGTCACAGCCTCAAAAGATCCTTCTGGTTTCCTCCGGAAACAATCAACAAACAAACAATGCTACTATCACCTGAACAAAAATCAAAACAACAAACAAAAAACACACATTCAATCTGCTTAACACCTTTCTATGATGGTTCTTCTTCTTGTTCTAACCTTATATTTCATCAATAATAGATCAAATCCATTTTCCATACGAAATCTGGGAAGTTTATAAACACAAAAAATACACAGAACCATACAAAATGAAAGGATTCTCTATTTCTCACTTTCTCCAGATTTTCAGCATTAAAAAAAAAAAAACAAAAATTAAAATTAAAAATTAAAATCAAGCGGTCCGAGTCTCATGAACGTGATCACCACTGCCAGTTCTCCAAAACCCAGCCGTATGAAACTGATCCCAAACCTCACCATCCAAATCCAACTTCTGAGAACCAGAAGTATTAGTAGTAGAAGAAGAAGAACGATTCTTCTCTTCACCATTCGAACCCTCTTGCTTCTTGCCGATCGGAGGAGGAGTGGTCGGCGCCGTCAACAATCCACCACCGCCTCCTTTGTGTTTCCTCTTGGCTTTCAATTGACTCTTCTTCTGTTTCCTCCACGCTTTCCTGCAGACGCCGGCAGGGACCTTGTAAACGGCGAGAACAAGGATGTTCATGACGGTGAAAGGACAACAACAACAGACGGCGGCGCACTCGGCCGCCGTGCCTCCGGCCACCTCTCCGACATTCTTCCGTCCCTGTGGACGGATGACGCGGAGGTTGGACGGAGGAGCTATCGGCTGGGACATGATTGTCTTGGAACCCAACGAGTTTCAATTGGGGATTGATTTTGCATATTTATGATGAGGTGTGTGGCTTTGAGACATTATAGCAGCCAAGGCAGTTACGTGTGGTTGTATCGATTTTTGGGTTATTGACAGTTGGGTTTCTTGATTGTGATTTGTTCTTGCTCTGTTTTCTGTTTCTCTTTTGACAGGTTCTTGATTTTTGTATTCAAATATGAGGACTACAATATTGCCATTGAATTAAATGTAACGTAATTAGTTCCATGGAACTAACGAATTTGTCCAAAATTGAGTGAATGACGTGCAGTGACTGACGGTGATTCCAATTTATGATTTGGGGTACCCTATGATATGACCCTTGAGTAATGCCCTCTCAAAAAATGCATTAGATTATTTTCAACCCAACCTCCACTTTCCAGTTAAATTCCAAAATTTACTCCAATCCAAAAATTTGGCCGGAGTTAGAGACCAAATTTGGCATAAAGTACCATACCATTTTTCTTTTAAAAAAATTTAATTATACATTGACCTCTAAAATTTAAAATATTAATTTTAAATATTTTAATATTATATATATATTTATAATATTAATTATATATTTTTATTTAAATTTGGTGTTAATATATTATGTATATTTTTAAAAAAATTTTAATTTAAATTTTATATTCGTATATTTTACCATAGTATGAAAATTTAAATTTTATTTAAAAAATATAACATGCACAAAATAATACTAATACTAAATTAATAAAATAAAAAATATAACAATTAACATTACAATAAAACTTAAATTTTAATAGTTAACCATGTTAGTCACTTTTTTTATGTATATTAATTTAATAGTTTATTAATTTAACTATATTAATAATTATAATAACAATAATATCACTAATAATAATAATATACTTTTACTGGTTACTAATAAAATTTTCTATTTAAATGTAGTGTAAAATAAAATTTTAAAAATGTTAAATACAATAAGCCAATTACTAAATACCGCATTTTCTTTCCAATATTACCATTTTTAATTTTTCACTAACACTGTAGTTTTATTAAATTACAAATTGCAATTTTAAATACAATAAGCCAATTACTAAATACTGCATTTTCTTTCCAATATTACCATTTTTTATTTTTCACTAACACTGTAGTTTTATTAAATTACAAATTGCAATTCTGAAAGTGCGTTGTATGTATACTAGTGTTGTATTCGAATGCGTGTATTAAGTTACGAAGTGGAGTTTTAAAGTGTGTTGTATGTATGATGTTGCAATAAATCACACTTTCGAAAGCTACATTCGAATGTACTCATACTTCGAATGGTGCATTCGAATGTAAATCACACTTTCGAAAGCTACATTCGAATGTACTCATACTTCGAAGGTGCATTCAAATGTAAATCACACTTTCGAATGGTACATTCAAAAGTATACTGACATTTATGAAGTGCATATTCAAAAAGGCGATGACACATTCAAGTTGTGCATTCAACACTGGTAACACAATCTCAAAGGGGCTTCCGAAACTGCATCATATGATGGTTGTCAACAAATTTCAATATTACAAATCCTTAACTCTAAACCCAATACAAACCCTAAACCTTAAAATCATTAAACAAATAGGTAAAACTTGTTTAGTATGGCATTGAAGTAGTTTTTGTGAAAATGGTGGACGAAATGTGGGGAAAAATAATTTTTATTAATTTGGATGTTGTATTTAATGACCCCTAAAATTTTTATAAATTAGAAAAAAAAATCTAAATATGCCAATTTATTTTTTATAAGATTGGAGATGAAAAAACTTGGAAAGAGAATATTCTATATTATATATATATATAAATATATATATATATATATATATCCTATGTCAAAATGGTATTTGGGATGTTTAGTAATTGGAGATAGTCTTAGAGCATCCATAATACATGAAACACTTTTGGCTCAATTCTGCTATATATATCCTATCAAATATAATAAATAAGATTAATTATTAAATAATTAAAAATTTTAACCATTAATAAAATTGTAATGAGAAGAAAAAGTAAAATATGACGTAAAGAAAGATGCTTGGGAGTTTGAGAGTTGTCCCGTCCCAACTCAGAGATACCCAAGAAAGAAAAAGTTACAATAAAGTGATTTATTTTAATATAATTTATTATTTCAAACCATTGAATATAAAATAAATAAAGAGTAAAAGTGAAAAAATATTTACAAGTGACACTTGTTTAGGATAATTATTTTTACAAATTGATGGATGGATATAGTAACTACTATAACTTCATATATATATATATATATATAATATATATATATATATATATATATATATATATATATAAACCATTATTGATATTATAGAAATTTTGATCTCAAATAAATTCATAGCAACTATCAAATAATTCAAAAAGTATTCCACCTTAACAAGTAAAATCTAATACTCTTAACTTTTTTTCAAAAAAAATAGGCGAACACTCTAACTTCAATTTTATTTTTGGATGTTTAAAATTTATCCTCACTTTAATTTACTGAGATAAACGAAACAAATTAAACTAGGGTGATTTGCACTTTTAGACTTTTTTATTAAAAAAAAATTATATTTTTAGACCAACATTAAAATTTTTACAAAACTAAACTTTTTAAAATCTTTTTTGCAAAAAATAGACCAAAATGACTATTTTACCCTTCAATACCGAGAAAAAACATATCCAGTAGCTTCCCCGTGTTACACACCAGGAAGCAGGTCAAAATTCAAGCCAGCTTCCCGATGTGTAGTAATTTGCTTCCCGGTACTACATACCGGGAAGCTGGCTTGAATTTTGCCAGCTTCTCTGTGTGTAATACAGGGAAGCAAAATTTTGCTTCCCTGTATTACACACCGGGAAGTAGGCAGTGTAATACAGGGAAGCAAAATTTTGCTTCTCTGTATTACACACCGGGAAGCTGATTGAAATTTGCTTGCTTTCCGGTAGTAATACCGGGAAGCTCATTTTCTGCCATTTTTTTTGAAAGTTTAGTTTTACAATTTTTTTTATAAAAAAGGTTAAAAGTGTAAAAAATTTAGAGTTGGTTTAAATCTAAAAAAAAAAAGTTGAAAAAGTCTAATTTTTGCTTATTATCACATTAAACTATCCAAATTTATCTAATATCTACAGCAATACGATTCATAATATATACATTAACTTTTACAATCAATTAGTGAAAAACACTTGTCTTCTCTTTTTCACCTTCACTAACAGAACAAAATTTGCACACACAGATATATACACTTGTCTAACATACACACTAATATGGAGCACATTAAATCATTCACTTAAAAAGAAAAAAGACATAATGATCACTGAAACCCCTAAACTTGGCTAACTTTTTCAATTTGACCCTCCAACTATGAGAGTTTTCAATTTAGCCCCTCCACTATTCAATATCGGGTCAATTTAGCCTGTTTTACTTATGTGGTAGATGATGTGGCAGGTAATTCAGAGTCAAATAAATAAAACAATCTTGTCACATCATCTGCCACATAAGTGAAAATAGGCAAATTGACCCCATATGGAATAGTTAAGGGGCTAAAAGGAAATATCGTATAGTTGGAGTATCAAATTGAAAAAGGTTTGTTAAGTTTAGGAGTTTCGGTGATTATTATGCCAAAAAAAAGAAGAAGAAGATAAAAACAAACTAATGTGAAGACTTTTGTTAATGGTGGCTTATCGTTGAAATTCAACTCTTCATTCCTGGCTCTTTCTTTCTTCTATCATCTTAATCAAGATAATGGAGCAATTAATAGAACAAATCGACAACACAATAAGAACATACATTAGAAATTTATTAATAAGAACATCATAATTAAGAGATTTGAGTAAATAGAACATAAGAGGGAGAGGAAGAAAAGTCAAATTATTTCTACTTTTCACTTTTCAGAATATTAAAATGAAACTGAAAAATAACGGGATAAAAAAAGACATTGATTAGTAATAACAACACAATCAAGCAAGAGTGAAGATGTTAGAGTAAAAAGAACATACTAAGGAGAGAAACAAGAAAAGTCGAAAGGCATAGTTTGATTTGCAGAAAAATGATTTAGGTTTAGGTTGACAGTGAGAAATTGAATGATATATTCACCCGCATCATTTACATTATCAACAAATGAACTTAGAAGGTATAACAGTAAATTAACATTAATTAATACTAAAATATCAAATTTTATTTTATTAATTGGTTTAGGTATTCAGTTCGGTTTTTTCTCCAAAATCGAACCAAACACCCTATCTTGGATATTCAGTCCACTGTAAACTGAATACCCAAGGAAACATGCTACAAATCGATCAATGTGGTTATATATTATTTTATTTAAAGGAAATAATTTTCTTATGAGAATTTTTTTAAAGCATTTTCTCTTATTTACTTATTTTTTATGAGCCCAAGTGAGACATTAGGGTACCTGCCCTTCTTAGGTAATCCCTATATTACGGTCTAAGGGCTACGATATAAGCCTTAAAGGCCAGCACTCGGCTGCAGTCGAAAGTAATAGTTCGGCTCAGAGTAATGGCTTGTGGTTAAAGAATGAAGGGGATTGGAGCTAATCCAGGCCAACCTATCGTAAGGTCTATCCTGCAGTGACGCTTATATTGGCTTGACTCATTAAAAATTTGGCTTTTAGGGTGGTAATAAGCATCTGAATTCTTCTAGAACACACAAATGTCATCCATATTAAGCATTCACCTTCTACAACGACCTATATGATCCCACTTGCTTGTGCAAGTGAGATCCAACCTGTAAATATTCCAAAAATTAGTTAATCTTAACAGATTTTTCGAAAAATATGGCATGTTCCCTATAAGTAAGCTCTTTAGTCAAACGAGAAACTCTCTAGACACTTAACCAAATAAAACTCCCACTTCTTTTATTATTATCTTTTATTATTATTTTTTATTATTTTTTTATTCTCACGATCATATTCCCCAAAAATAAAACCTAGATCTCTAGTGTCAAAAAAACCAATCTTGAAGATCATAACAGAGGAAGTGCTCTATACTCAAAGGGGTTCAGTGTTACCACAAAACTTAACCCTACTAGTTTGGCACCACCGTGGGGCACCTCCTTCTCTGGTCATGCAAACAATTGCACAACAACTGATCCCCCACCAATCATAACTATTTCAACCAAAATTTTAAGATTTCCTATTGTTCCAGTGATTGACAATGGTTGTTACAAAAAAATCGAGAACGTTAACCCGATCTCAACCGATAATTAAACACTGGGGGACAATACTCTTCAGTATTCTCAGTCTAACACGTTAATAGAAATAAGATACTAAGAGCAGCAAGCCTCTGAAATCTTCTATAACATACAACTATCATCCATAGTAACAGTTCAACTTCTACAAAGGCCCATATGATCCCACTTGCTCGCGCAAGTGAGATCTAACCTGTAAATATTTCAAAAATCAGTTAATCTTAACAGATTTCCTAAAAAATATAGGTATGGACCCTATAAGTAAGCTCTTCGGTCAAACGAGAGACTCTCTGGACACTGAACCAAATAAAACACCCACTATTTGTTTTTTTTCCTGATCACACAATCATCTTCCCCAAAGAAACCCTAGATCTCTAGCGTGCAAGAAACTAATCTTGAAGACCATAAACGAAGGAACTTCCTTTGTACTCAAAGGGTTCAGCCTTGGCACAAAACATGACCCTAACAATTTGGTGCCATCGACACCTCTTTCTCTAGTCATGCAAATGATAAAAAAACCACGGATCGCTCACAAATGACAATTACTTTAATCAAAATTTTAAGACATCCCGAAGATCCAGCGATCAATGATGGCCGCCGCAAAACAAACTGAAAATGCTAACCTAATCTCAACTGATAATCAAACACTAGGGGATCATACTCTTCAATCTTTCTAGCAATGCATTACAACAGTTGATAGAACAACTAACCGCATTGGATAATGAAAAAAAGATATTGAGAATAACATTCAATGGGCTTAAAATGCCTCCGAATTTTTCTGACTGCACAACCAAACTCCTAGCAAGAAGAAATGACATTGATGATGACCAATGAGTTCGATCAACTCACCAAGATTGAATCTTGAACACGGGCCCTATCCTTGGCCTCCAAGACGGCGTCATCTCATCGATCTGTCACTTAAATGTATCGAAATTTAACGATGAGGATACCATCAAAGAGATCTAGACAGACACTCTACTGGTTAATAACATAGAGCTACAAACTCCGAAAACTGGAAAAAGAATTTTCAATTGTAACGACTTAAAAACTTGCAACCAAATTCCTCGTATTAACACCCTCGAAGAAACACAACGATACCAAATCCGTAGAGTGCAGCTCAAGGACTAAGCAGTAATAACCGGACGGTTATCCCTTAAGAATAAGCCAAAATGGTGTACAAAATGGAAAATATTATCTTTACTTGCATGGCGTCCTAGCTCCCTTTTTAAAATCGTTCTAAGACTCTTTCACGGAGACCCTCTTTTCGGATATCATATTGGTTGACCTGCCTCACAAATTCGTCATCCCCAGATTCAGGACTTATGAGGGGACTAGTGACTCAAATGATCATATAATCCATTATCAATAGGCTATGTCGACGACGTTACTACCCAGAGAGATTAGAGAAGCGGTCTTCTATAAGTTGTTCGGTAATTCTCTTTCTAGTCCATCATTGGAATGATACGTGAACCTTCAAATGGGATCTATCGAATCATTCTTGTAGTTGACAAATTCATCTATAAAAAATTTCACTTGAAGTCATAAACTAGAGAAGCAGGCCGACGATCTCTATGTGATTAGAGAAAAAAACAGCGAAATCTTATAATACCTAGCCAGGTTCAATAATAAAAAGATAATCATACTAAATTTTAACCATGATACAAATATTAGGACGTTCGCTAAGGGCCAATTGAAATGATCTGATCTCTATAAGTACAAAACCAAAATAGTGGAGGAGTGTCCAACATTTTAGCGCAAGTCAGATTGAAAGAAAATGACCTATGGTTTCATACCAGTTTCATTGATGTGCAGAAGAATCGTCAAATCCCTGTGAATTAAAAAAAATTAGAGAAAATAATCTTGTTTTTGATATTATAAAAATTTTGGTTACCAAACAAATTCATACTTGCTACCAAATTTGGTGCATTTGAGTTTTCAATTATTCGATTTATTAATATTTTAAAAGAAATAATTCTGGACAAGTATAATAGATTAGAATATATTATTGTTTAAGACCGTTTAATGATTTAATACATAATTTAAAGGGTCATTTACACTTTTAAACTTTTTATTAAAAAAAATATATATATATAATTTTTAACAAACATCAAAATTTTTACAAAACTAATTTTTAAAAATATATATATATATATATATATATATAAAATAGACCAAAATAACCCTTTTACCCTTTAATATATATATATATATATCCAGCAGTTTCCTGGTATTCATATTAGGAAACAGGCGAAATTCCTTCCCCGTGTGTAATACTAGGAAGCCAAAATTTACTTCTCGGTACTACACACTAGGAAGCATGCTTGAATTTTGCCTGACTCCGGGTGTGTAATATCAGGAAGCAAATTTTAACTTCCCAGTATTACACACCGGGAAGCAGACTTGAATTTTGCTTGTTTCCTGGTGTGTAGTATCGGGAAGCAAATTTTGGCTTTCTGGTATTACATACCAGAAAGCATATCCAATTTTGTCCGCTTCCTGGTACTATGTACCGGAAAGAATATCCAATTTTGTCTGCTCCAGGTAGTACATACCGGGAAGCTCATTTTTGCATTTTTTTGCATTTTTTTTTATAATTTATTTTATAAAATACTTTAAAAGTGTAAAAAAAATTAGGGTTAATCTAAAATTAAGAAAAAAAATTGTTAAGGTCTAATTTTACATATTTTCACTAATTTAAATAATAGTTATCTTTTTTTTTTGAATAAAACTAATATGAAATATAAAAATTTCATGAATTCATTAAATTCGATTAACATGATTTATTTCCTATTTACATCATTAGTATGTTGTTTAATGGATACCCGGGAAGGGTTATAGTGATGCTGCGATGAGATGATTTATATTTTATTTAATAGAAAGTTAAGTATTAATTATAAAATATTTTAAGTATAGAAAATTAAAAAGTTTTATTTTTATCATGTTGTAATTTTTATTTATAGTATAGTCTAATTTATAAAAATTTTATAAAAATAATTTTTCAAACGTTTACTTTTCAAAAATAGTTCTTTATAGGAGTGAAAGGGCGCGTGAAGGGGTACAGCTGCGAAGAACTATTTTGAAAATTAAAGTTTGAATAAATCAAAAATGTAAATAAAATATTTTTGAATTAGTTTTAAAATTTTAAATTTTATTTGGACTGTTTTATATAATTTTTTAAAATAAAATTAAAAGGCCTTATTGCACTTTTAGAGTTTTTATTTTAAAAAAAAAATTATATTTTTCGACAAAAATTAAAATTTTACAAAACTAAATATATATATATTATAATAAAAGTAGAAAATTGTAAAGCGAATTAACCACGTTTCGACACGTGGCATCGTAAAAAAGTAACACGTCACTGTTTTTTATAAAATGGCAATTTTAATATTTAAATTAATTAAATTATAAGGTTACGTAGTAATTTTATATGAAAGTGTGTTTCACACGCTAAAGGTCCTTCGTTAATGATAATTATTTCCGTTATTATTGTTGGATCTTTTTTCAATATGTAACATATATTTTTAGAATAATTATTTACTATTTTTAAAATATTCTAATATTTAAAATATTATAATATTATATTTATAATTTATTTTATATTTAAATACCACTATATAAGGAGAATAAATTTACTTTATTTCTTCATTCTATTTTGTTCTTATTTTTCCATGGATGTGTTTCTTTCACGCATATTTGAGTCTCAGTGTGAGTATTCTTTTCAATTTTATTTATTTTATATTTATTTTTATCTCATGCTTTCCTGTGGATTTATTCTTTTCAGATATCTCTCTAGTAAGTTTTTTATTTTCTGTCATATTTTTATGCTGTTTTTTTTTTCTTCTGGTGAGTATTTTCATTAAATTTCTTTTCTACTATATTTTTTTTATTAGATGATATTTTTTAATCAATTTTATTTTTTCAAATATTTCTCAAGTATTTTACTATTTTTTTCTATTTCTTTATCTGATATTATTCTGATTATTCAATTTTTGTAACAATTTAATCTAACTTAAGTTTTTGTTTTTTGAGACATCTACTTCATATGCAACTCACCGATATCGATGTAGCACTATGACTTAATATTTACTCTATTTTTTTATGTTAGTAATTTTTGTGTATTTTAATTATATATTATATATCTATTTTAAGTGAAGTGTGTGAGTTTCACCATGAATATTATTAATTCTATAAATTGACTTTTTTTTTTTTCATTTTATGACGTGAACAATATGTCTAAAAAATTAATTAAAATCTATATATCATACAAACATATTTTTTTAATAATAGTAGTATTGTACATGTGTCTTATTGAATAAATATTTTACACCTTATACAGTGGCGGAGCCACTTGTAGTGTCGCTTGACACCACAACATTTTGAAAAAAAAAGAAGAAATTGTCTTTAAATGTAAAAGACAAATGTAAATCATCGTATAAATATATGACATTTGACACAACAATATTTTACTGTTACTGGTTGACACCACATGTCTCAACTTCTACCTCCGCCACTGATCTTATACCTATTAAATATAATATTATCATACGTTGGATTTTTTAAAATTCATGTTCATATATATATATATATATATAAATAAGCTTTTAAAATAATCAAAAGTTTATTATTTTGATTAAATTTTAATTTTAAAAATTATATTTAATTATTTATATTTTTTAATCTTTACTTCAAATACTATTTTTTTTAATAAAAAGAAATATTGAATAAGATTTTTTTTAGTGAAATTTTATAAATTTAGAAATCAAGACAATATAACACTTAATATATAAATGATATTAACTATAATCAACTCGCTCAAAATTAACAAAATTAATATATATATATATATATATAAATATATATATATATATATGGTGAGTCTAATATGCGGACCGTCCGCATATTAGTAAGATGCGGACATAAAATCTTCGCCGTTCAGCTTATCTAACGGTTAATAACATATTAGAATATTCGTATTTAATTATCTCACATCTCTCATCCTATTAATTGCTCATTAAATTCATTGTTTTTATTCCATTAAATATTTTTTTTGTCTTTTATTAATTCTTCTTTCTTTTTAAATTCAATTTTTTCTTGCTTATCAAATGATTTTGTCTTATTTGATTTTATTTTATTTTTTAAATTTTCTTTATTCGATAAGCGAAATTAAATATTAGTAGTTATTTGTAAATTTCATTTCTTTATTTCTTTTTCTCTATTTTGTTAATTGGTTTCTTTTATTTTTATATGAATGTTTGAAGTAGATTTTCTTAAATTAAGAATGAGTCAATAAATTAGAAATCTTATACGAAAGAAATTAAGGTGATTTAATATTCAATTTTCCTTTTACTAATATTAATATATTTTTCTCTCATTTCTCCTAAAAAATAACCCTAAAGCATAGTAAGTCAACTTAAATATTTTTATGTTAAGAGTTTGTCTATAGAAGTAAAAATCATTATCAATATCAACTTAAATATCAAATAACAAAAATTTAAAAAATCAAATAAAATCAAATAAAACAAAATCATTTAATAAGTGAGAAAAAATTGAATTTAAAAACACGAGAAAGAAGAATTAATAAAAGACAACAAAAACATTTAATGGAATAAAAACAATGAATTTAAAGAGCAATTAATGGGATGAGAGATGTGAGATAATTACATACGAATATTTTAATATGTTATTAACCGTTAGATAAGCTGAACGGCAAAGATTTTATGTCCACATATTAGACTCACCGTATATATATATATATATACATATATATATATATATATAATTTCAAACATTTGCTCTTTTAGTAATTTTGATAATTACGTCTCTCAATCTTTTAGATTTTTAAAATTTATTTTTGTAAAATAAAGGAAAATCAAAGTTTGCACTATTGTCCTAATAAAATAATAATAATAATTATCTCCTATTAAACTTTCTCTATGAAGAAAATACAAAAAATATTCGAAAAAGTATTTTTAATAAAATATCAAAAAATATGTCAATAATATTCTTTGCATTTTTTTTCATCGTTGGCATATTGTTTCAGTATAATTGTTTTAAGAATATTATTAAAGATATTTAATTATTAGGGTTTTCCACAAAATCCATATTCTTTATAATAAGAGAAACTTAACTTAACAATTTAACACAAGTTAAAATGACAATTTTGACATTTAAATTATTTATTTAATTTTACATATCAAGGTGTTTATGTCATTTAACAAATTAATAAATAAACACATTTTTTTATGTCATTTATTTCTTTTAAATTAATTATCCATTACGTGGCCGTATAAAAAAAAATTATTAAATGAAAATTTTAACATTTAGATTAATTAAATTGAATAGTTATTTGGTCATATTTTTTTTAAACATTAAACTTAATTGAATATTTTGTAATTTCCACATAAGATGGTGAGTTTTCATATATTTAGATAATTTTTATTGTTATTTGTATTTTTATACTTAAATAATTGGTCATTTTTATTTTTTATTTTAATTCATAGTTTCCATATAAGATTTGAATTCGTTAATACTTTCATTGTTATAAACCTGAAATAAAAAATAAATTTCAAATAATAAAATTATTTATCTTATATTTAAAATCAATAGAATAAAAGTTAATGTTCAATTTTTACATTTGTATAAAAATATTACTATTATTTTAATTATTTTAATTCATAATTTTGAGAATATTAAGAATTATAATTCTCACACATTATATAGTTTCTTACTAAATCACTATTCTCGAAAATGAAACAAATTTCGCTTTAGTAATTGTGTGAGACAATAAATATTTTAATTATTGTATATAATATTATCATATATATATATATATAAATGATTAATTAATAAAAATATCTACACATACATATTTGATTATATATATATATATATAAAGACAATAATAATATTATAAATATACACAGAAAACATATAATTAAAATAGGTAGAACTATACCCTTAATTATATATGCTTACTATTCAAATTTTTTTTTTCTATTTCCAAAGTATTTTTATTTTAAAATGATACCCTTAACTATATTAATATTTTAAAAATATTATATATTTTGCTTGATAAATATATAAAATATTATTTTAATGTGTAGCATAATATAAATTTATTTTAATTTATTCATTTATTATATATTTTATTTATTGAACCGAATATATATTATATTTAGTGAGATAGAAGTTAAATAATAATGGAAGTGGTTTTTAAATTATGGAGTTATTTTTTAAAATATCAACGTATTTATTACTTTTTTTTCCTTTTTTGTTTTTTGTCTATGACTATTCAAATTTAAATTTAAAAATATATATTAATATTTTTATAAAATATTTTTTAGCATTATATATTCTATTCCATAAAGATAATATTATTTTAATGTGTGACATCATCATAACTTATATTTGTATTAATATAAAATATATTATAGATTTAAATTACATAGTTTATATAAAACATTACATTTAATGAGATTGAAATTCTTAATTTATTCATATAACAAAAAGTACAGATATAAATGTAAAAATAATTGTTAAAATAATATTAATGCGCATTCTTACTTATTTAAGAATTTATAATTATTTTTTAAAAAATATTATTTATATAATTTGATCTTTTTGCAATGTTGTTGAAAGTATTATTTCTATTGCAAAAATTATTGTGACATCAGATCTGTAACGATGTTGTCAAAGACTTGACCTAAAATTAGAGGATTTGGAGTATATTTGTTTTAAATATTTTAATTATCACATTACTTTATCTTTATTACAATTTTTATATTTGTATATTATATAATCATGCATTAGATTGCTTTATTTTCAACAGATAAAAAATTGTACGATATATATTATGGAACAAAATAGTTTTACAGATAAAACAGATACGTGAAAATAAGAAAAATGAATAAAGTGATATTGATGCAAACATCCCTAAAGTTCCTTAACGTTAAGAACTTTCAAGAGGGATACTTTTGTAATTGTATCTTTATAATATTATCTATATGACATTATACCATTATTAAACAACATACTAATTTTACTCCACTCTAAATTTAATTACGATCTGTTGCCTATCAAGAGAGATTGTATAGTGGAGAAGCATTATTCTCAATTGTCATAAAATATTATAATTTAACAATGATTTTTAGGGATTTCACCAAACAAAAGACGTTGTGCGAGATTACAAAGATAAATGAAATGAGGGTTTAAAGAAATTTCTTAATTATTTGCTGGTGTAGTATATTTATTTATTTCCTAAATTACTATGTTAACTACAACTTGGAAAATACATCATATATGAAAAGATTGAAAGCATTAGAAAAGATTTTAGATGGTTTTACTTTTCATGCTGGGTATGCAGAAAAAAAGTGATTGATGAACCAACTGGCTATTGGTGCAAAAAATGCAATATCACTGTAGATAACGTAGTCCAGATGTAAAACTATATTTCGAATTATTATAAACTTATTTACATGTCTTTGTTTTTTTAATAAAAATAAAACAATGAGCGTCTACTAATGATAATTTTAGGTTTAAAGTTCATATACAGATATCTGATAGAGAGTGTCTTAGGTGTTACATGTAACCCACTATTTTATTGTGTTACAAGTTTCACACGTGTGAAACCATTCCTGGTGAGAAAACTGTTTGGTTGTTTTTTGTGTATCTGTTGAGATGCTATATGTAACTGTTTGGTTGTTTTTTGTGTATCTGTTGAGATGCTATATATACCTGTTTGGTTGTTTTTTGTGTATCTGTTGATACGCTATATGCTATCCGTTGAAGTTGGAACCAAAGTTATTCTGTGAAGTATGCTGCTTGTTGTCATAATATCTTCTATTTACGTGTCTCTCATCAGCATCTTCGTCGGCACTGCTCTCGAATTCCTCCCCAATTTTTACGAGGCCGATCAAAATCATCAGCATCACTCTCAAAATCACTAGCATGACGCCCAGACTCCAATTCATCATGATCTTCGTCATCACTATCAGCTCTCTTCCTCTTTCCACGCTGATCTCTCCAACCTCTTCTTCTTTCAATGTTGTCTCCTGGGTTGTCATCATCACTGTAGTTTCCAGTTCTTCTGAACCAATCTTCTTATAAGCTTGAAGCTGCTCAAGTGTAAACAACTCAGGATCATGCACAGGAGCTGGTAATTCTGGCAGTTCATATTTCTTGAGCTTCTGTAGCAGCAAAGTAACTTTTTTCTTCGCCTGCATTAATCACAAAGAACATATTTTCTAACTGGATGAACAACCACCGGTGCAATAATATTAATATGCCATAGCACCACAACTAACACAATCTCAAAATGAAAATGATAATCAAGCATCATACTTACAATTCTTTACTACTTTAATATCATCAAACAGCTCCAACACAATGTTTTAGCGAACTAAATATGGCATTTTTTCTCTAGAACTCATCAAAGATTTTCCAAGTACAAGAAAAGATTCCCAAAGTTAACCCTAGTTGACTTCTTCTTCAATTCTTATCTTTTCATGTATCAACCTATACAACAAGACTAAACTTCTATAACAAAACAAAACTATTACACCTAAACACTGACCAAGTAAGACAAATATCACAGTCATTGCCGTATTTGCATTCACCATTTTCTGCTGCCTCCTGATTCCAAAGCTCCATAGAACAATAAAACCAACCTTGGACTGATGATTATTACTGATAAAACTGTTTGGTTGTTTTTTGTGTATCTGTTGAGATGCTATATGTACCTGTGTGGTTGTTTTTTTTGTGTCTGCGAGGTTATTATCTGTGTCTGTGTTTCATATATCTGTGTCTGGCAATTCTTATATATATATATATATATATCTGTTGAGATGCTATATGTACCTGTGTGGTTATTGTTTGTGCCTGCGAAGTTATTATCTGTGCCTGTGATTTATGTATTTGTGTCTGTTCAATTCTTATATATATATATATATCTGTTGAGATGCTATATGTGCCTGCGAATTTATTATTTGTGCCTGTAATTTATGTATCTGTGCCTATAATTTATTATCCTAGGTATAGAGATTGAAGTAAACCCTAAGACTAAGAGAGCTACTGGTTTTATTAAAAGTCCAGGAGTTCTTGTTGGTAAATGGAAGAAACTAGCTGTTTTGAAAGAGTTCGACGACGTAACTCCAGATCTCGACCTCGGTGATTGTAAAATCGACCACGAATTCATGTTTATTTGCAAGGTTAGTGTTATGTTATCAGTACATACATAATCAATCGCAGAGAATACAATATTTTATCAGATTTAGATGTTTAATGCATGAGGGACAAGTAGTAGTGTAGCTTTGTTAGATGTCCTCCTTACTAAAATCAATCTAAATTCGCATGTGTGTGTTTCTGAAACACAATAATTTATTGTGTTTCAGAAACACCCAAGACTTTGCCTATCTGATAATAGTGGAATGATCACTCTTTTATTGTTTGATCAAGAAATTGAAAAACTCATAGAAAAAATATATACCATATTTGAAGGTATACAAAAAATATTTGTTACTTGATAATCAATATAGTTAACTATATTATAAAGTACGATTTAATAGGTTGTTAATTTAATATAGTATCACTTTTGCAATATTCGTATGAAAATAGTGATGTTAGGGTCATACTACTGGAGTTATACATCTTGGTTGATAGAGAATTTCTTTTTAAGGTAGACAAAAAATAATTACAGTTTATCCAATAGCACTTATATTCTTAATTTTCTGACCGATAGTCCTCATTTTCATCTCAGACCACATCTTAAAAAGTTAATCGAAAATGAAATTTTTATTCAACTATTGATTTATTTAATATGTTTAAATTGTTTTACACATTAGATTTATTAAAACATATATTTATTTAGATTACTTCAAAATATTCTCGATATAAAGAACAAATATATTTTGAAATTAAATAAAGAACTATCAAAAGGACGATCCGGTAAGCATTCATACTTTATCTCATTTTATTTTATTATATTTTATCTTATGGTTGGTCGATAAACTACACCCGGCAAAAGAAGTATTTTTGAAGTTAATTCAATGTCCAAAGTTATACACTACAAGAGCCGTGAAAATGTTTCAAATGATGAAAACGTGTTTTTATGATTATGAGTAACTGTTTATATATTTCATATTAACTAATATATATACATATATATATATATGATGAGTAGTAATAACATCGTATATCTGTATTTTATTTTTTAAAATATATTTTCCATTGTTAAATATGTTTTGGTTATTAATGAATTTTTTTAAAGATTAATATTAGTTTATTTTTTATATGAAATACCAATTATAAATCTAATATTATCAAATGAAATAATCTAGGAAAATAATCTATAGAAATATCAATTATAAATCTAATATCATCAGATGAAATACCATAAACTGCAATGTCGTATGTCTTGGAGAGATTGACAATGGTGTTATTTAGGGTGTACAAAGTGTAACAAGAGTTTGAAGATCACTGGGAGCAAGTTTATTTGTGATAAAATTATTATTGGAAAGATAAATTTATATCAGGTCTCCTAACAATATTATTTTTTCTTTTTCAATATTTTCAAGAATCGATAGAAAATACTTTTAGAGGGCTTTATTCGACGGCTAAAAAGAGAATATTTTTTAAAAGTTTAATATTATTAAAGGAAGATGAAGGGTCCTCTAACAAAGTTTGAAAGATAGTCACGATTAATAGAGAAAAGTTATATGCTTCCACAATTGTCAAGAAGCTTATTAAGAAGGAAAAGAAAGATTTTGTTATTTATTTGGAAAAAAATCAATTACATATATATATAAATTAATTTAAAAAATAATTTATTATGGGATTGTCATAATTTTCATTTTCGTTATCGGTTTTAATTTTTTTCATGATAATTGAATGTTCATAATTTTTTTTAAAGGTTAACCTATTGATTATATTATCATTATATTTAAATAGAATTATGAATGTTATAATACATAGAATTCATGTAATTTATCCGATAAGTTAAATAATGAAAATTTCTCTTCTTAAAGCATGAAAATCGCAAGACTAATATATGTATTTATTTTGATTAAGGGTATTTTACTATGAGATGCACCAAAAAAATTGATAGCCATTAGATTCATGATATTTTCGCTCAATTTTGCTTGGTTTGAGCACAAAAGTTCAAGAGTGTAAAAAATTCGTATCTAATTAAATCTGGTTAGTTAGATCTATTTCCACCTCTCTCAAATTTTGTTTGTTTTTATTGTTGTTTTTCATTTTATTGTTAGTTGATCTGGATATCAGGAAAAAATTATTCACTTAGATAAACTTTTCATTTGTTTATTTATTGATTAAAGAATTCTTAAAATAATATAATAATATATTTTAACACTCGTGCGTACCGCACGGGTCCAAAACTCTAGTATTTTATAAAAATAGATCAAAATGACTATCATACCTCTACTTTCCAGTCTTGATTTACTTTCGGAAAAAATTATATTGGGAAGCGGTAAAATATAACTACTTTCCGAATCATGAAGCATGACCTTAAAAACAGTTATATTTTACCTATTTTTTAGACCACCTAGAAACTATTTTTGTCATTTTTAAAAAAAATTTAATTTTAAATTTTTATTTAAAAATTTAGAGTTATTCAAGAACTAAGAAAAAGAATATAAAACTTAATTTTACGTATTTTCACAATTAAAAAATATAAAATTAAATTGATAATTTCATAAGTTTCCATCTATTAAATTTTACGGATTCTTTCCTTTTTAGGACTTCCATTCGGTAAAGGAATTTCCTTTTTTGACCGACTCCTAACAACATGAAGGAATCCGACGGTTTAGCTTTAAGAACTTATACGGAAATTGGAGTGGCGTTGTGAGATTACGTTCAGTCTCAATGCAACAAATCGGTTTTATTATCCGGTCCTCGGTTTTATCCGCAGGTAAAACTGATAAGTTGGATAAAGATTTTAAGAGTTGGCTTGACGGGTTTGAGACCGGTTCGGTTGTGTTTTGTGCTTTCGGTAGTCAATGTATTCTCGAAAAGGATCAGTTTGAGGAGCTTTTGTCAGGATTTGAAATGACGGATTTGCCCTTTTTGGTAGCGTTGAAGCCACACCAATGGGTGCTTCGACGGTTGAAGAAGTGTTTCCTGTAGGGTTTGAAGAGAGAGTTAAAGGGAGAGGTATGGTTTGTGGTGGTTGGGTTCAACAGGTTTTGATATTGTCAGATTGTATTGGTTCCACATTTGGCTGATCAGATTTTGAATACTAGACTTGTGGCTGATGAGCTTAAGGTTGCTGTGGAGGTGAAAAGAGAAGAGAATGGGTGGTTTTCTAAGGAGAGTTTGTGTGATGCTGTTAGGGTTGTGATGGATAAGGAGAGTGAGGTGGGTGATTTGATTAGGAAAAACCATGGTAAAGCTAAAGAGACTTTGGTTAGTCCTGGTTTCATGAGTGGCTATTTTGATCAATTTGTGGATGATATGCTAAAGCTTTGTCCGACCAGAACAACTTCAATAGATTAACTGTTTCTGTCATTGTTGATTCATGGTTGGATATAAATTTAGTAGAAAAGATTGAAATGGGAGGAAGATCCATCTCCCTTGTTATACTTATTATATAAAAAAATCTGTATTTATTTTTTACTTAAAGATTTTGAAATTAAGATACATTATCAGCTTGCTTTGTTGCAGAGCTCATGTTTGAAGCTCTTTATAATGGAATGGAAATCACAAAAGTAAGCAAATGTACTAGTCTTCAAAAGTACAATTTTATTTATGTTAGTGGATGGGCACTAAATAAGGACTCAAAAATGTAAACACCACCATTCTATTCTACTGCATGCTCAGATGGCAATTTTTCATAACCAAACAAGCAACTTAATTGATAATTTTAAACAACCTTAACATTATCAACTCCTTTCTCTCTCTCTCTCTCTTAGTTGTTAAGGAAACTATTCAGGCAAAATGGCAAGTGAAGGAGATGAGAAATTTCCAGCTGCTGATGTCGCAACCGAATTGAATCCAGCCAAAAACAAGGATTTTGCAGTCGATTCCGTCTCTTCTGATATAGCTACATCATTAGAACCCAAGGTAACATATTAGGAAGAAACAAGTCCTCATTTCAGATACTATGGTTATAATTATAATGGCTTCTAAGCTGTGGTATAGATATATGTTACTTCCGTATGTGTGGATTTAGTCCAATTTCATACTCTCATCTAAATAATTGATTTAGTGTGCTGTTTTGAATATGAAATTAAACGTGTGTGGGTAATGGTTTAAAGATAGAGAAGACCTAAAACTAAGTTAGGTTTCTTTTGGTCTAAATAAATCTGTGGCTTTAAAGTAGATTTTGAAATAAATTTTGATATTTCGTGGTCTAGGTGACCAAGCTGTGGTAAAAAAATTTAATCAAATTTTATTGGTTTTTGGAATAGCGAAATAGAGTCTGTAATTTCGTCTATGGGCCTTTACAATTTTGCTTGTCATTGATTGTGTAGTTGATTGATGAATGAGACTTACATTTGATGAGATGAAATAGGAAATTTAATGTATTACTGTACTTAATTTTTGCAATTGAGTTGATTAGGATGCATTAAGGATTGATCATTGTTTAATATATATGTGGATGATTCAGATGATGGTATGAATTAAATTGTGACTGAGTTGTGGTAATCGAAATATATCGGACAAAATGAAATGCAAAATAAATATATGCCTTTAATTATTAGCTATCATATCAATAGGTGATGAATGACACTTAAGGGGTTAAGAAGTGCTTTAAACACCTAAACAGTGGATGTGGCGAGAGGTAATGCCACAGATGTATGTCCAGATTTGGGACGTCGGTCTAGAGTTGGGGTCCAGAGTTGTTCCTATTTCACCTAGAGTCGTAGATTAAGTTGGGCGAGAATTGATTATTAATTAACTGATGATGATTATGTCAATTTAAACTTGTAAATTGATGTTGGCAAATTATGCCTTAAGTATGTGCTTGATTGATTTGAGCAGTCACCGGAATTGGTTTCTGAGTGAGTTGTCATGTGATAATGTGAGACCATCTATTTAGTTATGCTCAGATAGTAGGGATTGTGTTATGGTCATATTTAGGTTCATACATATATTGCTATAATAAAAATGAAATTGTTATGGTCAATTGGTAGGGTAGCATTGATATGTCGCTTATAAATCTGAGTTAATATACTAAAATATTGGTTGATCGCTGTGGTCTTTTTTGTGCATTTCTAAAGTATTGATAAAAAACTTTGTTTGCATTTGTTTCTATTTTGTTAATATTGTATAATACCCCATGTATATGGACGATTAATTCATGAGTTTAAAATGATATCGATATGTGTTTTAAGAGTAGGTAAACATGATATGAAATCAAGAATTGGACTTATTTATTAGTAGGCTAAGACTTGTTTATAAGCATGTTATAAAATTTTTAAATATGGTATTGTTAACTATTTGGCTGAAGGTTACTTGTAACGTTCACAAACTGGGTTTAAGTTTGGACTAATTTATAATTTTTCTTATGCTTTATTTTTGAAAATTTCAACTCAAAATAATTCGAAATACTATTAATGGCAATTATGAGATTAGGAATTTTAAACTAAAATTTGAAACCCAGAATTGAAAATTGAGATTTAAATTCGAAAATGAATATTTCAATCCGAAAATGAATTTTAATTACGGAAATATATTTTATAAACTTTGAGGGATATTTTAATTAAGGGTAATTGCCAAAATCCCCCCAGATTTTGAAACGTTGATTTTCCGCCACCGGTTTTCAAACGCTGTACTAAACCGCCCCCATTTACAAAACCAAAGTTGTTTTCTGTTATAATTGAATGTTTTCTGTTAATGGGGGCGGTTTGGCACAACGTTTTGGAAAACGGTTGTGAAAAATAAACGTTTCAAAACTTGGGGGATATTTGGTAATTACCATTTATTAATTTCTAAATAGTATTGATTTGAGGACATATTATGATTTATAAATACAAATATGGTATTGCTCAAGAGTTTTTCTAAATACAAAAATTTAAATTAATTTTTAGAAAAAAATTATTTAACTAGCTAGATTTAATTGTTCCACATTTTATTTATTATTTTATTAAAAGCATTGCTATTTTTTATCTAACAATTTCTTCGGATATTAGATTAATAAATTAAAATAATTTAAATATTTAAAATTTAAAATAAATAAAAACGTATTCTTGAACTAAAATAATGTCCGAAGAAATTGTTAGATGGAAAATAGCACTGCTTTAAATAAAACGTGGAACAATCGAAATTAACTAGTTAAATAATTTTTTTTAAAAATTAATTTAAATTTTTATATTCGGAAAAAACCCTAAGCAATACCACATTTGTATTTATAAATCATAACATGTCCTCAAATCAATACTATTTAGAGAATTAATAAATGGTAGTTACCAAATATCCCCAAGTTTTGAAACGTTTATTTTTTTTCGCCACTATTTTTCGAAACGTTGTGCCAAACCCCCTCCTTCACAGAAAACATCCAATCATAACAAAAAACAACTTTGGTTTTGTAAATGTGGGTGATTTGGTACCACCTTTGAAAAATGGTGGCGGAAAATCAAACGTTTCAAAACTTGGGGTATTTTTACAATTACCCTTTTAATTAAATAATAATTTTTAGGATCACAATTTTGACTTATTTTTGAAATAGTATATTTTAGTCCAAAATGGATTTAATTATGTAAAAGGGCAAAAATTGAAATAGAGACACTGTATCTGCTATTTTAGAGTGAAAGATATTTATTAAATTTGATTTGGAGATTTTTTGAAAACTGAGAATTTAATTGAAAAAAAATAAATTTATTGGTTAATGTGTGATTTCTAATTGAAATCGAGTTCTATGACTAAATATGAATTTTTGTGTGTGTCAAATAAATTTTCAGGACTCAAAAATATTTTAAAATTTAATAGTGGCGGAGATTGGGACTTGGCGGAGTTGAGTGGCTTTGGATTTAATGGTAATAATTGGGTCCAATTAGTAACGTGGAGCCCAAAATACATATCAAATCACAACTTATTCCCCTCTCGCATAGGGATGATCATTTCACCCATGAACCTATGGGTGCCCGACTCACGAACCCGCAATGGATTCGGGTTCGTGGGTTCATAGGTCGAGTTTGAGTGAAAAAATAGCACCCGTTATGGATGTGAATTCGGGTTCGGGTGCAAATATATAATCCACCCAAACCCGCATCCGACAAATACTAAATATGTTAAATAATTTTATTTTATATTTGATCTATTTTGTCTCTTCTTTTTTATTTTTAATGAGTTTTCTATGCTTATAAATTTATTTAATATATTAATTGCTTACTGAGAAACTTTTAAAAATCAATTGCTTAAAGTTGATACTCATGAAGATGAATTTGAGGTAATAAGAATATTGAGATTTTATTAATGTATTTTTTCCATACATTCTGATATTAATATTATTTTTAAGAAATCCACACTCACTTAATGACTTAAAAAATTGGGAAATACATGTTAAAGGATGATTATTGATAATTATTTTAATTGATCTGGTTTTATTTTGAATGCTTGCTTTGAATTTGAACTATGTATTAAATACTAAACTAATACTTTTTTTATTTTGAAAGTTTGGATTGTTTAAATTTTATATTTTAAATGCTTGCATTTTTAATCTATGCTTGAGATTTTAATTAGATTTTATGGACTAGGAATAAAATTTTTAATCTATAATGATATATATATATGTATATATATATAGTATTTTAGATAGGTGGGTGACCCTTGGGTTCACCCAAATTCATGGGTCAAAACCTGCACCCAAACTCCCAAACCCGTAATGAATTTGGATTGGATTTGAGTCAAAACAATTAAATGGGTTTGGATTTGGGTTCCGCTAAATCTGCCTGAACTCGACCCATGACCGTCCCTACTCTCGCATCCCCTTCAACTCAATCTTCTCCTCCTCCTTCCCTTGGCCAATATGTCAAATTCTTCATTCAAAACCCTAAACTTTTCACTTTTCAAGAAATCACACAAATTTCTTCATATTTAATGCTTTAATAAACTCCCAAAACTTAATTCATTTTCATTTTGGGCTCATTAGAGCTTATTGTCTTCTTCCATGTTGTTTGTAATCTCTCTTGAATTGAATGATGGTGATTTTCCGATTTTATAATAATGTTTTCAATAAATGGTGTTTTTAGCTCTACTATGTTCATTAAGGTTCCCAATGATTATCTAGGGTTGTTAGTGTCTTTAATATTGATTTTTCATAAAACCCCAACTTGAAAATTGTATATATATTTTTTGCACTCTAGAGGTTGAAATGGTGTAGTAGTGATCCTAGCATGATTATGAAGATATTTGTGTTGATTTTTAACCAATTACAAAGTCCTAATCTTACTAGTTGTTGTAGTGTCCTTAATAGAGTTAATTATTGATGTTGTAGTATATACACATGCTTGTAATTGGGTTGTAAAGTGTTAGAGGATGTCTAACAACTAATTGGAATCGCCAAAAGTGAGCTATTAGCTTGGGATCGACATATGCAAGATTCATATTTTCATTTTTAGCCCTATATGCTGCTTGTTATTGTTTGATGGTTGTTATTTCATTAAATTGACTAATAATGCACTTGCTATAAAATGAAATAAAAATAAAATGATATAATAGCTAATAGACTTGATTCTTACTTGGTTGGAATGAAATGTGAAATTTTGACATTATGGTTGCTTTGGCATATTTGGTGGTAAATATGATGAAATTGATGTAAAGTGGTTGGTATGTGGTCATATGAATGTGTATGAGATGCTAATAGCCATATGGACATATATAAAATGATATAACTTGAAAATTGGTACTTGTATGTGTTGTTTTGAAACTACAAAAATGTTTATATGGTTGCTTTTGTGGCTTTTGATCATAATTAGTAAACTTGTGTACATTTGCCTTGAAAAGATTAATTGTACCACATGAGTTTTGATAATAATGAAAATGGTAAATTTTACATGAATCACATAAAGAAATGCCTTTGTGCTTGACTTGTTACAGGGAATATATGGGCATGCCATAGGGAAACTAGAAGTAAGCTTCGACACATGAAAATGTGAATTGACTTGATGTGTCATTTATAACTAAGGTGACGGTCCTCTCTAGATGCGACAACATAACCCCGATCCTTTTGGATCTATGTGTTTGGTCTTCAGACTCTCTGTGTGGGTGATCTTCAGATCTTACCGAAGTTTCGACCCATTTCTGTCGCATTTTCTTTATAGAGGTTGAAATAAAGGGCAATAAATTAAAATCGGTAAAAATGTGTTCTTTGATTTTTATTTGTATAGTGTTGAACATGAATAGATGATAAGATGACTAAATGAGGTTGATTATGTTGATATATGAATGAATGTTAGTTAATTAAACCAAACATTGTAATAAATAGTAAAAGATGTTCTAGTGCACTAAACATGTTAAACTTAGTGGTTAATTGATGAGTTTAAAGGAATATGAGTTGCTATTGAATAAGAAGGCATTAAGTGACTTGATAACTGATAAATGAGTTTTAAGGTTTAATTTGGTAAGATTTGATTGTTGATGATGCCTTAAATATATTACATTTGAAACTTGTAGTTTGATGCTACAAAATTTTAATTGTATGAGATTTGGTGTGATATGTGTTGTTTGAATGTGTTTAGGAAAACAACCCTTAGTCCGATCATTCTTGTCAAATAAATATGAACTTGTAGGTTTATAATGTTGTTATGTCCATTTTTGGTTCCAAATTGAATTTACAAACCTTGATTAAGAGCTTTGAAAATGATTTGAGAAAGTTTTGGTATGTTAAAGTTCTATATAAAATATTTTGGAACTAAAAGAATCTTGAATAAAAAATGTTAATGCTTTGATCCTTGGGTGTTTATAGGTGTTTTAAATGTCTAATAAGTCAATAAATTATTTTTGAAATGATTTATAAACTCAAATAAAGGTTTTGGTTTGTACACTTGAAGAAACAAAGATTTTTGAATCTTTGGAACATTGGTTGCCCTAGTCCCGTGTCCTGGTAGGTGACTAGGAAGTGAACCAGAACACAAAAAGTGGTACGATAGCTGATTTAACTCATTGGGAGCTCTGGTTCGCGGTCTGAACAACAAACTTTCAGGCTTCCGTTCTCATTCGTCCAGACTCCGAATTTGATGTTGTTTGCGGCTTAGGATTTGAATTAAAGTCCTCTATCCAACTATGTCTTTTAAAATCAGAAACTATGTTATTTAATATTCAAAATTTTCAAACTCCTTCAAGTATATTAAATCATTTGAATTTCCAAAAATTAAAATTTCAACTTAAAGTTTATTTGATATAGGTACTTTAAACCTTGTAAAATATCGTGTGAGTTTTATTTACTTATTAACTAACAAAATAAATGGACTTTCAAAGATAAAAGATCCTTTGTAGCATACCAGATGACTATAGTTATCTTTAAAAGAAAAATACTATGTAAATTCTACTACTTTCAAGTTATTCCAAATCTACTTCCAACCTCTTAATGATATTTTGAGATCAAATAATGTTTGAAAAATATTCTTTCTAAGTTGTGTTTGAATCAAATAATCTATACTTGTTATGCAAGGTATCTTCTTTAAATGATTTTAAAATGACATTTTCATACTTCCACAGTTAAACAAATCATTTATGAACTTAGTGAATTTAGTGACCAGAATCTTACTCGGTTGACATTGGTTGACCGGATTGACTTTGGTTGACTTTAATTGATGTAGATTATCTTGTTTCAAGGTTCGTTTGGTACTTCCACGACTTGTCTTTGCATTTTATTAAAATTGACCAAACGCTATTTGTGAAAAAGAATTAACCATCTTGATTAAAAAATATAATATTTCGATATTTTAAAAAAAAAAATTTATAAAAACTTTATTCCAATCTATAAACAAATATTTTTATATAAGAAGTTCAAAAGGTGTCACGAGTCTATTTAAAAATATGTAAAAAGAAGGTGGAAAGAATTCAAAACTAAAACATATCCTAAATGAAAATGATAGAGAGAGGATGAAGACATTTGGATAGAGAGATAATGTACGCCTAAAGATATAAATGAAATCCACATGCATTACCATATATAATTACAGTTTAGTCCACTAAGTATTTGTCAACCATTAAACATCCACATAATTACAAAATGATTACACAGTCCAATGACAAATATTCACAAATTCTAGATCTCATCTTTCTCTATATTTTAATATAAAAGAAAAAAAATAAAATAAAATAAGAACATGCATCATATTTAGCTCAACAAGTTAGACAATTTGAGATTATAAGATAACCAACCATTCTTTTTTTTTTTCTTCTTTCTTTTATTTCCCTTAAACAACAAACTGACATGTGTCAGATTCTTTCCTAATTGAATCCACTCCAAAAGTGATTAGAAAAACAACAAAACTCATCACAAGTAAGACAAAAACCCATTAGGGTTTTTGTAAAACTGGTGCCTTTAATTAAGCTAAAACTTTTAAGCTTGATGTGTGCATAGATAGATAAAGACTTTGGTTTGGTTAACCAAACGATAAAAAAAAGAACAACAACAAATGACCCTTTTTGTCTATTTTGCTAATATTTTAACACCTCTAACTATAGCTGTCACACCCTGTATAGAACGACAACGGTTTTCAGCTGTGTCATAAACAAATCTCATCTTCACATGGTGATGTGCTGGCATGACAGGTTCACTCTGAATCCTATGTTTTTCAACTCTCCTCTTATGTTCTAATTATTACATTAATCTACCCACTTAGAGATTTTGACCAAATAATCAATCACATATAAACTCATAAGTTACAAGAAACCATTAATTGTCTGAAATCGGAACATGAAATCAAAATATTCCAAACTAGCTTTTGTGGATACATATAGGCACAAAACGGCACACGGGTTATAAAAAAACTCAAATACTACATTGTAAATTATAGGAACAGATCTCAAGACTATGAGATATCTATTATCATCAACATGTCTGTGAAAGTGGGCCTGATTCTGAACTAGGAATATTATAATTTATAAATAAATAAAAAGTAATTCAGTGGAAGATAATCATATTATTTTGTTTTCTTATACCATGTTGTCATGTATAGTGTATATGATTTTTGTATTAAAAATATTTATTTTACACTTATTTCAACGAATAGCTTGCAATCTACTCTCCAATCATACATTAAAGAAAATGAAATATATTTAATTTAGATTACAAATCAACTTAAATAAATATAAATAAAAATTGATTGCTATATGCACAAATCACATGGTATCTAGCTAGCTAGCAGAGCCAGGATGCATATTTCAATAAATGAAGAAAAAATATTAGTATAAAGCACATGAATCCACATGTGGGTGGTTTTTAATTTGTGAGAAGAAAAGTTGTCTTTCTTTTCCTTTCTTTAGTTTAGTCATGGAGTCTAGAAATGAAGAGTCTTCTCTTGAATTATCATCTATTACTAAAGATGAGAAAAGTGACACAGAATCAGTGAATGATCTATTGGAAGAGTGTTGGTTCTTTGAAAACTTGTTTCAATCGAAACCAAGAATGTTGAGATGCTATTCTGATCCTGGCGGTTGTCCGGTAAATGTAAGCTCAGAGATATCAACCAAAGGCAAAGCAATAGAAGAAGATCAAGAGATTGCATTGTCATCGGCATCAAAATCGGCTTCATCAAGTAAGAAAGTGACATGGAAGAAAATGGAAGGAGATATAAACTCATCTTCATTAACAAGGCCTAATCTACATAAAGCGCCTTCTTTACCTTTATATTTCAATGTGAGTGAAGAAGATATTGAAGATGGTGATGATACAAGGATGAGTCAATTAATTCAACAAGCTTTCACACAATCTTCAAATCGATCACATAAATCGCGTTCTTCGAAGGTATTAATACTAATAAATTTCAATCATTTTTACTTTAGCAGTCTGAACCTATTTAGTATGCATTTATAATTTTCTGAATTTAAAAGCACCTTTCGGTGTCTTACATTAAAAATCCAAAAACGTTTACAAAATGTAAAAGTACTCTAATAGCCCAAGTGGTGCTTTTACTGAAGTACTTCAGCTTCCCTTCCTCTGTCAGAAGCTAAAAAGTACGAGTTATTCCATACAAGTCTTGTATCTATGTATATGCATTGACATTTTGGTATCAATTCAGGGTTCTCTAACAAGGAGCCAAAGCATTTCGCAATACAGAACATCACCAAGAAGTTCAGAAAAGGAGATCAATTTGAGCGGTATGAGGAAAATGGAGAGAAGATGTTTAAGCAGAAGCAAGTCTATTAAGAGTGCAAAAGATCTTGAACATGAGGAAGTGCAAGGTTTCAAGGACTTAGGATTCACATTTGACAAAAACGAATTGTCTCCAAATGTGATCAATATTCTTCCAGGTTTACAAGAGAAGAAGAGTGAAGAAGAAGAAGAAGATAATGGTAATGTGAAGGGGAGGAGGAGACCTTATTTATCAGAGGCATGGTTATCTCCAAGCTGTTGTCCTCCGCCACCAGTACCCAATTGGAAAACAAAGAATCCACCTCAGGATATGAAAGAGAAGCTCAAGTTCTGGGCTAGAGCTGTGGCTTCGAATGTTAGACAGGAATGTTGATCCAAATCTTATTATCTGACTTGTCTTGTCTCTATGTTTTGAAGGGTATATGTCTCATGTATCTCTGTTGATGTTAATGACCATTTCAGACATAGATTTCTCTCCAATTATATTTCATTAACGACTTCTATTGTTGATGAACTTGTTGAAATTGAGTGACTGGTCTTTTTTCTGGTTTTTGGTCATTTTTGGTTGGTGAAGCTGAAAACTACTTTGAAGAGTACTTGTTGATTTGACTAAAGAGATTGGTGCAGAGAAGGTGGAGAGGAAAGGTAGAAAAACTACGTTTTTGAAGATTATTTGTTAAAGTGGCAACTAATTTGTCATAGAATATTTAATTTGAACCAATTATCAAACACTATTACATAGAAAATCTTGCACACTATAATATATATTTTTTTAATTAATGAAGATTTTTTTTGGATAATTATCCTTCAGTTTAATAAACATTTATAAGATGAACATATTACAACTAGTAAGTTGGCTCGCGCTATGCGCGAGGAATAATTTTTTTTTAAATAGTTTACATACATATTTTTTTATTTGATAATAATATACTTTGTAATAAAATTTATAAATATAATTATATTTATTTTTAAATAAAATATAAAATATATATCATATAAAGGAATGATTGAAGTTATAAATTTAATATCGGTAAGTCTGTGAATTTCATTTATTTGTTACGATGCCGTTTGATATATATAATATAAAATATAATAAATTTATTTATTGATCACACTATTTATATTTTTAAATAAATATAAAGTCCAAATTTTGGAATGTTAAATTAATTTATTCAAAATATTTAAATTCTTAATTTTAAATCCAAATAATAATTTTTTATGATAATTTAAAGATTTATTTTTAAAATTTGTATTCACTAATAATATATATATATATATATATCAATAATTACAAATAAACTTGAATATAAATTCACCATTATAATCAATTTTATAGCTCAAAATTTAAAGATTTTTAAATTTGAATATAAAGCTCAGATTTCTAAGCTTGAATACAAAGTCACCGCTATAAACTTGACGATTTCTAAGCTTGAATATAAAGTCACACTATAAACTTGAATTTCAATAATTATTTTATAAATATTTAAAAAATTATTAACTTTTATAAAAGTAGTAAATTTGAAAATTTTAAAAGTAATGACAAATATTTTCATTAATTGAATAATTGACTCTCGAAAGAGTACAAACAATCACGAGTTATGGTTTTTAAGAATATTGGTAATGAATAAAATAATTGTCTTTTGTTTTATTTGTTTAACTTTTTTAAAACTATATATATATATAATATTTTCTGTATTTGCTTGTTTATATAAAAGTGATAAAATTAATTTAAAATTTGAAATTAAAGTCATCATTAAATCTATTTATAAAACAATAATCATTTATAGCAATAGATATAACGTACGTACATCATCGATGGATAAAACTAAATTAGCACTTAATTATAACAACTATAATTTAAAAGAAGTGAAAAGTTATCCCTTTTGAAATAATTGATTAATGCATTTTGTATTATTCACTAAAATTAAAACTAATACAATAATAACAATAAATAAAGTTTTTAAATATCTAATAAAATTTACAAAATAAAATGTTATACTTAAAAATAATATTTATGTTTGTTAATATTTCTTTTATTTATTTTTTTAATAATATATATATATAACTTAATTAGCTAACATAAATTTATAAATCGAGAAAACATTCCAAACCGATATTTCAAATTTGAAGAAGAGTTTTAATATTAATGAAGATTATATTAATTTATAAAAAAATAACAGTTAACTACAATATTTTCTTCTCTCAAAGAGATGGATTGTATCTCAATTTTTTCTTCACCATTTTCTAAAAGTTATTGTTTCTTCTATTTAAAACACCTGTAAAAAAAATAATAATCAGACAATAAAATCAAAAGAAAATAAAACATATTAAAAATATTTATTGCCATATTTTTATATACAGGTGATTTTTTTTATATTAAATTAGCAAATAGAAAACATCAAAGATTTTAAATTCGATTATTAATTTAATTGACAATAAAAAAGTAACTTTTTCATTTTAATTTTTTTTTCAAGTTTCATATTTTTTTTAATATTTATTTACATTAGAAAATAATAAATTAAAAAAATTAAAAATTTTATTTCCTATAGAAAATTGATTGAAAATTTAAACTCCGCAAATCTTATTACAAAATTTAAAAATAAATAAATAAAAATATAATAATATTGAAAAATATATCAAAGAGAACTACATGACAACTCACTTCACTTAGCAATCAACATCTTTGCAGCATGTGAAACAAAAACGAAAAACAAAAGAGTTTTAAGAATATATATATATATATTTATATATTATAATAAACAAATCATTGAAAAATACAACATCGGAACTAATAACAATAATCTATATATCAACAACATAAAATTAAAACTAACATAAAATTAGAAGAATATATATATACTATAATAATAAATCATTAACAATATCTAATTTACATGTCAATTGGTTGGTTTTCATAAGAATAGAAAAGACAAAATAGAAAAACAAACATTTACCTAGAAAAAAAAAATGAGAGGAAGCAAATAATTACCAATTTTCAGGAGTGATTGCAATTTCAATTTGTTGTTTTGTTGAGAATGAACAAAGTATAAATAGAGAGACGTTCATCAATAATAACGAATAAAAATATGAAAAGTCATTCTTATGTATATAAGACATATAATTAATATAAATTTAATAATTTTAAATATCTTTTTAGAATATTCTTATAATATGCTTTTTGAATTAAAACAAAAAAATTACCATTCAAAGCGAAAACGAAATGAAGAGTTTGAAGAATTGATGAGAGAACAAAGTAAAAAAATAAAATTAAATTAAAAAAAGAGAAAACAAAAACACATGTCATAATTTGATTTGCTAAAAGTCTTCAAATATCAAAACATCTCATTTTCGATGTTTTTCTACCCAACGGAGAACTCTCAAGGCTGCCACATCATTTTGTGGGCCCGCTTGAGAGTTCTCCTTTATATATATATATAGATTGGGAGATATTATAAGAGGTATTTTTAAAGTATAATGTAAATATAAAAATAAAGTTATATTTATCTTTTAAGTTCTCTCTTTTTGCTAACTTTTGTCTACATGCATAGATTCTCATCCAAATTTTGTTTGTATCTATGCATGTCAGATTAATGTAACATGGTTAACAAACTCGTTGAAACCTTAGTACTAAATGATTTACCTACTACTTATCCTAAAGTAGGTTCTGGCACAGGACCGATGTTTCCCCAGATAAGCACATCAAGCTTAATACCTCGGTTAATTTACATTTTAAAATAATCGTTTTATTAAGGTTGGTGATGGTTGGAAAAATGAAATTTTCAGTAATTATTTTCTTAAAATTAAATTTTGTTTGGTAAATAAAATATTTATTTATAAATTATTTAAATAAATATGTTTGATGATTTATACTTAGCTATCTAAATTAAAGTTTTGTTGTCTGTGATACCGCTCCAACCGCTTTCCTCTTCACTAATTTAGTCAAATAAGTTAAAATTTAAAAAAACAATAATAATAATTTCATAAAGAGATTTTTGGAAGTCCTCCAATATTCTTTTAAAAATTTTCTGATCAGTTTATACCGCTCTACTTTCTACTTTATTAAAGACCGATATAGATGATGACCAACTATTTTCACTCTGATAAGTTTTCACAGTTTATTTTTATTTTTTTTAATAAAAAGCTTTTTTGTTTATTGACAAAAGCTTCGAAAGGTTTTGTCAATAATCACCTGAGTATTTCTACCGACACTACACTAGTATCTATTTTTTTTCTTTCCGGTCAAAAGTAGCTCTAAAGACTTCGGTTCTACATTCTAAAACATTGGTACAAATCGTCTAAATAGTTTTGCGCTCACTATAGACTACCTCACATTAACCATAAAGATGAAAAGTGATTTACCTCCGAATTCAAGTAATCTCTCGGGTCAAACTCAAGACTAGACATGTTAAATAACATGTCTATTTAAGCAAGTGTGGGATAGGATTGTGACACTCAAACAAAAAACAAAATGTGAGGGAAACCTCAAAAGAGAAGACTAAAACGGGTACAATCGTGAAATTATAAAGGTCACTGTATGTTTTAAAACAGTCTGGACCAATATGGTACAATCGTCTAAGTGAATATTTAAGTAAGGAAGGGACATTAATAATGTTATTTGTCCATGTGTGTTCATTAGAAAATCGGGATCTGCATTTGCAATAGTAGCAGTCTATGTTGATGATATGAACTTGATTGGAACCCAAAATGAAATTCAAAAGACTGCTGAATATTTGAAAAGGAATTTGAAATGAAAGACCTGGGGAAAATAAAATATTGTCTGGGATTGGAAATTGAACCTAAAACTAATGGAATTTTGATCCATCAAAAAGCCTATACATAAAAGATTTTTAAAAGATTTAATTTGGAAAAATATCATCCTTTAAGCACCTTGATAGCTGTTCGTTCTCTTGATCCCAAAAATGATCCATTCAGACTCAAAGATGATGATGAAATTATTTTAAATTCTGGAACAACATACTTAAGCGCAATTGGTGCCTCTATATCTAGCCCAATGTATTATACCAAACATTACTTTTGTTGTAAATTTATTGGCTAGATACATTTATGCTCCGACTTGCTGCCACTGGAATGGAATTAAACATATTCTTAAATACCTTCGGGGAACTGTTGATTTGAGACTGTTTTATTCGAATTTGGATAATTCTTCTGTGTTGGTTGGTTTATACTGATGCCGGTTATCTTTCGGATCCACACAAAACTCGTTTTCAATCTGGATATATTTTTACATATAATAGCACAACTATCTCTTGGAGAACTATAAAACAAACTTTGGTTGCTACTTCTTTAAATCAAGTTGAAATTTTAGCATTACATGAAACTAGTCAGGAATATGTCTGGTTGAGATCGGTTATACACCATATCCAGAGTTCATGTGGTATCACACAAAGATCCAATGAGCCAACAATTATTTATGAAGATATTGTTGCTTGTATCGTCTAAGTGAAATGTAGATATATCAAAGGGGATAGAACGAAACACATATCTCCCAAATTCTTTTACACCCACGAGCTCCAAGAATCCAGACAAATGGATGTGAAGCAGATTAGATATTTAAACAATCTGGTTGATCTATTGACGAAGACTTTACCAACGTCCACATTCGAAAAGCTGCTTCACGGAATTTGAATGCGAAGACTCTCCAATTTAGGTGATTAATTTATGGTTGTTTTCGTCGGAGGGGAATTTTGTAAAATGTCTGGATTCAACTGTACTCTTTTTTTCCTTTTTCACTTTTTTTTCCACTAGATTTTTACTATTAAGATTTTTAACGAGACAATAAAATGGTGAAATCCGGATGAAAGTGTTTTAAATAGATGATTCCCACCATATGCGAAATTGGAATATATCATCTTCAAAAATAGACACATACAATAATACGTTGATTAGTGTTGTGAAATCATGAGGTGGATTCCACCATACATCCACATGCTCCTTTGCATGTGTTTGCACCTTGCATGCTTTACACGTGGCCTCCAATTTTACTATATATACATGTAATCTGAAATCAATGTGAACATAGACAATTTGTTTTCTCTTCTCTGATTCTCTTCCTTTCTTTATCTCTGTTGTTCCACTGTACTCTGTCTGTTCGTTTCGAGATCTAAGATTTCCAAGTTATCAGGTTACTTTCTGATCCGAATTTATTTTCGGTTAATATTAAACTGTCTTCTTCTATCCCATTCTATTTCTTTTTACAACACGTTATCAGCACGAGTATGCTTTCTGGTTGCCGCTTTGCCGGATCTTGCAGATCAGAAAGTGTCTGGTGATGATGTTTTCTTTCTTCTGTGTGTTCTGAGAAATTTTGGAAATTTTTTGGAAAAATACCATTATTCACCTGAGTTGAATAAATGGTGGATTTGGAAACTTTGAAATGATAATATTATTCACCCGAGCTGAATAATTGAATTTTTGGAATTGAATTTTGGAAATCTGGAAATTTAAAGAATATGTTTTTATTTTGCAGAAAATGAATCAATACAAATTCGAGCCATTGTTGGTTTCTGGAGCAAATTATATGAGATGGTTGAGTGATGGTGGGATAAGGTTGAAATCCAAGAACCTTTATGGAACTCTGGATAAAAATAATGAAACAACTGAGCAACAAAAGAATAAAGCTTTGATTATAATCCGAACCCATCTGAATGATGATTTAAAGAATTAGTATATAACTGTCACTGATCCTGCAAATCTGTGGCAAGCATTAATTTCTAGATACAATCGCCAAATGAAATCATGTTGCCTGAAGCACGTGATGAGTGGGCCAATTTAAGGTTCCAAGATTTTAAAAGCGTGAGTGAATACAACTCAGCCATGTATTTGATTGTGAATACGCTGAAAATGTGTGGGGAAACGAAAAATGACCATGAAATGTTAAATAAGACATTTACCACATTCCATCCTTCCCAAACAATTTTACAATAGCAGTATCGGGAAATGAAATTCCATAAATATGATGATTTGATTAGACATTTGGATATTGCTGAAAAACACAACTAGTTGTTGTTGAAAAATAGTGAAAGGCGCCCTGTTGGCACCCAAGCATTCCCAAAAGTGAATGCACATTATAATAAAAATCCAGGCCCTGGTCGTGATTACCGTGGTCGTGGTCGTGGCCGTGGCCATAATTCTAAACGTTGGAATGATTTTGGAAATGGACGTGGTAATGGCAGAGGTGGTCGAGGTTCTGGAAATGGTCAGGGACGTGGTCGTAATAGGGATTATGGATATCCATATCATAATCCAAATGCTCCCCAAAACTGGAATTATAATAATACTAGTTCCAACAAAGGGAAAGAAGTTATGGAACCACCGAAGTTCAATCGTGGTCCATGTTATAGATGTGGTTCCCCCACTTGTTATTCGAGAACTTGTCGCGCTCCCAAACATGTAGTTGAAGCTTATCAGAAGCTGAGGTGTGAACAAGAAAAAGAAAAGAATAACGAAGCAAATATGACTGATGTTTTTTGCGATGGTGATACTGGTCCTGTCGACATATCAAATCTGGAAACCGCTGATCTCTTTGAAGATCCTGAGAGAAGATAGATCATCTGATTGGTGATGGAACTGTTAATTACAAGTGAATGTATTTCCTTATTTTTGGTATGTAAATAGAATGGAATGTAATTTTAGTTTTGATTGTAAATATTTGTAAATAGTTATGAATATTACATTTCCATTCAATTAATGTTATGTTTCATTTTATTAAAGGTTATGGGTTCGAATCAAGATTTAGTTATACCTGGAGATATATGTTTAGCCGATATCGCTACATCCCATACGATTTTGAGAGATACAAAATATTTTCTGGAATTGATTCCAATTCAAGTTAAAGTGAATACCATATCAGGTCCAGTAGATCTGATCGAAGGCACCGGAAGAGCTTCAATTGTGTTACCAAATGGCACTGAATAGGAAATCGAAAATGCGTTATACTCTCACAAATCCAGAAGAAATTTGCTCAGTTTCAAAGATATAAGAATGAATGGATATCATATTGAAACAGTTGATGAAAAGGGTGTCGAATATTTGTGTATTGTTTCGAACAAATCAGGCCAGAAGCTTGTGATTGAAAAGCTGCCTAATTCATCATCTGGATTATATTATACAACCATCAGGCATATTGAAACCCATGCTATTGAGAACCAGAAGTTCTCTGATCCCAGAATATTCTAGCTTTGGCATGATAGATTTGGCATCCGGGATCCACAATGATGCGAAGAATAATAGCGAATTCAGAAGGGCATCCACTGAGAAATCATAAAATCCTACTGAATGATAGGGACTTGTGTATCCCATGTTCCCAAGAAAAATTGATAACGAAACCATCGTTTACGAAAGTAGGTTTTGAATCTCCATCATTTTTACAGAGAATTTAAGGAGATATATGTGGACCCATTCATCCACCTAGTGGACCATTTCGCTACTTTATGGTATTGATAGATGCATCTGCAAGATGGTTCCATGTATGCTTGTTATCCACCCATAATGTTGCTTTTGCAAAATTGCTCGCACAGATTACTCGATTACGAGCTCATTTTCCAGATTACCCTATTAAGAGTATAAGACTTGATAATGCTAGGGAATTTACATCGAAAGCATTTGATGAATACTGTCAAGTATCTGGGATTGATATTGAACATCCAGTTCCGCATGTTCATACCCTAAATGGATTAGGTGAATCATTAATTAAGCGCCTTCAATTAATTGCGCGAACATTGTTAATGCGCTCGAGATTACCCGTTTCTGTTTGGGGACATGTTATATTGCATGCTGCAGTTTTGATTCGTATCCGTCCAACTGCTTATAATCAATATTCCCCATTACAATTGGTATCTGGAATCCTCCTAACCTCTCACATTTGAGAATATTTGGGTGTGTTGTATATGTACCCATTACCCCAACTAAAAGAACGAAAATGGGGCCGCAGAGACGTATAGGAATTTATGTGGGTTTTGATTCCCCATCAATTATCAGATATTTAGAACCAATGACAGGAGATTTATTTACAGCTAGATTCGCTGATTGTCATTTTGATGAAAGTAATTTTCCATCGCTTGGAAAAGGAAATAATTCTCCAGAAGAGAAATCTGAATTAACCTAGAAGGTTTCAATTTTGGCGCATATGGATCCACGTACCCCACAATGTGAACTCAAAGTTCAAAGGATCCTACATTTACAAATGATAGCTAATCGAATGCCTGATGCATTTAATGATACTTAGAAAATAACCAAGTCTTATATTGAAGCTGCTAATGTACCAGCAAGGGTAATTGTCCCAGAAGGACAATCTCAAAAGACAATAGCAAATGAAACTCGTATCCCTCGCCAGAAGCGTGGTAGACCCCTTGGTTCAAAAGATACAATCCCACGAAAATGAAACAAAAATGATCTGGATCCTAAAACCACATCTGACGAAATCCTAAAAGTTGATGAGATTCCTGAAAATAGCCTCCCAGAAGGAGAAAATAATACGGAAATACCAGAATCAAAAAATGAAGAAATTTCCATAGACTTCATCCAAAAGACTTGGAATCGAAATGAAACAATCGTTGATGAATTATTTTCATATTCAGTGGCAGTTAGTATTTTATATGATGATTATGAGCCACATGATATCCAAGAATCTAAAAATAGGCATGACTGGAAAAAATGGGAAGAAGCAATCCAGGCAGAATTAAACTCGTTGTATAAACGAAAAGTTTTTGGACCCATAGTTCAAACACCTGAAGATATTCAACTAGTTGGTTACAAATGGGTATTCGTTCGGAAACGAAACGAAAGAAATGAAATTGTGAGATACAAAGCACGTTTGGTTGCACAAGAATTCTCACAAAGACCTGAAATTGATTACGATGAAACGTATTCCCCAATCATGGATACAATTACATTTCAATTTATGTTAAGTCTTACAGTTGCTGAAAAACTAGAAATGTGTTTAATGGATGTAGTTACTGCGTATCTGTATGGATCACTTGATTCTGATATTTACATGAAGCTTCCAGAGGACTGAAATTACCTGAATCTCATCGATCAAAATCTCGAAACTTGTATTCCATAAAGTTACAAAAATCCCTATATGGATTGGAACAATCTGGGAGAATGTGGTATAACCGCCTGAGCGAGTATTTGGTTAAGGAAGGATACTAGAATAATACGATATGTCCATGTATCTTCATTAAGAAATCAGGGTCTAGGTTTGCAATTATAGCAGTTTATATCGATGATATGAATATCATTGGGACTCCAGAAGAGATCTAACAAACTGCTGAATATCTGAAAAAGGAGTTTGAAATGAAAGATTTGGGAAAAATGAGATATTATCTTGGTCTGGAAATTGAACATAAACCTAATGGGATATTGGTTTATCAATCCGCATACATTGAAAGTCCTAAAAAGGTTCAATATGGATAATGCTCATCCGTTGAGTACACCCATGGTTGTAAGAACACTTGATCCCAAAAAGGATCCATTCCGACCAAAGGATGATGACGAACAATTACTTGATCCTGAAGTACCATATCTGAGTGCAATTGGTGCGTTGTTATATTTGGCTCAATGTACGAGACCAGATATCTCGTTTGCTGTAAATTTATTAGTGAGATATAGTTCTGCACCAACCCGTCGTCATTGGAATGGAATCAAACATATTTTGCGTTACCTGAAGGGTACAAAAGATTTGAGATTATTTTATACGAATTCTGATAAATTTCTGGGTTTGACTGGTTATGCCGATGCTGGATACCTTTCGGATCCGCATAAAGGACGTTCTCAAACTGGCTATATTTTTACATATAATGGTACTGCGATCTCTTGGAGATCTACGAAACAAACTTTAGTAGCCACGTCCTCAAATCATGCTGAAATATTAGCATTACATGAAATCAGTCGAGAGTATATTTGGTTGAGATCGATGATCCAACATATCCAGAATTCATGTGGTATCTCCGAAACTACGAATGGGCCAACTATCATTTTTGAAGATAATGCTGCATGCATCGCCTAAGTTCGGGGAGGTTACATCAAAGGAGATCGAACCAAGCACATTTCCCCAAAATTCTTCTACACCCACGAGCTTCAAAATACGGGTCAAATCGATGTGAAGCAAATCAGATCCAGCAATAATCTAGCCGATCTACTAACGAAATTGTTACCGACATCAACGTTTGAAAAGCTGGTTTACGAGATCGGAATGCGAAAGCTCTCTAGATTAGAAAATTAGTTTTATGGGTGTTGTAAACAGGGGGAGAATTTTGTAAAATTGGATTCACCAGCTGTACTCTTTTTCCTTCGTCCAGTTTTTATCCCACTGGGTTTTTCTGGCAAGGTTTTAACGAGGCAGTTAAATATCCAAAAATGGTGAAATCCAAGGGGGAGTGTTGTGAAATCATGAGGTGGATTCCACCATACACCCACATGCTCCTTTGCATGTGTTTGCACCTTGCATGCTTTACACGTAGCCTCCAATTTTACTATATATACATGTAATCTGAAATCAATGTGAACATAGACAATTTGTTTTCTCTTCTCTGATTCTCTTCCTTTATTTATCACTGTTGTTCCACTGTACTCTGTCTGTTCGTTTCGAGATCCAAAATTTCCAAATTATCAGATTACTTTCTGATCCGATTTTATTTCTACTTAATATTAAACTGTTTTCTTCTAACCCATTCTATTATCTTTTTACAACAATCAGCTCTTTGTGCATGTATAAATCCATAGGCCTATATAAGGCTTGCTTATGCCATAATAAAATCTGCTGGAATCCAAAGGCCTATATAAGGCTCTTTGTGCAACTTCTCCGAGGACAAACAGATATTTTGTAAAATCTCCAAAACTATATATATATATGAAATAATAATAATAAATCTAAAACCAAAACTAAAAACCAACCATCGATAGACAAGAAGAAACAGGTAAAAATCCGTTGAAAGATGTTGGTAACACAATGCCTCCTCTCCTCCACATCTACAACACCATTCACACCCTCACTCGCCCACTCAAACAATTCTTCTTACAGACCTAAATTCCTTCACAATCCCACCATTACTCTTCCGACCAGAATCTCCTTCGTCCACCCATCATGGGTAGCCTCAAGCTCAACATCCCAAGAAGAGGGTCCGGTGGAGCTCACACAGTCTATATTTGCAACCTCTGATGAGCCTACTCCTATCCAAGTGGCCACCAGTGTTCTTCTCACTGGTGCCATCTCCGTTTTCCTCTTTCGCGCTGTCCGACGCAGAGCTAAAAGGGTTAAAGAAATGGTACTTGCCTTTTCAATTCGCTACCACCATTAGTTTTCCAATTTATGTTCTTTTTGCTTGCCTGTACTCTAGGTTGATTACTCATATAACCCTGAAGTTATTAGTCTGTCTTTGGTCTTTGTGTTGTTTGGTTGTAGTTGGACAAACATGTCTAATTGCCTTTGTGTGTCTAGAGATTCAGGTCTTCAGAGGTGAAGAAATCGTTGAAGGATGAGGCATTGGATAGCTTGAAAGCAATTGGAGCAGCTCCAATTGAAGCTAGTAAGGCCCCTCCTTCACCTATTCAGACATTGTTGGGTGGACTAGCTGCAGGTGCTATTGCTCTTGTGCTTTACAAGTTCACCACCACCATTGAGGCGGCTCTTAATCGTCAGACAGTTTCAGACAATTTCTCGGTTCGTTTTGTACTTCATTACATGAACAATCTTTCCAAGTATGATCTTTCTGTTTTGATAGGAAGCTAAAGAGTGATATAATAGTTATGACGACCTGTTGCATATTAGTATGTATAACTGTTATTGGCAAAAGATATTATGGAAGTTGGAGATCCACATCCTCTAAAATGCTGAATTGGTGGTTATATGAGCCACGGACTCTCTATCCTGATTTGTTAGCTTTTAAAGTGTGTTCTCTCTTAATAGATGTAGAAAAAATCTGTATGTGAACTTTATGGCGACTACTCTAGTAGATGTTTAACTGCAAGCTAAACTATTAGCTTATCGTTTCTCTACGTTTGAAAGCTTGGAGTTGGTTGATTTGTGTGTCTAGATCATTTTACCATTGTCAGTTCCTCATTTTAGTTATGTGTTTCTTCATTTCAGGTTCGTCAGATAACAATTACCGTAAGGTAGCTTCTACTGCTCATTTTCCACCTAACTATATAGATTCATGTTTGAAACTGGTGATTTTCTTTTCTATGGTATTGACAGTAATTGATATTTTCATTCTCAGGACCATAGTGAATGGATTATGCTATCTTGCAACATTTGTTTTTGGTGTCAACTCTGTTGGATTGCTCCTATATTCAGTTCAGCTTACTTTTGACTCCATCATGGAAGAGTTTAGTAATAAAGAAACAGATAGCCAACAGTCAACTTCACTTAGTTCAACAGCTGATAGGCAAGTGGATAATTCCGAAATGGGTAGCAGGAAGGAAGATCAGAGTTCAGATAATGCACAATAAAGGAGTGAAAATGAAAGTAATGTCTGAGAAATAGATACTTGTTAATCTTTTGTACAAAAGCGTTATAAAAAGCAGAGAACTTGTGTCCTCAGCTTGTTTTGCTGTTCCAATTTTATTAACATTCTTTTCTCCCTGCATATCAACTACTATGTAACTGTGAGCTTAGTTGTATAAAAACTACCCAAATGACTCTTGTTTTTCAACCTTGGAAGTCTTGCAGGCGGTGGTTGATACTTAATGATATCTTTCATGATGTTCAATATGACTTGCAACTGCAGTTTTGTCCTTACCAATCTTCCTGATCATGTTAGTACTCTTGGCTGGTCCAAACTGATGTAATGGCTTTGAATTCGAGTCCAGAATACGCAGAGCCATCACCATAATAACTGAAGCAGCAAACATGGGTATGGGACCAAAAATCCATAGCAGCAAAGTAGTAGCGAAGTAGATCGCTCTTAACCCAACTGACCAGAAATGGGTTCCTCTTATGACTGCATTCTGCACATGGCTCACTGGAACATCTGTGTTGGGCATGCTGATAAGGAAATTGGCATGCACACAAGACCTCACACATTGAAGAAAAGCCCCAAAGGCCAGTAAGAAGAACGTCAGAATACTGATATATTTGACAGAGATCACGCCTGAGCTTGTATTGCCATAGATAAGATTGCTTCTGAAGATGTTACTGGAAGAGGAGCTACCAATCCAGGTTCCAATAAGAGAGCTCAAAGTTAGAGAAGTTGAAGCGAGAAATGTTGCCGCTGATATTGTCCCATTCATCACTGACAATGCTAGGCCTCTATCCTTTGCCTCAACCTGCAAAAAGAATTACCACCACATAGTTTTACAACTGAACAACTGGAGTTAACAATTCACATATTATATCATTTTAGGCAATAGAATAATATCTGGCCTCCAACATTCTTTCAACCCAAGCTTTTTTGCAGTGATTCTCACAACCAATAACTGTTGCATGTGGATACTGTAGATATGTATAAAGAAGGTAGAGATGGTAACCAGACATGATCAGTAACCCACTTGGAACCAATACTACATCCAAGTATTCCTTCTTCCAGACCATCTTCTTTATGTCTATAATGTCAATCATAACAGTAACATATGTATCATATACTTGATCATGCTACAAGTTATAGTAGATGTCTAGTGGGATAATAAAAATAGAATGATGAATAAATTTTGAGCAATAAAGTTAAACTTTCATCATAGTGGATTTGGTAGACCAGAAGCAGCCTTGGTATTTTGTCTCACATGGGATTAGTTGATGATGACATAGAAAATGCAATTTACAAGTTCAAACACATCTTTACAAAAGTAAAAGGTAGACAAAGATAAGGAAAATCACAACATTGTTGTAAGGGAAAAGGAATATTTAATGTAAGATTTGTTCTAGCATTTTATTATATTACTGTGAACTCACATATGCACTGCTGTCAAGTGTGTATATACATCTGAGTGTTTGCTTACAATCCTCTGAAAAGTTACTATCAAGCATAGATTCAGGAGCTTGTAATAAATTCATGCTGTGAAGCATGTGGTGGAAGAAAGTCAGAAGTTGAAAGTGATAATTGACAGTTGTCCACTAACAGAGTTTTAACTCATCTTCACAGTTCACCTTCTGAGGGAAAATTGACTCTGATCTGATCTGAGTGTAGTTTATTCAATAATACTTCAAAGGGTAGTCAATCATTCTAACAAAAATCTTTATACTGGGGATCATGATGCAAAAAAAAATCTATGGAAAAACCCCACCACCTGCTTATCATTTCCAATTCAACAGAAACAATTCTGGATTTGCTCTCCTATTTGATTTTCACTTCTCTATTTTTATATGTGCTTGTCCCTACTTTGGAAAGATGCTCTGAATCTGCAATTTTTCAGACCTCATCTGATGCCTCTGTTTCATCTCTCTGTAACCAGCACATACTACATCACTTGGCTAATCCTACCCATACATTGAATTAAACAGTTATTAATAGGATGGTCATTTGACTGACAATTGACAAGAACAGGACCATCAAATTATTTGGAGACAACATCAGCAACCTTAACCATCCATCATTATCAACCCTAGCAATAATAATTTCACCTAACGGTTCTGATTGTTTCCAAATGGGACCCTAATCACCAAACTTCAATGATCTATCAAATAATGAAGCTATGAAAACCAACATTTAAGTAGATAAAAAGAATATCTTCAAAGTTACTAAATAACAAAACATTTACAAACTACAGGATGAGAAACAAAACCCTACAAATGATCTCATACACAATAAACTTACCCAGTATTTTTTAAAATTTTAATTCAAGTAAAAAAAAAATAAAACTAATTGACCCGGCTCAAAATCCGACGCCAGCCGCGCCGACTCCGAGTGTGGCGGCAGGAGGATGCGGCTCGAGCTTCCTATTCTTCCAAAAACAAGCCTCCGGCGCCAGCTTAGCCGACGATCTCATCGGCTCTGACTTGCAGCGTGTAAGCACAAACGGCTCGTATTTGGATCCCACCAGCTTCTGTTCCACCATGGTGTTAATCGACTGGGCGGCTGGAGCCGTAATGAAAGGAGGAGCCGCCGGGAATGAACAAGAGGATCTCGGCGGCTGCATTATTGGATTCTGATGCTTCGGCGGTAGAGGAGGAAGGTCGATGCTGACTCGTTTCTTGGGCTGTTGATCAGAACCGTCCGTTTTGATGACTGTTTGCTGAGGCAGTTGAGGTTGGGGCTGACGTGGCTGCTTCTTCTCCGGTGGATGCCATCTGATGAAATCCGTACTACACACCCATGTTTCCTTTGATACTTCCATTGACAGCTTCGGCTCACACATCATCAACAGCAAACAATCCGGCAGTACATTATTACTCTCGCTTTTCATCGGATTTGACTCTTGACCCGTTTCTGGATCCGTGCTCTTATCAACCGGGTCGGATCTTCCATAGGCTGCTGCTTCAGTCGCCACAGTTTCTTCTTCTAATTCTGATTCCACTTCTTCAAGAAGCATCTTCTCTAATGTCTGTTTCTCCTCTGCAGCAACACCACTTTCCTCTGCTTTATCTTCACTTTCTTCATTTTCTTCGATCAAAGCTTCTTCCTTTACTTGATTCGAAGTTATTTCTGCTACGTTTTCGATTATGGTTTCCTTCTCCGCATCTGCAGATGTTTCCAATGAAGAACCACTTTCAAATGCTTCTTCTTGTTTTTCTTCTTCTAGTGTCTGTTCAAGTACTTCACTTTCTTCTCCTTTATCATCTTCTCTATCTTCCTTCTCCAAATCCTGTTTTTCATCCTCTACTAATTGGTTTTCTTCCTCTAGTTTTACTTCCTCACAATCCAAATCCACTAGTTCGGCTTCTATTTCCACTTCTGCGTTTTCATTACTATGCTCTGTTTCAATAGCTTGAGATAAAGAATCAGACTTTACAGAAACCTGGTCCATTTCCTTATCTGGGTCATGTTGTCCCTCTTCTTCAATCAACCCATTATCGTGTTCATTGTCTTCGACATCAGGAGCAGGGCATTCAAAGAAACGATTAGCGAGAGCAGCCATTTTGACTGGATCAGATCTACATCTCATCAATAACAGAGCATTCTTCGGCGGTATACAGATACTCACTCTCTTCTCTTCCTCTAAGACATCATTTTTCTCTGCTTCTTCAATCACAATGTCTTCAAACACATGCCTCCTCTGACTCCTCCTTGGCCTCATATCCTCTTCCTCATCTTCTTCCACTTCTTCCACTTTATCTCCCACCACCAACTCTATCTTCTCTGCCACAAGCCACCTCGCGAACACCGCACCACAACTTGTACCACTACTGTTACCAGAACTAGTATTCGTAACACCATTATGAGTCGTACCTCTCTCGTCTTTATTCGCCATACAAGAAGATCTACAAGGCAAGAAGCAGTTAAATTCAGCACCAAAAGCTCTTAAAGCTTCGCATATAGTGACAGGCAAGTGAACCCATCTCTGATTCCTCTGTTCCTGCTGTTGAAACGGATGGAAGTGATGATTTGAAGCAGCATCCCCTGAAGAAACCGATTGCTCTGTTTTCCTAAAACTCACTTCTCTCCTCCCACTTTTAGATCTAACCGCTCTCATCTTCTTCCCCTGTTTTTTCGTCTTCACTCTGACTTGACCAATGCAGGTCACTTTAGGAGAAGACGGTTCTGGGTTTTCATAGGAACCACACCCTCTCTTCTTCCCACCAGGAAACATCGGAGAAGCCTGTCCTCCTCCGCCGCCTTTGAGACTACCGCTGCTTCTCAAACGACGGCTGAGAGAAGTTGAAAGTGAGATTTGGGACGAGTCTCTGGCTCTACCAGGACTGAGGATGGATTTGGAAGATATTTTCATAGAGGAAGAAGAGGAGAGACGAGAACTGAAGCAAATGAAGAGCTCGCTGCTGCTACTACTTGTTGTGTTGTTGGATGGACACCGATGTTGGGGTCGGTCTATGACTGTGTCCATCATTTTCCCTCCTCTGTTTTTGTTTTTGTTTTGTTGTTGTGTTGTGGTTTTTTTTACTGGGTGGTGGTTTTGGTTTAGAGCATTAAAGTGAAATGAAAATGAGGTTAAATTAACAGAGAAACCTGAGAGAGAGAGATAATGAATGGTGGGCTTTCTTGTGTACAGTGGCAGCCAGGTCGATTGATGAAGAGAGAGTGTGTTTTTAATGGAACGATGACGATATGCTATTTGTCTTTTATCTCTGTGCTCTGTTTTCCATTCATCTTATAACCTAGCTATTTATTATTACCATTTTGCCCCTCACTTCACATTTTAAGAGAGCCCATATGGACCACTAACAAGTAGTGACAAAGAGGTGATGCTCACTTCTGAACTAATAAAGCAAAAATTGCAACGGTGATGTGAGCTAACACAAACACAGCACATGACATTGAGGATAAGGTAGTCAATTCACCTTTTGATTATTTGATAAAAAGCAGTTATTAAAGCCAAAGAAAAAAGACACTTTATCCCTCCAAGAATAGAATTCAAGCCAATTGGGTCTAATTAGTTATACTTCTATTCTAATCTAATTATTTCGTTAATTTTGGACTCAATATAGAGTTGGAAGAAGATTTGACTACCTCAAACATTGACCAAACCTTTTGACCGTTGTAGACCCATTAAATAATGCAGCTGAGGCATCTATATTTTGTCATTTAATTGAAGGGTTACATAGGCTAATAATATTGGTCACCATCTATTATACTTAACAGTGGAGGACAGATCACAAGCAAAGGAAAAAGTAGTAGATCAAAGCAGAAAAAGGAAGAAAAAGATGCATGGAGTGACTGTATATGTGTTTGTCGTCTTGGAAATATAAGTCACCATTCGTGTGTGCGTGTGAGAGTCATTTTTTCTTTCTTCTGTTTTCTTTATTGCTTCTGTCTTTCTGGGATTCACTTTCTCAGGGAAAAAAAAATTGAAAAGAAGAAAACCAATTTCTAGCCGTTTTAAGTGTGAAAAGGAAGGGGATATTGAAAAGAGCGTCACATGGGCGGGTGGGTCGTCGGGAACAGAGAAGAATCCAAAGGGTGCACGTGACCGGAGGTAGATAGATAGTATTGTCATGTTTTTTGCACTATCAAATGATCACCCTATGCCTCCTCCAACCTCCCACGCGCTTCTCTTTTTGCGTGCTTTTTACTCTTTTCCTATTAAAATAACCAATCGTGCCATACAATGTTTAAAAAAATTTCAATGATAAGACTCGCTTGGAGAAGCCTCGCCGTTGGATGAGAGACAGACAGCATTTAACAGTACAATACCACGTGGAAAATAGCGCGTGAGTGGACACAAGCCCATAGAAACTCACTCACTCTCTTATCCTCCAACGCCACGTCATTCAGTTTTACTCCAGTCGCGAAACACGGTTGTTCGTAGAGTACTGTATGGATCAAAGTAGAAACCCACGTGTCACTTTAGTCTAATTCAATTCAATTGCAAGTGATTCAGACAGAACTGAAGCGAGTCAAGATATGGATGGACTCAGAAATCATGAAGAGAAAAAGAAACCATGTTAATAAATTGGGTCAAAAGTAGGGGTTTGACCATAACAGGATCACAACCCCAGATACAGACAATTCAAACCCTACCATTATTTATTACTACTAGTAACAATACCGCAATTTATTGATTAAGGAATATTTTTGGTTCTGTATATAAGGCACACAAAGCCAACTGTCTTCTCACATGAACAAAGTCTCTACTGTGGGGTTTCAATTTTTTGAGTGAGTCTTTTCATTATCAAAAGGACTTTGATTCCACCTTATGATAATTATCAATGCCAAAGTCTCTACTGTTTAATGCTCTTGGTCATCAAGAAGCTGTACTCACAAATGTGCTCACATGTTGCTTGGATTGGATAGACACAGTAAACGCATTGAATTGAAGTCAATCTACTACTAACAAAAAAGATCAGAAGGTTATTCCAGAAAATATATTAGTGTCCATGGTAATCTATCTCAAATTGACATAGTTGAATATTATCTGTTAGGTTGCTTGCTGATACCATATTGATACCACAACACAAGCATAAGACACGTGCTATACAGTAAATAAGTGTAAGAAGTGGAGGACATATGACAATCATTTCAAACTTGGCATATTCCCCTGATCCCAGTTCTTCATCTTCACATGCTTCCCTGTTTGTAGGGGACTGATTCTGAGAAAATGTTACAACAGATGTGATGCTTTTACATGTCTCAAACTAGTGAAACCACTTGTCAAAGTATCTTAATCACAATCTCTGATTGACACCTTCGTATTGATATTATAGTAATCTAAATAGATAAACAATATAAATGATCAACAAAAAGATGAAAACATCTGATTAGTGTCTAGGTCCAGATGGACAAATTGAGGAGACCACATGCATTAAATCAACATAACTATCCAAGGGGGAAAGACATACCAGCAACTAGTGAATTGACAGGAGAGGAGACAACAGAATAGATGACAGGGGCAGTAGGCATGTGCCTCTCCCAGCAGTTATTACAATAGTGTAATCAATAATGTGATTCACATAACATGTTATGAAATCTTCTTATAATTGGAATAATTGCAATCATAATGTTGCCCTAAGTTGCACTTCTCTCACTTGTTTTCATATACCCTTTTATATTTTATACTAGATAGAGTATCATTTAGCAGTGATAATAATATTGCAATTGTATTGATGCATGTCACCATAAACATTAATAAAAACAAACAAACAAGGATTGCATTTTACTTCAGTGTATACTGTAGCAGCATTTATATCTCCAAAGTGGTAATTATTTTACTAAGGCTTAAAATGTGAACATGAGAATGACAGAGTTCAAGAAGACTATACAGGAAAGAACATCTTAAAATACTCATTTGTCATCTTTCTATTTTTCTAGATGAGATCTCAGCCATTAATCTATCCAAAAGAATCCTCTCAAAGATTTACAGCTTGTGTGAATCAGATGTCATTATTTATTCACAAAATTTTATATGCTATGCAAAATTCTGGTAGAGCATGGTTGTGAAGAGAACCTAAAGTGAAATACTATCTTTCTTCCAGGTATGAATCAAATGAATAGAATTGAGCAGAGGGGGAAGAAGGCATCAACGTTGCTGATATTTCCAATAATAGATGGATTACCTTCAACGGAACTTGCAGAAACTGGATCAATCAAATTCCAGGACTACTTTACCAGGAATTAACCTCTTGTCCTTCGCCTCATGAGCTTCTTTCACTTGTGTTATAGGAAACGTTTTGTCAACAGGTATTTTCAGCTTTCCGGCTTCTGACAGCCTGCGTATCTCATCCAAACCTTCTGCATCAGCTCGCATGTATATGTACGAATATTCTGGGCCACCAGAGAAAAAAATGCACACAAATTAATACTCAATATTTTATAATTTTTAGCTATACATTAATCAGAACCCTCACACTGATGGGTAGAGGAGCTCCCACTTGCCTACTATGTTCTATCAAAGGTAAATTATGCCAACAGCTAAATGAACAAATAGATAAATTATACCTATTCCGTGAGAACACCAGTACTGAAGTTGTTTCTTGATTAAACCAGCAGTAGCTACAGGAAGGCCAAATGCTAACCCATACCGATCGGTCAATGATGCTGCCTCACCCTATAATCAAAGAGATAATAGATTAAATGAACCATCTAAAACTTTCTCTGGAAAAATAGAACCCTCCCTGACTTAGTTTTCACTCCTTACATGAAGTGTCATATAGTGTCCACCTCGCTTCAAGAAGTTGATGCCTAACCTTTCTGTGTCTGGTCCACCAATAGTGTCCAAAACAGCATCAAACTTCCCCTTAATTGCCAATTCAATGTCCTGAAAATTGAATATATCCATCAAATGAAATTAAATAATCAATCACCAAGATGAAAATCTAGATACAGTGTGAGCAAATATGACATAATTCAATACAGCCACAATTACAGAATAAGCAAATATGACATAATATGATACAGGATGAAACATATTATTTAAGTTTATGTCAGTACCTCAGCAGTGTAGTCAACAGCTTGCTCAGCACCACCTGCCAATACTCTATCTATACTTTTGCTTCCACAAGTAGTTGCAACATGACAACCCACAGCAACGGATAACTGAATTGCAGCAAACCCTACAGCTCCTCCACCTCCTATGATTAACAACCTTTGCCTGCGGACATGAAAAATAGATAAATTAATAAATAAAATAAATAGGACAGCACAAAAAACCAAAAAAATAAAAATAAAAATTCAGTATTTCTCACCATCTCTAGAGATACTGGGAAAGTGATTGTAACATAGATGCACAATGATAGTGAAGTGTTATGTAAATGACAGTTACATTTTACACCACTATGCAGGAACATGATCTTCTCATCTTTCTTATCTCGGTTTTAAGAAAAATTAACATTCAAAGCAGTTCCCAAAAAATAAAATAAAATTATAAAAGTATAAAAGTATTGAGGAATTCACTTGAATTTAAAATAGAAAATGGATATAAACTGACAAATATTAACCATGAAATATCTTATCAACGTGAGAAAACCAGAGGTTTAAAAATAAACAAACAAATAAATAAATAATTCATCCCAGTCAAAGAAAGATACCTGAAACATGCAGAAAAGAACTTGCTCTTAAGTTGCTTGTTGCCGCAGCACTTAAATTTACAACAAATGAGCAACACCACATTGTATGCCTTAGCATCAATCCAATTGAAATTACATATTTAAATTTCCATTCCCACTCTGTTTTATCTCTAAATGTTGAAAATCTTATCTAATATAGTAAACGACAGCCACCTCTCCTAGTGTTACGTGTGTGTATACATATACATACATATATATATATATATATATATATATATATATATAATCTTCTGATGTACAAACCAAGACCTCTAAAAGGTCTGTGTTTATGTGTTGACACTGTCTCAATTGTCATTCACACACCGTCATTGCTATTGGTGCCTGTTCCAGTCTCTAGCCATGGATCAGAGTCACATTAGAATCAAGCCATGGGAAGAACAACTACGAAGTCTAAGTCTACCACCTGCCCTTGGACTTTGTTCACTTCCCCATGGTGATAATTCAAACTCTTTTGACAGAAGTTTGCACCTAGAGTCTCATTAGAGAAAAAATCAATCAATTAATTCTTGCCTTAAATTAGAAAAAGGACCTTCTTGTGTATAGATTACAAAAACTCAACGATAGGAAAATATCAAATTAGGCATAATTCCTGGCATAAGGAAATCCTTGACCATAGAACCAATCAAGAGAGATTTGGTTAATCACATGAACTAGAAAGAAATAGAACATATTCTAAAAAGGAATCAATCACCCTAATTCATGGTAATTATTTAAGAATCCTTAACATCAACTCCCACACCGTGAGAATTCAGCTTCTTCATTGTGGACAAGCTTATTAGAAGTAATCTCAGGATTCCTAAGTTACATATAGTAGCCATTTGTTGTTTGCGTTGCTCCATTATCTTCGTCCTCATTTTCCTCTTCTGCTTTGATTTAGTACATCTTCTAGTGATGCCTTTCACTTTCTTTTTTCCATCTCAACTCTGATCAACTCCTTGAAAATGATACTTGGAATTGTGATGCTTTTAGAAGGAGGATTAGTCACTTCGACTCGATTGTTGTTCCATTATCTTGACCCATAAAGAGGGCTCACCGGGCCAGTAAATTTTGGTCATACACACAGGCTAGGTCCATTGCATGGTCCAACTTTAGGGATTTTTGAATTTCCACCACATCTAATTGAATAGATTTCTCCAAGACTGCAACTAACAAAGTTGCCGAATGTAACCTTCCAATGACCCACTTTGTTTTAAGTTGACAAGAATGCTCAATGCATTGGAAGTGTTAGGAAATCTATATATTAAGAGTACATGCTATTTTAAACTCATCCCTCGGTATTTTTATCTTGTGTATCTTCAGTTAATGATAAACAAAACTGGGCTTCTCCATCTAAGTGAAAAGTAGGTGAGTCCAACTTTCTTTACTGAGTTTTTCTGTTCCCAAAGAAATTCTCACAGCAGAGTAACTAGGTCAAAAGCTCCTCCTTCCAACTGAAGGTAGGGCAGTCCAGTGTTGTATACTCAGGTACCATTCTAGACTTTAGTCAACTAAATCTAATCTCATTTCTAGGACTTTATCCACTTCCATATGGTGATAATTCAAACTCTTGTAGAGAGTTTGCACTTTGAGTCTCATGAGAGATGGGCTATCTACATTAGAACCAAATAATTATTGCTTTTATTGAGAAAATAGATCCCTTCTTAGATAAGTTACAAAGACTCAACTGTAGAAAAATTTCAAGAAGCATCAAATTAGAAAGTTCTTTAAATAAGGAAATCCTTGATTCATATATAATCAATCAGTAAAAATGAGTCAAAATTAAAAGAAATCAATCACCTTGATCATAGTAACTAATTCTGATGCACACTAAATAAAAATAATAATAATAAAAAACCGGTCCTACACCTACCTTATTGTGACAGTTTCATTTTATAAATGTAATTAACATTTCTAGGCGACAAATATAATCAAATTTAAGTACAGTACAGAAAATAAATGCACATTACAGATGTCAACATACCCCTCAGATATCCTAGCAGTACTTTTAAGAGCACGCCATGCGGTCAATGCAGCAAAAGGAATTGCACTTGCTTCCTACAGTAACACAAGAAACCACTTCAAGTCAAATCTGCATCGAAAGAATAATAAACAGAACAATAATAACAGATACAAGCCTTCACTTGGAGCCAGCTATATGAATTCTCCGCTTCTGCTCTATTCTATTTTTGAAAAGATCAAGTCCTAAATCTCTCAGAAATCATTTCTTACTACATCCACCCAAGTCAAATGCAGTCTATCTCAACCTCTCTCAGTATTTGGTACCTGAATATCCTCCCACTGAGAGCCTCTCAAGGTTTATTTTGAATGTGATCTTATCACCTCAATTATTCTTCACGCACCTTCTCCTCTACTAGTGTTACACCTAGCTTATTACAAATAGTTTCATTTAGTATACAGTCTAATCTCATATGCCATCCATCCACCATAACATACACATCCATGTCACATATAACTTGTGTAACTATTGTCTCTTTATGGCCCAACATTCACTACAACATCCTTTTCAATCTAACAAACATCTTAGTGTCGTGGAATCCCTATCAAAAAATTTTCACTTAAGCCACACTATTTGATCTTATATTCAATATCTTTATTTATATCCCCTTCACAATGCATTATCGATCCAAAATATCAAAATTTCCTAGAAGATTCTATATCCTCACCATCTACAAAAATCTTATTACTCTGATTTCTAGCCGTCAAGAAAATCCTTATTACTCTAACCGCTCAAGTTTATTAACTTACAATGTATGTACTCAGACTTTATTCTAAAAATTAAAAATTAATTTATTAATTAAATTTTAAAAAGAAAAAAAAAACACCCTAAAAGTAAGACCATTTTAAGAATCCATCTGAACTGAGTGAATGGCACAATATTGGGTTGCAAATCATGAACTCGAATGAGGACCAACATAAGGCAATGACAGGTAACCAATTGCATAAATTGAATAAATGCAAAACCACCTGTCTGCAATTAGTAATAACAGCCACAAATACTAAATAAATTAGCACATACCACATGAGGAACTGACGTTGGCTTGGGAGTGAGTTCATCTTCTGAAAGAATTGCATAGTCAGCATAAGTACCCCTAACAGCTGTAGGGTGCAAAGCACCAAAAACTTCTTGCCCAACTGTTAACGACCTAACTGAACTCCCAACAACTGCTACTTCACCACTAATATCACGGCCCAAAATCAGAGGCAAAAGAGGTTCAAAAAGGGAACGGCCATAACCAGCTCGCATCTACAAACATTAGCAGAAAAACTAATACAGTGATTCCAGGGGCTGACTCATGCACTTGAAAATTGATAATAAAAAACTCATGATGCTACTACAAGAACACTATAAATTATCTGACACGCAAACAGCAATTTTGAAGATTAAATTGAAGCATCTCTAGTTTTCTATAGCTAATATGCAGTACCAGTTCTAAATTAAATTCTCCACATTAAACTTCTCCGGGATCATACTTATGGAAAATTTTCTCTTTTCCTCTAGAGTGAAAATGGAAAATTGTAACAATACTATGAATCGAACAACACATGCATAGCTTTAATTACATAATAAAGGGTGCAGGAGAATTCCACAGGATTTCCAAGCGAAGTAAAACTTCAATTCATTACCAGAATTCAATAGTAAATAGTTATAATTTTAGTGATATGTTGTTATAATAAAAGGAAAAGTCCTCACAATCATCTAATTTTGTTCTTCTTTTCCTTTGATTTTCAATCATGAAGAAGTTGAAATAGCAGTTAACTTCTAAAAAATCAGTCTAGCTAAAGCCACTTTGGCAAATTCAAGCCCAAGGGTACTGATCATACTCACACCCACACAAGTTTCTCTGAGATACAGGTCAAACAAAATGCTATAACTTGATAAAACATTAGTACTATGACTTTGTAGAATCGCTAAAATGATGTCAATTACGACTAAACTCTAGACAACATACATAATCGTCGAATTTCCAAGAATTCAATAAAAAAAAATGAAAAATGAAAAAAGTGAAAGAACGAACTCTGGTATCAAGTGGATTGATGGAAACAGCTCGAGTCCTGACGAGGACCTCATGCGGCTTGACATCGGGAACGGGGACATCATGGCGGAGCTGGAGGACTTCAGGGCCGCCGAAACGAGGAAGGAGGACGGCTCTGCAAGAAGTGACGATGGAGCGGACACACCGCAGAGAAGAGGTAGAAGCGGCGAAAGGCTTATGAGATTTGAGAATCTGCATTGTTATTGTTGTTAGTTGTACAGTCGGAGTAGTGACTTGTGTTGCAGGTTGTTAGGGTTTTTGTATTGTGATGAAGAGTGTACGTGTAACTGCTTTGTCCGCAGACAAGGTAGTTGTTGTGGTACCCCATTTTTCCTCTTCTCATGAGGAAGGAATATAACTTTTTTTTTTTTTTAATTATCCTAAACACCATGGCTGTTTTCTATTAAATTATTAGACAACAGAACCGCAAGACATTTTATAAAAGCTTTCTTGATTTGTTCAAATGTGAATCCCGGGACTATATTTGTATACTTTGCGTAAGAAGAGATTAAACTGGAACTGATTAAACTGGAACTGGAAAATTGGCAGAAATTTACATGTCAACAAATTCAAGTTACTGTGGTCTAAAAACCAAGAAAATCCATGTAGCTAAAACTAATCAGCATTCAAAAAGGAAAATGATCATGCACAAATTGTACATAGGCCTACTAGTTAGTTTCCATGCATGGCCCCAACCGGAGGCTGGGGGTTGACAGTTGTAGAAGTGCCAGTAGTTACTGGATAGCCTGAAGGAAGAACAGCAGGATTGCTTGGATTGACAGCATGGCTACTCCCAACTTTGAATTCTGGGATTATGGCCGGAGGGGCAGCCGGTACAGAAGCCTGGAGCACAGGGGCAGCAGCAGGTACAGAAGCCTGAAGCACAGGAGCTGCCGGTACAGACGCCTGAAGTAAAGGGGCTGATGTTGGTGCTGCTACAATTGCAATGCTAGACTTCTGCATCATCTCCATAGGACTGATATTTCTTTGAGGATTGAGGATGGAAGCATCCCCAGGTGTTTTCGGTTGGTCCAGGGAGACAGAATCATTAATAGCATGAAGCTGCTGCAACCTGTAATCAGTTTCAGGCCGTCGACAGACTTTTCTGAGCGGCACAATTTCCTGTAGAGTTTATATTAATGATCAAACATAGATTACGGATCAAATGCAACCATTAAAACCTTCTCCACTGGAGAAATTGAAAAAGAAACTAATATGATTCTTTCCCAATAATTTTATGGTTTGTATACATTTTCATTTACTAACTACAATCAAACCAGAACAAATCCTCCGGATTCAATTTATCTACGATTCTCAAAACAGAAAGTGCAAGTAAACTAGGAAACTGCAAGCAACTATTGTTATTGCGGCATACAACTAAAAACAAATGAATCCATCTAAAAACAAATGAATCCATGAGCAAAAATGTGCAAACAATAAACAATATACAAATGCTTGCAACTACTCTCTGCTGTATACGCCCCCTCACAAACATTAACAATTAATTTCTATTTTTTCCTAAATTCTTAACAGTTATAAGATTTCACCATGAGACAAAACAGTCCAATCATGATCATTTGTATAAAATTTCATCAACAACAATGAGAACTCAAAAAGTATACTGCAACTAATAAGAAAAATGGTTAAAGAATCTCATACCTCAGACTGGTCATGATCATAACGCACCAAAAACCTACAGCGACAACCTCTAACATCATGTCGTCGGCGTTGAGCATCAAGGACATGTGCATCGTAGTAAAGAGCCTGATCTTTACCTTCCTAAATATTATCATTGTTGTCCAGTGGAAATCATGAGTATATAAACCTATGAAAGTTCTATATAACATTGACCGTAAACAACATTCACAAGGAATCCAACCTGAAAACAGAGAATGAGATCTCCAGGAAGAACTGCAACACATTCTGATGCTTCACATGGGAGCGAACGTTGCCGAACATGTTTTTTCACATTAACCCACTCATCCTCCTCTGGCCCAAAACCAGCAAACCTAACCTGTACCTCCTGTATATCACAATGGTCACCACGCTCATTGAGGTGAAATAAATAAAAGCTAAATAGTGAAGAGATATATGCAAATAGTACATCTAGTCAATATATGGCCTGTAATTCAATACGTGATACGGAAAATGACTCAAAACATTTTTTAAAAAAAGTAATAATAAGGTTTCCGAGTCCAATGGATGAAATTGTGATTCCCATCTTGGTGTTTCAATAAAAATTTGTTCAAAAACATTGAAAACCCAAATCTTCAAAACCGAAACATAATCACATGTTACAAATAATTCAATAATATTTAGTTTATATTTATTTATTTATTTTTAAATAATAATTTCTTTGATACTATAACCGTATATACACGCATATATAGACCAAATGCGGCCCCTATTAAGAATTAAAAAGCTAACAAAAAATAACACTTTAATTACGGACCTTTCAACATGAATTTCTAGTGATACGCCGTATAAACCGTTTAAACGGCCGTATCACACCATATTTTGCATCATTGCATATAGTACGCAAACCTAAAACATTATATCTCATTTTTAGGTTATTTCGTGTATGAATGTGATATTTCAAAATCTTGATTGTTTCGATATCAAAAGTATACTACATTTTTTTTCAAATTTAGAGGGATTTTCAAAAATACTCATACAAACAAAATACAAATACATAAAGTATTATATAGGATATAATTTAAAGAGTAAATAATTGATCACTGATATTAAAAATGAGAAAGAGAAATGGATAGAAATGGCATGCCAAAGCAGGGACACATAGGAAATGAGAAATATAATTTTAATTCAGGAATTTATGCACTATTGACAACAAAATGCACAAGATCAGAAACTCACCAATTCACCTGTCTCTATATTTCTCTGTCCTAGAAATACAGCCACGTCGTACCTGAGTATAAAGCAAATAAAATGACTCAAAACAAAGATTTGATTCATTATCCATATACAGAATGATTATAATCAAATAAAACAAAAAGAAAAAACATGGGGTGCAACTGCACATTCTAACTTAGTGGAGACTTACCATGCACCATCCCGGGCAGATTTTGCTTCAAACTCCATTAAAGTAACTTCTGGTGCTACTCTCCCTGCAGTTGAAACTTAAGAAAACTGAAATGAATCCGCAAGTATTACAACAAAAGAGGAAATAGTAATTACATAAAGAGGCCAGACAAAGATACTGGAATAAAAATGAAATGGCATTGTTACCTACATACTTCTAATAACAACTTATAAATTACTCACTCTCTCTTCATTAATTCTCAAAGAATAAAAATCCATCTGGCGTTATTAGATGTTATTGTAAAATTAACCACAAGTGGATTGCTAGGGAAATTATACCATCTGGTATAACTAGATGTTATTGGAAAATTAACCAAAAGTGTATTGCTAGGGAAATTATACAAGTACAACTTAAAATTATAAAAGTTCTATACAAGTAAGCTCCTTAAGAGTCTTTCTAAAGAACCTGACTACATCCGTACGACATCGGAAAGAAGTGACTCTTAAGCTCAAACAAATAGAATTTATAATTGTAAGGGCATTTTGAAATCCACAAATGATAATCATAATTTTTCAAAATAGACATTTAAAGAAAAGAAATCAATAGTACATAGCATAAAAAATAATACTTCTTTCTATTTAATTTCGTGAAGCACTAGATTCTTATTTTTAGGTCAGCCCCAACGTTTCAAATTAACAGGCTCACCAATAGCAAACTCTTCCATGAATCTACGATAATAAAGAATATTTCTTTCGATTTAATTTCGTGAAGCACTAGATTGCAGCTTTAGATCAACCCCAATGTTTCAAATTAACAGGCTCACCAGTAGCAACCTCTTCCATGAATATACGAGAAGAAAGTGACGCACTCAAAATTTTTCAAAATCATATGACAACTAAAGTTAAAACCCTGACAGCATGACTTAATCAATTAACTAGGGAATAGAGAAACGTTACAGACACAAACACCAAACAATAACGGCAGACACATGATAAATCCATCTCTATTTGGCAGATACATTATCAAATCTCATCTCTATTGGTCTACTCAAATAGAAATTCTATCTAAAGTGATTCAAGTTCCACGGGCAAGAAGTGATTTGGAACTTAAAAATTAGCATAAAGCCCATTGTACCTGAAGAAGCTGAAGAAGCCGGCTTTGAAGATGAAACAAGGGCAGGAGAAGAAACTGGTGTGGTTGTAGGTTGAGGAACACTTCTTGTTGGAGTTAAGTCATCCCGAGGCACTGGCATCACATTTAACTTCCCAGGGACCTTAACCGTTTTTGCTCTAATGGCATACCGCCTATTTTGGAACCAATTCCAAACCTGCGATAAAATATATATGTACAAATAACTACTAGGAGACATTGATTAAAAACGATTCGTAAATATCTAAAAGGACATCAAAATTCTTACTTGCTTCATTTGGACTTGAATCTTCCCTTTGCGATCCGCAGTCTCACTACAATAAATATCACAATTTTCATATCAATATCGCAAAGAGGGTAAATAAATCTACTGCATACAAGATCATACATATAGAAAGAATACATACCTGAACTTCGCAGCAAGACCTACAAGAGTTTCCCGAGTAGGCATTGTATTATGGTGATCTTGCAAAATGGCTTCCATCTCCACAACCTGAAAACAGAATAATAATAATAATAATAATAATAATAATAATAATAATAATAATAATAATAATAATAAACTCCAAAAATCTTTACCAGTCAATCAATGCTCTATTTAAAATAATAACTCTCAAAGATATTGTGAAATAAATAAATTACTTCGCATAAATTTAGCATTTCACCATCTATATCAACACTAAAGCACAAATAATACTACTTATGCAGACAGCAATCAGAGATTCTGCTAATTTAAGAGACTAAAATTAAAATAAATAAAAATGAATTTTTTTCCATCTAAAGTCTAGTTACACGTTAAATTAAAGGTTTTAATCATAATTTTGACCAAAAGTTAAGACACTTATCCCAACAAATTTTACCTGATGAATTTATTTAAAAACTAGCTAGAAGGAGACACATAGACTTACTACCAATCTATTTGTCCCCGGTAAACCCTTACTGCATTCCAAAAGTATAATGCACATATACAATGAGTTCTATAAATCACCAAATGACACATAATCCAGGCACATGCAAGCAAACCCTAAACTTAATTATCTGTATACAAACTTAAGTCTAGAAATCAAAGAAAAGCTCAATCAAAACTATCAACAAATACAAATAGATTTGACCCCAATATTCAATTAACCTATTCCAGATTTTCAATTCCTACCTGTCTGCATGCAGAGAAAAAGAAAAAAAAAAAAAAAGATTCGCAATAAAACGTCAAATACAAATCAATCAACCCAATTGATTAGTTTAAAATCTACATTCAAATAAACACACAAAAAAAAAAAACAAAAAAAACAAAAAAAAAAAACAAAAACAAAAAACAAAGAAGCAAGAAAATACAAACCTCAGCTTGAGTGAAACGGAAGGCAGGGCCTCCATTACTGGGAGGTCGACCCATCTGAGAAGACGAAGCGGATTCAGGCTAACTCCAAAGAAAAATTATAAATATGGGAGAGAGGAGAATGAGAGTATGGAAGGAGTTTAAAGGAGGAGAGAGAGGAGAGAGAGAGGGAATTGAAAAGTTGAGATGTGTGATGATGGGTTTGGACACCGAGAGAGTGGTGAAGCCCGAACACGATTTGAATCGTGTCTGTTCAGTTTTTCGATTTTAAATAATATCGAACCCAGTCCCCAAAAATTTCAAAAATTAACCCATCCCAAATTTGTTTTGTTTGGACCGCTAATTTATACTATTGTCGCGCATCTAAACTAGTATTTTCTTACATTTAATCTATAAAAATAGAAAACGTTGGTAAATAAAATTAATTAATTAATTCCTGATCCCCGACAGCCAACTAATGCCAATGAATTGTATATTCACTTAGTTTTTTTAATTTATAATAATAATTTTTAATTTTGCTCATGTATTTTATTAAAAATTTTATAATATTATAAAGTTCATGGTTCCTTACGATATATTTATTTTTAATTATATATATTAATTAAACTTTACATCTATTTAACAAATATTTAAAAATATAAATAAATTATTTTAAGTAGAATATAAAATAATAGAATAATGGTGTTGATGGGAATAATAGTCCGTCTGGAATAATATTTAAAAAAAAATTATAATTTTACCTTTTATTGATGGATGAATTACTTCGTCCTAATACAATCAAGACCATTCATTTTACTAATAAACTAACATGGATGCAAATGTGGTGCGAACGGAAACATTCGCTCTATCTTAGATAGATAAATAGGAGCAGTTATCTCTAAATGAATGAAAACAATCCGCTTTAACCTATTGAATGAGACTGTTCATCCACATTTGGATAGACGAGAGCATTGTTCCATCATTATATGAATGCTTTCATCCAAATGTGGATAGACGAGAGCATTGTTCCATCATTATATGAATGCTAATAGCTTTGGCTTCATCCTGGGAAGGATGGAGGTTCACAAAGAAAGTGAACGAATGAACCGAAGGAATGCTAATAGCTTTGGCTCCATCCTGGGAAGGATGGAGGTTCACAAAGAAAGTGAACGAATGAACCGAAGGAATTGTTTGGAGGTCAAGGATTCTAAATAAATGTGAAATAATGATAATTAAGGGTATATAGTGAATTGAAAAGGACAACATAAAAGTAATAAAGATAATAAATACATATTAAATGTGTGCTTGGTATATTTTTAATTAGCATTTCAAATAAATTAGTTGTAAAATAAAAAATAAGAAAAAAATGTAATCTGTATCTGGTAATAGTGTTTAGTGTTTCAACTAGTGTTTGAGAAAATGTGTGTGAAAATAGTGTTTAGTGTTTCAACTAGTGTTTGAGAAAATGTGTGTGAAAGTTATTAGAGATAATTTTGTACCCAAATGCAACATACTAGAGAAAGTGTGTATGAAAATTATTAGAGATAACTTTCTACTAAATTTGTAATAGTTGCTAGAGATAATTTTGAACCCAAATGCTGAAAGTGTTTTATTTTATTAACCTTCCATTTGTAATTAATTACAATATTTTCTTTTTAGTTATATATATTTATATCTGTAATAATTTTCATTAATTTTATATCTAACCTCTAATTTAATAACTAAAATTAATACCAAACATTTAATCAAATAGTTAGAATATAATTTAACAGCTAATTATTATCATTATTTGAAACGATAATCTAACATCTACTTGAGAATATGATGTCAAAATACTTTAAATGCAATAATAGTGTAATAACTTAAATGTCTCCACAAGACTCCATAAACAGACTTATGAAATTCAATGAAATAATTAGAAAATAAATTACAAAATCTTTGCCAAATTCATTCCAAAAGACTTTTTCAAATCCTAAGCTCTAGAAACTAAAGAAAGAAAGACTTTTTCAAATCCTAAACCCCTACAAAATAAAGAAAGAAGGTCATTTCGTTGGACTCCCTTAATTGTAAATATCTGAAAACTACGAATATGACGTGCTTTAGAATGAACATAATTTGTGAATGAGTTATACGTGCTAAAAAAATCTAATAATCGGTGTATGGATGTGATATGATGACTTTGATAAGGTATTAGTCTTCTAAATAGAGCATTGTGAATTTGGAATCAAAATGATTTTTTGGTCGGTTGATTAGTGATTGATTCAAAGTGGTCATCAAATGCTAAATGCCCTTAAATTAGAAGTAGCATAGTTGAATAAAAAATGCTTTTGGGATATAGAAGTACTTTAACATGACTTATGAGTCATGATTTGCAGGCTTGTTTGATTTTTTGAACTTAGTTGTTCGATATGAATTCGAGAATAAATTCATCTATATAAAGCAATGACTTTATTTTGGAATTTCGGTCCACTCATGAGAATACCGACTCTTTTTTTTAGATAATTTGACTGTTTGTGGAATATTGGTTCACTCACAGATATTTTGTCTGTGTTGGAATTTAGTCTAAGCTCACATAGCTTATATCTGTTTTGATTTTGTTTCACTTTATGTTTAGTTTATCAACATATTAAATAACAAAACATCTATAACTGAAATTAATGTGTATTCATGTAATATTGTAAATGGATAGGTTCTTTGATTATTTTTTAATGCTAGTTACTTAGTATGTTACCAATTGAGAATTAGCAATATGATTCTGTACTTATGGATTGAGTTAGGGAATGATTGAGAACATGTCTTTTAGTACGATAAATGGTTAAGTTGCAGTGATGAGAGTACACAGTTAAGGTCTTGTGAAATTTGGTATAAATTATAATTTTCAAATGAAGTTCTAAGTATTTAAACCCTTTTTGAATTGCAATATGTGTTTTATCACCATTTGAAAACACAAAAGTTGAAATTATGCATCTAAAAACATTAGTAAGAAATTGTAGAAATTTAGTTTGAATTGAGGGGTAAAAAGATCTAAGAAATTGCAGGTTTACATCTATGTGCTCTATGCTCACTTTGTTATAAAGCAATCAAACCCCACTTAGAAATCTATATTGCATGATTACTCTAGCACAAAATGCTCACAGTCTAATTACATCTTTTTTTTTAGAATTTTTTTATCTTGTCGCTATATAATCACATAATGATCACCGACCGGTCAGAATTTATTAGAAAATAATATTTTTATTAGATTTTTTTGTGACAACTCAGCCATAAAATGATCAGACACTAATTAAACTCTTTTTTTGGTCGCTCTATGATCGATTTACAAAAGAGCGATCACAGACCATAATTTTCATAAGTTAATGTGTGTATGCCTCATCTAAATTAAGAGGAACTTTAGTGAAATTCTAGTAGAGATGCATGCTTATATCCTATTTTGCCGCAAAGTAAGCATTTATTTTTGTTTTTTTTAAAGGATAAGAGTGTGTAAACTAGACATTGTAGCCTAACCCTTTTTTATGGTTGTTTTTGTCTTTTCTTTAGATGAAAATTTGTGTTCAGATAAGTGATAAAGTAAAAATGTTGATATTAGAATCTATTATTATAACATCCGGCCCCGACCCCAGATGAACCCTAAACACGGTATCAAGGCGCCACGCCATTCACAATCGATCTTTAAGGCTGACCACTAGCCCCACAAACCACCATTATGCTTTCCAGCATGCTTTGTCCTCACTCGCATGCTTTCCTGAAAAACTTCCCAGAATGTCATCCATCCGAAGATTGTTCCAAGCCAAGCACGCTTAACTTTGGAGTTCTCATGATCTGGGCTCCCGAAAAATAATGTGCACATTGGTGATATGGGTAGTAATTCAATTCCTTTTAACCCTGTCTCAATATGGGGTGTTACAATCCACCCCCCTTAGGACACAACGTCCTCATTGTGGTTGGCCCACATCATTCCCAAAACTTTTACCCCCGCTAGACGAATGCCCTGGGCTCTTATGTCCACAGGCGCACTCGCGGTCGCAGGGTTGCTCTGATACCATTTGTAACATCCGACCCCTACCCCCGGATGAACCCGAAGCGTTGTGGCAATGCACCATGTCATTCACAATCAGTCTTTAAGGTTGACTACTAGCCCCGCAGACCACCAGTACGCTTTCCAGCATGCTTTGTCCTCACTCGCATGCTTTTCGGAAAAACTTCCCAAAAGTTTACTCATCCCAAAATTGTTCCAAGTCAAGCACGCTTAACTTTGGAGTTCTCAAGTTTTGGGCTCTCATAAAACAATGTGCACATTGGTGATATGAGTAGTAATTCAATTCCTTTTAACCTTGTCTCAATATGGGGTGTTACAATTATGGTCTTTTACTTCCACCATTGTTATATTATAGTTTTTGTACAAGTATATTGCATGTCTCTAATTTTGTCATCTTTTTTCTTTTCATTTTATGAAGTAGAAGTTAATTTACAAACTTTAGATTATGTGTTTGTTAAGTTTGAGATTTACCAAATGAATTGTAAAAACTAAAATATAGTTTTAATTACATGTATATACGAGTGATGATGATTAATATAAAAATGGGTATTTGTACAAAAGTATTATTTATTTACTTCCACTTAGTGTGGTATTGGAATATGGTATAATGTGGCTGTTAGGATCGTCTTGAATCACAAGGATTTCCGTTTAGGAAGGTTTTCCTATTTTGAGTTTGGATATATTTCCTAATGGTTTTGATTCTTTGTTTTGGAAAGATTTGGTTTTCCTAATTTGGTTGATTGTATTCCTTAGTTGGAAAGGAAACAAATTAGGAAAATATATTTGATGATCACTATAAATAGAGTTGTCTCATGAAGAAGAAAGTATCTCATCCTTTTGGGGTGGTGATCATCATATTGGAATCACATTGGATTGGTGTAATGATCATTGGATTTGGGGTCTCGCTATTAAGGAGATTTCGTATTGGGGTTGTCTCGCCATTAAGAAGATTTTGATTTGGGGTTATCTCGTCGTGGTGGAGTTGTTCGCCTAAAAGAGATTCTGGTTGAGAAAGAAAATAATTTTGTGTGGAGATAGAGTGTTGCCTGAATGACTTGTAATTCTTATTTCTCACAGTAAAGTTGTTATCTTTCCGTGGATTAGGCAATATGTCGAACCACGTTAAATATTGTGTTTGTGTTTGAGCTGATTGGGAACTAGGAAGAAATTAGGATAGAACCGGAAATTTTCTAACAGTGACATCCAACTCCGCATTTTGAATCCCATTGAAATAGGATTAAATGTTATACTTCAACCATCCATATTATATGTGTTCTCAGCCTTAGCAGCAGACAGAGAAAATATAAGCTTTTGATTAATTAATATTGAGAAGAGAAATTAAATTGATAATGTATTTAATTCACCTGACTAAATAAAATTAATTAAAGGTTACAAAAATATATAATAAAAACTTTATGAAAAATTATAAAAAGTGAGACTTTCAAAATTTAATTTAAATTAATGAACTATTAAAATTTTATTTTAAAACTATAAACTTTCAGAAGTAGAAATTTTAAAAATGAATAAAAATATCAATACACCTCTCACTTTACAACTTTTAAAAATGAATAAAAATGATCAATATACCTCTCACTTTACAACTTTATGGATTTTTTTTAAAAGGTCTTCATGAAGCATTTAAAGACCTCTATAGTACCTATGAAGACATGTAAAATATTTTTAAAGACGGTAAAATATTTTTAAAGCTGTAAAAAATATCCATGAATATATTAAGGATAAGTATTCTAGTAATTTTCTAGGGCGAGTGGCATAATTGGGTCTTAAATTATATTCTTTATAGTTTTAGTCCAATATTATATTTCCTACGAAATTAAACAAATTTCATAAATTTTTGCATCTACCAGACCAAAAAGTCATCAGTGTCTTTTCTTATTAAAAAAATGAATTAAAATAATTTTCAAACCTTTTAAGTTGTGTGCAAAGTCAAATATGCCTATGTATTTAAAGATTTGAATTGAAAAGTTTTATTCACAAAATGACCACATCGAATTTGAAAATGGTCCCCACCAAATTAAACAATAAAAAAAATTCTCAAATTGAATTATTTGTAATTGCATTGCATGAGATCAAAATCAATCAACCATATCTTCGTACTACCAAATTGAAGTAAAGCTAGTAATATTTATATAGTTCCTTCCTAAAAAAAAAATTTAACATTATTTTTCAATCGCTTGTAAGAGGTATATTTTCTAATCTATTAGGGTTTTTGACATGCTAAAATATATTTTGTGTTGTGTAGATACATTTATAGTAAAACATGTAGAGTTTTCTTCGATAGTTTAGGTTCCCTCCTTATAGTATTGTTGTTTTGTACCAATTTTTGATAGTATGAGATTTTATTATTTTTTTATATCATTTTTTTTCAGTAGCTTCTTGGTTCCGATAACCGGGAAGTAGTTTAAAAAGTTGTCCGCTTTTCGCTGTCCAAGACTGAGAAGCTGATATTTTGCTTCCTGTTACAAAATCGGGAAGCAAAATATATTGTGAGCTGTTTCCCGGTTTTGTGGACCGGGAAACTACTGGGGAAATAAATTTTGCTTCCTGATCCTAGACACTAGGAAACAGACAACTTTTTAAACTACTTCCTGGTTATCGACACCGAAAAGTATAAGGTGTTTAATGCTTCCCAACCGTTAACACCAAGAAGCATAACCATATTATGCTTGCTTCTCGATCTCCTATAACGGAAAGTCGTTTTATTTAATCTTCATTATTTCCATTATGTAGAATTCTTTTAATGTTGATTTATTTCTTTCAAGCATGGCTTTAAAAAAGACCTTGGTAAAGTACAAGGTAGAATGGGTTGACGGTGACTATATTGCGGATGAAATGTTCGTTTTGCTTCTTTATACGAATATTTTATTTTTCTTACTGGTAGAGAAACTTAATGCGAAGCTGAAGATAGTATCTCCTTTGGATTTGATCATACATGCACTATCAATAGATTCTACAAGACAACAGTATCAAGTTTTTGATAATGAAAATTTTAATTTTGTGAAAGAAGATCATGGGGAACACATGTATTTATATGTTGATACTATTGCAAAAGAAAAGGAATCTAGTGTGCATGTCGTTGGGAGGAGTGATCAGAACAACAGTAACAAATAACATATGGATGTTGCCATTACCATAAGGGATAATCATTTTTTTTTTACCTTAATGGACGAAATATAGTTGTATTTTGTCTAAATATATTTTTACGATTAAATAACTTGAATGATTCATGTGGAGAACGAGATATACTATTAATTTTAAGGGTTATTTCCAAAAACTACCCAATTTTTGAAACATTTTACTTCTAGCACCCGGTTTTGCAAACTTATACTAAACCACCCCAAATTAAAACCACTAGTGGTTTTGTTGAGGTGTATGTGGTTTTGGTGAGGTATAGGTGGTTTTGTGTTTTTAAGTGATTTTTATGTTTTTGAGTGGTTTTACTAAATATTTAGTTTTAATAATTTTTAAATTTTTGATTTAATAATTTTAGTAAAATTTTAAATATTTTATTAAATAATTTAAATATATTTTTTAATAGTTTTAGAAAATTTTAATTTTAATTCATTAACTTTAGTAATTTATAGTTTTAATTTCTTACTTTTATTTTTACTAAACTACAATTAGTATCAATAATTTTTAAAATTTTTAATTCTTTTATTTAATTAGCTGAATAATTTTAATAATTTTATTTTCAATCTTTAATTTTTAATTCTATACATACAACAATAAATTATCTAATTCAAATAGGTTTTAATGAAAAAATGAGTTTTATTTTTATGTTTATTTTTCAAAAATAAAATAACTATTGAATATATCAATATTTTTAATTATTTTTCAATTTTTAATATTTTTATTTTTTGATATTTATTTTTAAACACCTATAAAATTATAATACAATAATAATATAATTTTTTTTAATAAATTCTCAAACATACTTATAATTAAATAATCTATTACAATAGGTTTTAGTAAATTAAAAAGTAAAAATTTAAATAAAAAATTATTAAAGATTATTTAACCAAATACTTAAAAATAATTAAATCTGCACGAAAATTGTTTATTAATTTAATAAAATTTTAAAATAAAAATTAAAACTCAAATTATTAAAAATCATTAAACAAACATTTAAAAAGTATTAAACTATATAGTAATTTATTTTATTTTAGTAAAATTTTAAAATTTAAAAATAAAAAATAGTTAAATTATTTAATAAAATATTTAAATTTTAGTTAAATTATTAAACAAAAAATTTAATAATTATTAAAACTAAATAATTTACAAAACCACTCAAAAATACAAAAACCACTCAATAACACAAAACCACCCACACATCACCAAAACCACTATTGGTTTTAATTTTGGATTGTTTTGGGGGTGGTTTGGTATAAGTTTGCAAAATCAGGTGCCAGAAGTAAAATATTTCAAAAATTGGGTGGTTTTTGGAAATAACCCTTAATTTTAATAAATGAATTGGTTTATTAGATTGCATGAAATGTTTTGTATCACAGATTTTATAACAACGCTTCCCGGTCAAGAATACCAGGAAGTAAGGGGATATTTTGCTTGCTTTTCGGTTCCTAAGATCGAGAAGTCTTTATTCAACTTCATGGTGCGTAGCACCGGAAGTAGGCAAAATATCCCCCTGTTTCCCGGTGTCACTAATCAGGAAGCAATTTTACCAAAAAAAATAAGCTTTCTGGTCATGTAGATCGATAAGCAAAGGCGTATTTTGCCTGCTTTCCAATGCTCCGCACCAGGAAGTAGGCAAAATATCCCTTTACTTCCCGGTGTCCTTGATCAAGAGGTTTTTTTTTTTATAATAAATCATCGCTTCCTGGGATAGAACACCAGGAAGCAGGCAAAACACGCCTTTGCTTCCCGGTATAAATGACAAGGAAGCTGGTTTTGGTAACCATCCTGTGCTAAAAAAAAATAAAGACCATTACTCGTGATTGAATTATGTCCCTTGAATTTTTTTGGGTAATTTTCCTACTTCATATTACAATGAGCATCATTCTACTTATGCACATGGGCGTATAGTCAATGTATCTTTAGCCTAAGGGTGATTGAACAGTCTAAAACATTACAATTACGCATGTTAACAACCGTATAAGCATTACTATATCAAATTTCCATCACATAAAAAAAATTCAAAAAACATGATATTCCGTAAACCTACTTAAAAGTACATTGTCCACGACAAGAAACCATGACATGCACTAAGGTACGCCGATATTTAATTAAAATACGGTTTACATTATACGTTATTAGCTACACCGTTAAAACATATTCATCGACCATTTGAATGATTTTTAGTTGCAATACAAGCTTCCTGGTCATGAGGACCGGAAAGTAAGGTCTTATTTTGTCTGCTTCCTAGTATTGCACACTAGGAAGCTATAAACTACCACTTTCTGGTGTAAAACTCCATGAGGCAGGCAGAACACTCCTCTGCTTCCCGGTATAAATGATCAGAAAGCTGGTTTTTGGTAACCATCCTGTGCAATGCTATAAAAATAAAGACCATTATCTATGTACCAAATTATGTCTCTCAACTTTTTTTGGGGTAATTTTTCTACTCCATATTATAAAATGACCACCATTCTACTTGTGCACATGGGCGTATAGCCAATGTATCGACTGCCTAGGGATGATGCAATTGTCTAAAGTATTACAATTACGCATGTTAACAACCATATAGGCATTACTCGTCAAGTTTTCATCACATAAGATAACTCAAAAATCATGATGTTCTATAGACCTACGTAGGAGTACATTATCCATGACAAGAAATCATGACATGTACTAAGGTACGACAATATTTAATTAAGACACCATTTACATTATATGTTATTAACTACATCGTTAGAACTTAGTAATCGACCATTTGAATGATTTTTAGTTGCAAAACAAGCTTCCTTGTCATGAGGACCGGAAAGTAAGATCCTATTTTGCCTGCTTCCCGATGCTGCACACTAGGAAACTATAAACCATTGCTTTTTGATGTAGAACATCGAGAAGCAGGAAAAACATGCCTTTGCTTCCCGGTATAAATGACCAGAAAACTATTTTTTTATACAATGGATGCTTATTTTGCAGCTTCCTAGTGTCTTTACCAGAAAGCTTATGTGTTTGCTTCCCAGTCGGGAAGCAGACTAAATTGACATTCACTTCCTTGTTTTAAGGACCGAGAAGCATACATAAACTGATTCTTGTATAATTCATAAAGGCACCTATAGAAAGCATAATTAATAAATGTCAAATCAACCTACATCCAAACTTGTTTGTCATACACATAAACTACATATCTATTTTTGTATGTCAAGGATATTAGGCATAAACAAATGTTTTCAACTTCTAGATATTTAATAATTAGTTAACAGTAAGTTGGAATCTGGCTCGTATTCCATCAAGTGCTCGTACAATGCATATGTTATTTCCCTTCTAATCTTAACAACCTCTTCTATTGTTTTTTTTTTCCTGAATGATCATGCATGTTGTTTTGTACAAACGTCCCCTTTCACTAGTTAATATTAAGAAAATGACCAAATGGACCTTCCTGCCCATAATTATTTATATTTACATTATCGAAGTCCCTTGACGAGTGTCTAAAATACCTTCAATTCTTAAATGGAACATGTGTTTGGGGTATCCTATAACATAAAATATAACAAAAAAAAACCATTAGATACATGAAAACAAAATAAAACCGTAAATGTAAAACAAAATACTACGCTTCCCGATGTGCACGAATGAGAACTAATTCAATTATAAATCTGCTTCCCTGCCTGCTATACTGGTAAGCAATTACTAATTTTGCTTTCCGGTCTTGTAGACTGGAAAGTAGTTATGTAAGAAGCCCGCTTCTTGGTCTCGAGGGTAGGAAGCAATCTCTTATACTTCCTGCACTCAAGATTGGGAAACGGACTGCTTACATACTGCTTCCAGGTCTATGATACAGGGAAGCTAAATTCGTAACTATTTCTTGGTATAGTAGGCAGGAAGCAGTTTTACATCATGTTCCTATTAATGAGTACCAATAAGCATTCTCAAATACATCATGCACTCAAGACTGGGAAGCATGCTGATTATTTTACTACTTCCTGGTCCATTAACCCAGGAAGCTCGCTGCTTTGAATGCTTCCTGGCCTTCATGACCGGGAAGGTCTTATTTTTTCTAAAAAAAAGCAGGAGTTTCCTGGTGTATAAGCCCAGGAAGCAGTATGATACAAACATATTTCCAAGTCTTTTAGACCGAGAACCATCATTTTAATGACCGAAATCACAAAAACTTAACCATATACCTATTCACCTTAACAACTTCATCAACAAAACTAAGAAAAACCAAACAACAATATCAACATTATAATAAGAACAACACTGACAGAGATTGAAGCTTTTACACACTTGAAAATATCATAACCTAGTTACTCTTGACCCCATTTCATTACAAAATCATCATAGTAGACTCAAATTCAAACCAATTTCATCAACAAACCTAATTAAATCTATTTCTATCCCCAAATCGGAGGCTATTAAAAACTCAACTAAATAGCAACAGAAACTAACATTCGTATTTGGCTTATTCTTCGTCGTCGGCCTTTTCAAACTCATAACCACTGGCTTCGTTGTCGCCGGCTTTTTCAAACTCATAACCACTGGCTTCATTGTCGCGGACTTTACAACCACTTGCTTTGTCACCACGACACCAATTGGCTTTGATGGCTTCTTAGGTACTGATTTTTCCCCATTTTCTGCATTTACTTGGACTCCAAAACGATATTGGTGGAGCGACGGGAGGTCAACAAAGTAAAGGAGGAAGATGTCGATGAACGTAGATGAAGAACGAATGGATTTGTGAAAAAGAATAGATTAAAAAAGATCTGGGAAAGTATGAATATGAAACGATTGTGAAGAAGAAATGATTATTCTATTTGTATCTAACAACGGTCGAATAGTTGTGAGGGGTATTTGGAGTTTTTTTAATAACTATATATTTATAATTTTTATATTTATTTAAATTTTATTTAATTATTTTATTTTTTTAATAGTTTGAATACTATTATCATTTTGGTATACTTGATGTCAATTATTTTACTAATTATTTATTTTTATAATAAATTGAATATTGAGCTAAAAGTAATTTTTTAAATTTCATATAATCCAAAAGCGTGAATTTAATTAAAATTTATAAAAGTGTACTTTCCATTTAAATAAGTTTAAATAGTTTTTAGATATGTTTTGATTTTTTAATAATATTTGTATAGTTTATAAATACCATATGGACACGCACATAGTACAATAATTAAAATATATAAAAGTGGTAGTCCGAAACTCTCCCAATAATTTTAAATAACTTTTTGAATATATTTTGATATTTTAATAATATTATTCTAATTTATAAATGCCATTTGGACACACATAATACAACCATCTGATCATGCATTAATTTTTTTCAAATTGTCTTTAACTTTAAAATCAGATTTTTCTTTATAAAGAAGAAGAAAAAAAAAAAACCGAAAATCAGAATTGAAATATTACGTAATCATATTCAATAGCACTATAAATATGACATTGATGATAATCATATAACACAATCAAAATTTCATATGGCAAAGTTTTCATGCATTATTGCCTTCTTACTATTGATCATTGCGTCGCTGAGTAAATTTATAACTTTTTTTTTTGGAAATTTTTTTTACTTTTATAATCTTTCTTTATTTTCTTTGTCGTTGAATGAATCATTATCATATGTTTTGGTTTTACAGATTTTACATTAATGGAAGGATATGTTATGGAGAATGAAGTAATTAGGTTTTGCCTGAGAACCAGAGATTGTCGCGGCCTTGCATGTGAAAGTCCATTTGAAAGAGTGATTTGTCTAGGACTGTGTACATGTGTACCTAAAAAAGTTCAATCCACCAAAACTTCTTCATCTTCCGGAAATGATGAAGGGAAGGTTGTAAAGCAACAGTTAACTTTATAAAATAATAGATCTTTTGTAATAAAAAAAAATAAAAATTAAATAAATAAATTTGACTTTTTCTTTTTTATGCATTTGGTCTCTTTTCTTTTAATTATTCTTTAAATATAAATATTAAATTAAGAGATAATTAAAAGAAATGTTTAAAATTTTTTTGGTCATTTTTGGATTTTTTTTTCTTCATTTTATCGTTCAGTACGTTTAAATTTTGAGGGAATAATGAATAAAGTGTTGGATCCTCTCGGAGCCGCTCCCCAACTCCCACGTTAGTATGATATTGTCTGTTCTGGGTCAGAGCCGAGCCCGCACACGGATTTCTTCTTGGATACTACCACCCAAAAGGCCTCATACTAATAGAGTTCTCTTGATACTTTATATACAAGTCATTATCTTCTTGTATTACCGATGTGGTATTGAGTTTGACACCCCAACAATCCTCCCCTCCAAACCAAGGGCCACATCGCCTCTCCTCGAGATAATCAACCAATCCTTCAAACCAATAATCACACATCGCGTAGCCTCCCCTCGAGATAATTTACCGGCTTCCTCTTGAGATTATCTATTGATCCGCCAAACCATCTTGTACAGCAGTCACTAACCAACGGGACCCGCTGTCTAACCATTATATTTTCAAGAAGACTTTCGACACAAGGCACACCACAATTCTTATCACGGGCTCTATCTCTGAACCAAGGCTTTGATACCACTTGTTGGACCCTCCTGGAGCCGCTCCCCAACTCACACATTAGTATGATATTATCCGTTTTGGGCCAAGGCTGAGTTCGTACGAATTTGTTCTTGAGTACCACCACCTAAAAGACCTTATACTAATGGAGCTCTCTTGATTTTTTATATACAAGTAATTATTTTCTGATATTACCGATGTGATATTAGGTTTAACACCCCAACATAAAGGTGATTTATTAATTTCACTTTATATTAAAAAAAATAATTCATTTTAAAAAAAAAGTGTAACCTAATCTAGTATTGGTATGGACTCTATCTCCCCGTAAAACATTGTCGACTACTACTACTCTTACTCGAGCGTCAGCTATTTCTCTATGACTTCATCTAAGTTGAAGTTATCACCTGCAACAATCACTACTCCATCAAAGACACTAGTTAAGGCTCTAGTGACAACTCTAACAGCGATGTCTGTATAGCAGTGACAATTCCATTTGAGACACCTGCAACTCTAGTTAAGGAACTAGAGATGACGGATGACGGGTGCCGAGTCCGTCAATAATTTAAATATTTTGTAAACAACAAATTGATTGTAGTAAACAAGGTCGAATCCACAGAGAACGGTTATCAATTGTGTATTGTATACTGACCAAGTAATGTAAATGGGGGTTTGAAAAGTGGATTTGGACTGAATGCTAAAAACGTAAAATATTAACAATCAAATATATTAAAAGACCTAGCTAACCGATCATTTAATTAATGTGTCTATCATTGAATCAAAAGATATCTCTATCGATTTCAATAACCACAGTTATAGTTATTGACAACGTGCCTAACGATCAATCTTTTCCTTAGTTATCAGACTGACCGGGTACGACCCTTCGAATCAATCACTAATCTAACACGTAAATTGCATTATAAACTAGAAAAGACCTGCGATCATAACCAATGAATCAGTACGACAGTTCTTGAACTATGATTGTGAAACCTCAACACTACCTAGATTAGATTAATTACGAATTATCTAACATGCAGTGTATTAGCATACTCAATTAACCAATTGTGCGTTTAATCAATTAATTAAATAAAACTAACATGACCTTAGCTATGGGCACAGAATGACCTTAACTATGGGCACATAATGACCTTAACTATGGGCACAGAGATTACACAAATATTAAAAGATAAAGCAATGAAGCAAATATCTCACAACACGAATTAATTAAACTGATCGTTTAGCTGGGCAGACTAGTTTAGCACCCCATGGGCGCAATCAACATCATTGTCTAAAATATGAAGTAAACGTACAAAAAGAAGAAAACATATAGAAAACTAAAGCCTGATTCCTCCTTCAAGTATTTTCAGGAAACAAAAGATAATCCAACCAACTGTTCTGCAGAGTAAATATACTCCGTTTAAGAAAAATAACAAATCCTCCAAAATCTCCTCAAAATCCTCACTAATATAATCCCTAATTTAACTTTTGAAAGATGTGAAAGTTTGTCTTCAACCCTTGACTTCTGCACTTTTGGTATTTAATCCTAGAAATCTTCATAATTTGCACAAATGCCTCCAAACTGTTCATATTCACAAAAATAGGGCAAATTAGTATAAACTCACAATAATGTCCTCAAACTAACTAATGAAATAGTGCATAAATGTTGCACATATGGTGCTTAGTCAACGGAGATATCCACACGACACCTAGCAATAATAAGTTATAGAAAAAGAGCAATGCGCTAGCTTCGTCACCTGTAGATGAAGGTCAATCATATCCTCATTTTGAGGCTCCTTTAGCAAATGGATATCACTTCTTTTACGGTTCTTCACTTGTTTATGAGGTATTATTTTCACTCATTTATGGCTCTAGAAAATTCCAGATTTGAAAATTAATAGTATATATAATTAAGGATACTCTAAAAAAAAACTACACTAGTTTCGTTTTTCCCTATTTTATCATTGTCAGGTAAAAAATGTTATAATTATCAAAATGGACTTTTTGACTTTAGTAGAGCTCCAAGAGACAAGTTTAATAGTGGGGGTTTCTCAGCGATTAGTAGTTGAATGAAGACTAATTTTGTTTTAGTAACCTTTTGCTAATCAACTTCCCTAACAATAACTAAATTTTTGCCAAACTAACAATTAGAAATTGGAGTTACCTTTTTATTTAATGACCTAACAATTAAAATGGAAAATCCCCCATTTTGAAATATTCTAAATTAGTTTGTTGGAAGATTCAATATTTTAGAATCAAAACTTACCTATCTTGATAGATGGACAAGGAGTAGAAATTGGAGTCCTACTAATCCACCCACTCTTAATAAGGAAAAGAAAGGTTGAAATCCCAAGTAAAGTTTGTGTTAATGATTATACACGAGGCCCATATGGACCTGATTTGTCTTATTATATTTTCTTATTGACAAATACATTATTATCATTGTTATTATCATGTTTGCACGTTATACATATAAGAATATATCCCTAGTTATTCTATGAAGTAGAGTTAGTACGTGTTTGATTGAAAGTATATGATAATTATGTGTATGGTGCATATCAAATTAGTAGGTGTTTGTTGGAGAACAAATACTAGATGCACTTAGTACAAAATTACTACATCCCGACAGTACACACTTACACCAAGATGTGACTAGTTCATTAGTTCCAATTAACATAAAATAAAACAGCACTAATCCAACATTTTAACAGTCCATTTGACAACATAAAACAATCAGCAATACCAAGACAACATGGTTTTATCTTTTCATATATATATATATATATATATTAGAATATTGCCCAAGTAGCTATTCAACAGAAAATGAAATATAACAGTACAATATTAGTGTTGGCCGAAGCCCACTATCAGTAACTCAGTAAGGCTGATGCCTACCAGTTCAGTATCAGTAATGGAACTTTAAGCAGATAAAAACAGTGTGAGGATCCTCCATTCTTAGGCATGCCATGGATTCCACCCAAAGCTGTCCTAGGGCAATTATTCTAGTTAATTACAATGTTAAACAGTCCAGTATCAAGGTTAGTGATTAATTAACTATTTCATCAGTTCGATAATAACAGTACACAATAAACTCACATTCGGGTATATATAAAGTAGGCTAATTTTCGGGTAGGTTAACAACAATCAATTAGACTCATACAATAACCAAAAATAGTACATCAAGCAATATATTGGGCTGAAAACTAACTACTAACCAACAATGGCAGAACCAACAACAAAACGACTACTCCTCAGCCTGAGTAGTTCCACCCTCCTGACCCTCTGCAGAATAAAATCAGATACGTTAGTCGCAGAACATGGGATTCCATTCAAACCCGAAATCGACAAAATACAACCCTAACCGAACCGGACAATCCCTAAAGATGTACGAATCCAACTTTACAGATTGACGATACTTACCGAACGACTCAAACTACAGTGTCACTACAATCCGTAATGTCCACCGAATAGAACCATGATGGAATAACACCTAATTGACAGAATTGCGAGATTAATAACCTGACTAACAATATAAACCCCAAATTCAAGAGTCGGGCAGAAAAGACTTACCAGAAATCGAGACCTCAAACGGAACCCGAATGGAACTCGAATGGAACCCAAACAGAACCCTAATAGAAATTCAGAATCGCAAAGGAACCCTACACGTAGATTTCAGGGAGCTTACGTTAAAATACGAATAAGTAAAATAGTAGCGGGACAAAAGTTGACGAGACTTATTAGAACAAGAGTGCGGCGGGGCTCGATCGAACGCTCTCCCTAACTCTCAATGTTCGTCTCGATTTCTAATTCATGAAAGAAGGCACAAATGAGAAACTAGGGTTAGTTAATAATTATATAAGGTGACAAATATCAAAAGCCCCCTAGACTCAGGAAATTACGATTTAAATCATAACTCTAATAAATTCCAATAAAACCCCTAAATTTACGACACCATATACTAGGCCCGAAAATGGTCCATTACAGCGTAAATGAGTCGAGTCGAGCTCAAGTAGATCCAGTCGAGTCAAGAATAATTATATAAATTTCAAAAAATTTATTTATGAAAAAATTAATGAGCTTTAACGAATCGAGTTCTAGTAGCTCGATTATCATTCGAACTCAAGCTTACGTTTGATTTTTGATAGCTCGACAAGATCAAGCTCGAGTTCAAGATTGATATAACCTTTCACGAATTCAGTCCAGCTTAGGTATACTCGACTATTTTCCATTCCTAATTAGAGGTAACCCAGTTTTCCCAATGGTATCCACTTGGTGTGAACATAAGAATTAAGAAAATATTTAATTTTATGTATTTTGACTAAAATACTCATTATTTAATGTGTGATTTTAAATATTTTAACTTAAAGTAATTTAATGAAGGATAAACATCGATTAAATGTTATATAGGCTTATTGGAAAAGGAAATTGACACTTCCGATGAAACTTTCTTTTTAATAACGAAGGTGGTACATATAAGTGTGGGTTTGGTAAAGATTTTTAATAAGCATTTTAAATCATGTTTAGATTTTAAATTAGCTTTTACAAAAGAAAAATGCATGTTTAGTAACTATATTTAGAACAATATTTAGTGTTCTAGATAGGTTTTAATCCAAATGCTAATAGTGATTTATTTTATTGACCTTTCATTTTTAATTAATTTTATATTTGTAATTAATTTTCAGTAATTTTACATCTAACAACAATATTTTCTTCCTTTTTTTTAAAAAAAATCTAAAAACTATTTTGAAAGAAAATAATTAAAAAAAATCAATTAAATAACTAACCAAATAGTCGATTTAAAAAAGCTAATTTCAACCAATTTACAAAAATTGTTATTTGAATGCTAATCTAACAGTTAAATATGATACAAAACATACTTAAATCGAATCTCAATCTTGAAGCTATTTATTTGAAGATGTTTATAATAAAAACATTAATAATGTATACAGGGGAAGAGATTGATAAATATTGATTAAATCTTGTAATATTAATTAGTTCAAACGAGATAAGAAAGGATCAATGTTACTTCTCTATATAATAGTAACAAAAATCACAAGTTAAACTCGGCTTTAAGATGTTTCCTCTCTCTCAATAGTGATTTCTTCTCTCTAACTTGTCTATTATGTTAGGGAAATAAAGATAAAGAGATGGAACTCTGGAAGTCCAAAGAGCTCCCTAACTACAACAAATAAGGTATTTTATATGCCTTACATGAACCAGTTTTTTTTTTATCACTTTTGGTAGGTGAAGAGGTTATTCATTATGTACCAACAGAAGTAGACAATAACAACACCAAAAATGGTAGTCTTTAATTACCATTGTTCATTGTTCTTCAACTTAGTGAACAATATGTTACAGTATGATTCAGTGGTAATACTTATAATAGTGTTCAAGTTTAAGCACAATTGTTTTTGTCTAGATGCTTTGCATCTTCCCTAATGTAGTAAAAGTTTGATTTGTCCACCAGGGACTTTGCTATATGTATGGTTGGTTTGATTGAATAAAAGCATGGTGAATCTTCTTTGTATGGAGATGATCTACATGTTGTTTCTTATACGTTTTCTTCTTTAATATTTTTGTACGAAGGTTTAATTTGTTTAAATGCCTACTAATTTTTTATTTAAGATATTAATAAATGTTGTATTAATAAAATAAAATTAAAATTAGTAAATAATTTTGTATAACGTATTACATCCGATTAATATATCGGATCTATTTATAAATTAAGAAATAGTTTAATGTAATGCATTCGCCGATATCTGATAATATATATGATTAATTTGAATATATTTAATCAGTGACCTATTTGAAAAGTAAATAGTTTCACATAATGTATTATATTTGACTAATATATCCGGTTTATTCTAAACTAATGAAGATGTCTGCGCTCTGCGCAGTATTAAGTATTTTATTAAATTAAATTATATTATAATTTAAATATAAATGGCTATATTATCTGTATTTGATAATTTTTTCATATAGTAAATTACTGAAGGAAATTAGAAAATGGAATAACTAAACAATTATGAATAATTCAATTATGTATTAACATGTAAATTTGTACATATTATCACTTGATTTATTTCAATATTATAGAAAAATAGAAGTGGAAAAAAATATTATTATATATATAAAGTTTTGAAGAGATGAAGTTTAAAAATAATATTGAAAATGAAAAAAAAATCAAATAATAAAAATAAATGATAATTAAAGTTGATTCTAATAAATATATTTTAAATATTATAATTTGATAATATTTTCGTTACTAAAATTTACATTAACAAAATAAAATATATGAAGAAATTTATTTTCTAAATTACTTAATATTATATGTATAACTAAGCATAAATGTAAATTTTATTTTTATTTTTCATAAATATATATAAAATAAACATAAATTATATTTATTTTTATTAAATAATGGATCAATTGCATTTTTGGACTTTTTATTTAAAAAAATTATATTTTTAGATCAAAATTAAAATATTTACAAAACTACTTTTTTTTTTCAAAATTTTTTGCAAAAAAAGACCAAAATGAACGTATTACCCCTACTTCCCGGCCTTGATTTGCTTCCCGGGCAAATCAGACCGGGAAGCAAAACTACACCGGGAAGAAGACAAAATATAATTGTTTAAAGTTGCTCATTTTTGCAATTTTTTTTTTAAAAAGTCTAAAAGTGTAAAAAATTTAAAGTTGCACTAAAACTATTTTTTTTATAAAGTCTAAAAAATTTTCACTTAAAATAATTGTATATTATAATATTTTATATTTTTATTTAAATAAAATATCTGAAATTAGATGTTAAATTTTTTTTTTTTTAAAAAAAATTGTATGAATTCTATGACTCAATATACAAATATAGCACGCCAATCTATGAATATAATTTGGGAACACAAATATATCATGAGATAAACAACACAAAACATTAGCATACTCGGGTTGAATCCTCTTCCCAGGTGATTCTAGAAATTTAATACCTTGATGCAATGTAGGTAGGAGCAGGTTGAGTGCAAATTCTTTGGGTATGAGAAGCAGATGCAGTATATTTAGTGTATGTTTGGGGCTGCTTGTGATTATGAAATAATCACTTATTGAGTGGTAAAATGTCAAACATATCCTTAATCCATTCCAAATTTACATTCATGCATTATTGTTTTATATGTAAATTTAGGATGGATGAGTGGTATGTTTGAAATTTCATCGCCTTATAAGTGATTATTTTACAATTGCAAACAATTCCAAACACATACTTAAAGGGTGCATATCCAGCTTTAAAGAATACTAACCCATGAAAAAGACTCCAAATCAAAATTTTCTTTTTGACAAATTATAATAGATGATAAACCACACAATTTACAAACACTTATCTCATATCAAACAGCTTGTAAAATATATTGATCATATTGTCAAAGTCACACCAGATTACACATATCATGATATATTTGTATGAATTTTATGCTCATTGCCAACTTCATGCAAAAATGGTAAACAATCGCAATGAAATCAATGATTTAACAACATACTATGATTTATGTGCAAAGATACAAATAAAATCCACGACAAAGTAAAAAGTGCAGATGATCACACAAATAAGGATAGGCAATTAGATATAAATGGAAAAAATGGAGTAAGAAAAGTACAAAAACATTGATCAACAAACTTAATTAACTCACCATAGCAATACAGAATGCTATGCTTGATCAAAATCAATCACTCATCAGTTTTGTAAAGAGGGACACTAATGTATGGTTCAGAGCCAATGATCAAGGTTGAAAGACCAAAGGGTCTCATACCACCACTCTGTGTGCACTTATTGGAGATCAACAACGTATCAAACTTCACAGTGACAGGATCTTCAACAGTAGGCCCTTGGCTCTGGCATTCACTACATGCTCGATTAATCAATACACATGCATTTACTTTCAATTCACAGCAAGCCAATGTACTATAATAACTCAAAGATACAATCTTCCTAATATTTCTACAATATAGAAGTAATAAAATGAAGTCACTAAGCCCAAGATCGAATTGCAATCATAGATAAAATGCACTTCAAAACAACAAACAATTTTAGCAAAGACCAGTCGAAAGACAGTTCCCAACATTAATTCAGAAACAAATTTACTAAACAATCTGAAAAATGCAAGCACCGAGCCAACAACAATCAAGTTTAATAACTTCATCATCTTACATTCACAGTTCCCAAAAATCATACCCACCAAATCAGAATTTTTTTTACTCAATTTCGTATCTTCAATTCAAATATTATATTTTAATCTAACTCACTCTATCAAACACATATAAAAATTGTTATTCTTTCATGGTAGACAAACATAAATTTCAAATAATGATTCAATATGCAAAAAAAAAAAATAATAATAATAATAATAGTACTACTACAAGAAATACCTAAAATCCTGAAGCATAGTTTGGACTTCTTCTTCGTACCAGGATGACAATACCGGGGCAACGTGCACCGACGAAGGAGTTTCCTTTATGAACGACTTCGTGTGCACACTCTACAGAAAGAAATGGTCATCATGTGAGAATACAATTACTTGAAGAGTTCTAGTAGCAAACTCGACACCAATGGTGGATTTGGACACTAAACAAAACTCATTCTTCGCAAACCTAAATGAAATGTTAGATTTTCCAACGCCAGAGTCATCGATCAATACGATCTTAAATAGATAACCACAGTCCTGATCAACTCTACTTGGCTTTCTTTGAGTCTTATTTTTCTCATCACATCAAATGAATGTATAGTCAAATAAAATAAATGTACAATTTTGAGAAAAGATAAAAAATGATGTAAGAGGGCTGACCATCTCAGTCAATGTGGCTTTCTTTGAGTCTTCATGGTTGGAGTGTCTGCTTTCTTGTATAGAATAAAGCATAAGATAGTACATTGACAGTACACCCAAAGAATGGTGAACATGATATAAGCAGCATTTCTGATTAAATATTCAATAAAAAGCTGTGATGTTCCCTCAAAATAAAGCACCAAAATGTACATTCAAATTGAAAGAATATTAACATCTAGCTTAACTGGAGAATAAAGTACCAAAGTATAGGAAGAGAAATAAAAAAAATGCCAGACATAAGCACTAAAATTTAGCCAAGAAACAAAAGTACCAGTGCAAGGACAGACCCAGATACTTAAAGTGTCTCCACTGATCAAAAGTCCAGTCAGCAGCAATAAGCAATCAAAAGTAAATCCATCTGTAACAGGGCATACAGAAGAAATTTTAAAATCAGAAGTTGCACCCATTAGGAACAATATATAAATGTATTTTGTCATTATACATCTTTCTCTTATTTTCAATCTCTAAAATGACTCAAAAGAAATACAATAAAAAAAAGTAAAATCAAACAAAGTCGCAGCTCTTTCAAATTTAAAAGAATATATTAACACCTGGCTAGATTAACAACAAAATAAAATAATAAAAGAAGAAGAAAGCGAAAGGAAGCAAAAGTTAGCATCTTGAGAGAGAAAAAGATAATCAACAACATTCAAGTTGATAAATCAATTCCAATTCCTCGATAGCTTCAAAAATATGAAAGCTCCATGAAGAATAAAAACAATGGTAGAAAAGTCTTTAGAATAGCTGAAATCAGATGACATAGAACGTTTTGACAACAAGAAACAGGAACAGACTGGACATTGAGAACCAAAATCTTTTGCAAAGAAGGTCCTTATTGCTCTAAAATTTGGGTCCAAGATAATATTAAGAACATAAATATTACACAAATAGACTCTGTCCACCAAGAATTCATAAATCACACCTTGATTGTGCACAAATTAGACTAAGCAAAAGCAAAACACCCCATAGTACATCAATAGCCACGCTACCAACCTTTCTTATCTAAAGGTTAGGACATTGCAAACAACAAACAACACTCATCGAAATAATAATACTCACCAAATATATAATATAAACGTCATTCAGATTAAAAAAATCCATGGATTAGGAAAATCATAAATGACAAATTTCAAAAGAAAAGCCATTTCAAGTATGGAACACTTTGAACAAAATAAAAAATAAATTAAAACACAACAAAATGACAATCAAAATTATTTCCTTAAGCACATTGTTCCAGTTTTCTCAACAACCAGCAAACAACGTAAAACATCAACCACTAAATATGCAATTGCATTTTCATGCAACAAACAAACCCAATAGAGGAACCAATGAATCAAAACTAAGGAGACCCAAATTGAGAAAAGCAACAAAACAAATAAAAAGTAAAATTTTACATTTCCATGATTTGGAGAATGACCTTGATGAGATTATGGTTTGATTGGTTCAAAACGTGAAACCCATTAAACCCATCTCACTCTCAATTGTAAGCTTTTATATGAAAATTAACTCCACTTCTATAAAAACCACACCTCAGATTAAAGTGAGAGAGCAGCTCACCTTCAGAAGAAAAATAGGAGTTTGACTTCAATGCATCTATCAAAGCCAATCTCCCAATAATAGAACTATTGGCCGGCAGTTGAGAAACTGGTGATGGAGTGCGTGATTGAGACCTGAAACTGAGACATTGTTATGTTCTTTCAACCATGAAATGAAAAGGAAAATTAATAATGGAAGTGACAGACAACAACAACAACTTTTAGTTGAACCGGAAAATAGGGTGTGAATCACGAAATCGAATAATCGTTTGCAATTAAGGTGATAATCTAATAAAGAAAATAAAGATCTCATTTATTCTAAACTAATCGTGATAAAGATCCACTTAGATTTCCGACGACGCTTGGGCTTATAAAAAGGAGTAGATGAGTACTTAGCGAGAGTGACTTCTGAATTGCGGGTCCGATTCCTCTAGATTGTGATTGATAGAATATGGGATTGGGTTGGTCATCAGCTTTCCTGTTTCACTTCCAGGCTGCATTTCTGTATTGTATCATATTTTCGAGAATATATAAATTCAGATTGGAATAAATTTTCTCGAGTGGAGAAAAAAGAACAGAAGAAGAAGAGGAAGAGAAAGTGAAAACAAATTAATGAAAAGTGAATGTGGGAAGAGAAACCGACGAAATTAATTGGAATCTTACATTGAAAAGTCAAGACACGTGTATTGCTCTCATTGGTTAAATGTATATAAATTTCAAAATCTTCTATTTCTGCTCTTTTTCAATCCAATGTAAAACCCTCCGCAGTGCCATGTCATTATAGTGGACACGCCGAAAGTTTCTCCTTTATATTATATATAGATTGATAAATAACATTATGTAACCACTTGACTGATATTCAATTCATTTATATATGTCAAATTTATTGGATATAGATATATGCCATTAGTATGAATATATTTAATAAATATATATGTAGTGACCTATTTTAAAAACAATATATCTTGCCATAAAAACTAAAACCCAAAGATCCATATTCACATATTTAAGTTATTGTCTTATATATTGTCAATATATCTACCATTTTAAATAAATATATGTTATTGATAACCATGTAAAATCATGATAATTTATATTGATTAATTGTTTATAATTTGTAACGCCCAACCCCGGCCACGGCGGAGCCGGAGACCAGAACGCCATATTACATTCATTCAATACTATTAATGTGGAAATAATCATTAAATCGAAATAGTCGATTTATATATATTATATAAAGCAGAACTCTCAGCGGCGTGGGACCCGCTGAGAGTTCAGCCTTTCATTGAAAATGAGCTAAAATTGCTACTTTTGGATTTGATTCATATTTTACCAATCCGAGACTGACATGTGGCAGTTATGTAAATAAAAGAAAGTTATAATTTTACAATATTTTATTTAATATTCTTAATTTTAAATTTCTTCCTTCTCGGCATTATCTACGAAAGGAAATGAATAAAATTAAAATTTTTTATTTATTATATCAAACGGTTCAATTTTCAAAAAAACTGTTAGATAAAAATATCTTAAATGCTTTTGTAGTAAATTTTCAAAATAAATTATATGTCTTTTCTCTTTCTCTTCCCCTTCCGTTCTTTTTTTTTTTATTATATATATTCTTTCTATCGAGCATTTCATCCAAGAAGAATTGGATTGTGATCTCACTTTTTTGTTTCTATTCTTTCTCATATATATATATATATTATAATTTCACATGTATTTCTTTTACAATATTACTTCTGACTTCTTTTCTCTTTTTGTGTTCCAGGATTCATTTGTTGAGGTAGATTTTATCATGACGGCTAAATTGCTTTTAATTTTGAAATTTACTGTGAATCCTTCTTCTATTAGGTTCTTAATTATCTTTTTCTTTTTTTTCTATTTTATTCAATTGTTTTTTATACGAATTTTGATATATTTTTATTCTTTCTATTTTATTAGTTATATATTTTCTAATGGTAGGTATCACGAATTTCGAATTATTTCTAACAAATCAAAGTCTCAACAAGGTATTTTTTTTATTCATTTCTATTTAATTTATTATTTTATTATCATGTGAACAAGATTCTATTTTATTTCTCTTATGGATTTTCTCATGTCAAATCGTATAAAGTGTGTCTATTTTTTTTTTAATATCTATATTTGTGTTATATATGCATATATTTATATAATACATAGATTTTATCTCTTTTAGTTTAATTTTTGGTGTCATAGTATTAATTGAAAATCACTTAAAATTGAATTTTTTGCGGGTTGATTTGTCTACACATAACTCCCATAATATTAATCTTTTAGTCTTAGAAAATATAGTAATAAAAAAAAATACCAATACTTAATACATTAAATTATACCTATCAATGCACAAATTCTTAAACTTTTAATATCCCCGACTCCCGTTAAAGTCAATAATTTAAAAAAAATAAAATAAAATCTCAAAGCTATCTCTTTTTCTCTTTCTTTCTTCTTTTCAATGTATTTCAGTTTCTTTCTTCTTATGGTATGCATTTTTTTTAGTTTATAATTTTTTTTCACAAATATTAACAAGATATATTTATTTCTTCTCAGGTATTAATGGTAAGATTCACATTCCTTGGAATTCTATATACTTTTTTTTTGGGTTCTCTTATATTTTATTTTATGTTTTTTTTTTCTATTTACATTTTATTTTGTGTTCTATTTTAGTTTATTATATTTGAATATTTGTGCAACCTCTCATTCACTATGTATATATATATATATATTTTATACAGTAACTATGAATGGAGGAGATCAAGAATAGGGACAAGAATTAAGGAGTTTTTTTATATATAGATTTTATATTGTAGTTAATTAATTATTTTCATTTTTATTTCACACTATGATTATTTCATTTGTTTCTTTCTAACGAGTCAATCAAAGTAATTAATTATATAAATAAATTTGATTGGTTTGAAAATTAATATATATATATATTAAACTGATTTTATTTATTTTTTTCTTTTATTTATTTATGTGTATTGAAATTTATAAATTGATATATTCTTTTTATGGATTTATATATATTTTTAAAAGTATTGTAATATATATTTTTTATTATAAATTTATTATTATTGTAAGCTTCAAAACAAAACGTAGGATAAGATATACATATTCATAATAAATCAATAATAATGTGAAAAAATTGATAATATATATATATTCACATTTTGTTTCACGAAGTATTACTTGATAAACATTGACAAACAACAATATTTTAGAGATCTTCATAATAATGCTCCCTACTACTAAAAATATTTGCATCTATTGACATTCTTATATAAAAAGTAATAAATATATATCAATCATTATTCTAAAGTTTCACATTTTAATGGTATTATAATACAGTGTATATTTTTTAACTTAAAATTTTCATATTGAATATTGTTGGTTGGAATCAGCTTATTTCAATTTATATTTAATAATTTAATAATAATATTTCCTCTATCTTATTCTCATTTTTATATATGGAAAACCTATGGTTTTATTAAAAATTTATATTTTTGTAATTTTATTTATGATCAATTAGTTTTCATTAATTTATGAATTTATTACTATTAAAGTATAATAATAATAATAATTAACTATATAATATTTTAATAAATTAATGGTTGACAAGAGAATACAAAAAGATTGAAATTTATAGTAAATGACAACAAATAAAAATCTAAAAAAAAAATGAGAAGTTACAAAAAAATTTGAAAATATTTTAACTAATGTTATGATTAATTAATATGAAAATAATAAATCAATTTGATTGTGTATTTTATTAACTTTAATGAAATAACTATATAAACAAAATTAATATGGTGTAACTTGTATAGTTAATTACATTTTTTTTTTTACTTGAAGGAATAATTTTATCAAAATGATTGAGTTGGCCACTTAACTATAACAAGAAACAGTCAGTTGATGAAATCGAAAAAGTCGAATTGATAATTTATCTAATGTTATATAATTCTGTAGTAAAATTATCTAATAATAAATTAGTCAAATATGAAATAATCAAAATAAAAAAATGGACTCATATAATTTTATTACCATTTTTAAAAGTTTACTATTTGACACAATTATTTAACCCACATTACTAACATAAACACGAATATGAAACACAAACCATATGCACAAAATTTGTATGGCTGCATACAACCAATTTAATGACTAAATTTCCCACGACTCTAATAAAACACCAATATATATATATATAATATTAAAGAATAACTGAAAATAAAAAATTATAAGTATTTAAAATAAGTCTATTCATTCACATAAAATAAATGGAGTTGCTAAAGTTTTTCTATTGGTTATTTAAGTATTCGAGTAGTCTTCTTAAAAATTAGTTTATTCAATATTTTTAGTATATTAAAAAAAAACTCAATATCAACACTAATCCACCGAAAACTATTACATATTTAACAAAAAAAAATATTTAAATTTTACTTTTTCATTTATATTGTTTAAAATTAGCTCTTAGTGTTCACTTCATTTTGAATTGTATCTATTCAATTCTAAAATTATACTCCCTATCATTTTATTTTTTTTATACTTTTAATTTAAATTAAATTATTTAATATAAATTTATTAGTTTAAGAATGGAAAATAAATTTTATTCAAAACAAAGACAAGGAATGACAAAATGTTAACAGAAAGATAAAAATATAAAATTAATATATTTTTAAGGACAAATATGTACCACGACAAGGATAACATAAATATAAAATTAAAAAGATAAAAGGAAAAATTATAAAATATAAGCTTTTTATACTTTAACTTTAAGTAAATAAACCATCCAAACTTTATTTAAGTTTATAAACTTTTGAAAGTTTCAAATTTAAAAAATGAACCAAATTGACCAACATCCCCTTAAAAATGCGCTTCACGGCACCATCAGCCGGTGAAGCGCGCTTCACCAGCCTTAAATTAGCTGGTGAAGCGCGCTTCACAGGTTGGTGATACCGTGAAGCGCGTTTATAAGGGCATGTTGGTCAATTTGGTTTATTTTTGAAGTTTTAAACTTTTGAAAGTTTAAAAACTTAAAATAAAGTTTGAACGGCCTATTAAATTAATTAAAAGTTTGAAATGGCTAAAAATGAAATCATCCCAAGATAAAATCAACCCCATGAGGTTCTACTACAGTTTTGAATGATTTGAGTTGATTTATTTTAACGGAAATATGGAACTTAAAAGTTGAATTTTACTTGATTATAATTATTCTTAATTTCTCTATCTATTGATAAAGAAGAAAATTATACTTTTATAATTTTAACTAAAAATATAATATTAAATTTTAATATCATTTTATCCTAAAAATGAAGTATTTTTTAATTGTCTATGTTATATATAAATTTTATTATTATAATTATGATCAGAAATAAAATTTTATGTATATTTCTATCTAAAATATAAAATACATATAAAATAATTATTTAATAATTTATTTAAAAAATAATAAACCCGCGCAACGCGCGGATCTCTTACCTAGTTATAAAATAAATCAAGAACCTGTTTCGCAATTCATAATAAATGTCCAAACAATAGAATACACATTCGTAATAAACTATTCAATCATAATAACTTGAAATATCAAAATAGTTTACAAATCCCAAAATAATTGTTTTAAAACATCATAAATTGAAATTCAAATACGGTTTACAATCCCTTGAAAAACTAGTCAAAAACATAAATAACAATTCTAGATAAAGTTCCAAAAATCATGAAAACTAGACATGCTTCGATACTATGTTGAAAACACTCTAATCTGTCCGATCACCTATTTCACATTTCAATAGAAGATATAAGAAAAAGGGAAAATAAGCAACGTCAGAATATCAATGTCTGGTTAGCAACTCACACTCTTAAAAATTACAAGCAAATGCGTCTATTTAACAATCAATAATGAGATTTGGCACACATGTACCGAAACTAATAATCCATCATGTGAGCAAACAAAATCACCCAATAATGAAGTCTATACAATAATTACCTAACGTTCATTTATTTATCCAAATTCCAATTATGCTCAATTGTCTCCATGCATCATTATTTAGTGTCTGAATAGTTATTTAAAACCCCAAACACACAATTCTATGCAATACAATCATCATCCAATTACACTTAAATGAATAGTTCCATTTTATTTAGACTGCCACTAATCTAGTATCGATAATGAAGCGGGATCAATTAGGCCGAAGCCACCAATTAGGCTTAAGCCACACAATACGGTCCGAAGACCGAAATCCGTAACATCATTTATTAGTGCCTTATCTAATTATTTCCAGCTCTAACTAAACAAAGCCAAAGTCTAACATGCAATATAACATTTAGATACATAATCAATAGCAATCCAAGCTATAGAACATTATAGCAGCGCGTCATTATCCTAGTACATTGCTACTATCTATTAATACCATTTAACAACTCAAGTGGATAAGTTATTATTCATTTTAATGCACAATCAATAAACATACACTAACCACATTTTGAGCATAAAATGAGGTTGTTAACCTTTCTTCTATCAATAATAAGCTAAGCGTCGCCGGTACGATCCTCGACACCGTCCATTTCTCCTAATCAACAATAAGAATTCACTTAGGCAATTAATCGAACACGTGGCGCACAAATAGAAAAACCTAGTCTAAACGTTAAGAAAACGATGATCGAAGGATCAATAAGCAAAGATGTCGATGAAACGACTCAATGCCCTAAATCAATTTACGAATCCTTTCATTACAACCTCTAAAATTTCCACTCAACCAAAACCCTAACCAATTCCATAATCGAAATAATCCGTAATTCATCACTAATAACCACACTCAACAACCCTAACAATCATCGATGCATAAGACGAGATTCATATTGGAGTCAAGAGATTGCTTATAGGAGTTGCGTCGATGAAGGGGTAGCGAGGATTCGAGAGAGATATCATTCGTGCAAGTTGAGATTTTGAAACAAGAGAAGAGAATGAGTTAAATTCGGTGGGTTTAGGTTAGAAACACCCTGATTCGATCTTTCACGACAAGTCTGGAGATACAGGGCCTATGTCGCTAGAGGCAACCGAGAAGAAACCTTTGGAATTGTAGATTTTGCATGCTAGCGACATAAGGCTTATGGTTCCAGCACTGCCTGTGATGCATACCTCTGTTTCCTTATTCGTTCGACTTCGTTTTCGCTACCTGATAAGTCTGCGACTTAGCATAATTTCCTCCTATAAAACTTGGACTTTTATGATGAATTCGAGAGTATTTCTTGAGAAATTGATATTTTTGTTAGTGATTTCAGATTTTTGGAGCCTGGGGAGAGTTTGAAAGGAGATGATGGATACCAAAGAATTATTGAGAAGATGAGGAAGAGAAACCAGAGTGAGAACTGAGCGGGAGGAGTCGAATTCTGAGTCTCCAAGAGTAGAACTGTAGTGGCGCTCCTGAGCCTCATTTACGGGCAATATCTGCTGCCAGAAAATAGAAGCAAGTTGGCAGTAAAAAAATGCGGCGCTCACTGTTATCGCTCGCCGCCAACATCTGCTGCCAGCCAAAAGAAGCAAGTTGGCAAAGAAAGTAATGCTCACTGTTGCCACTCGCCGCCATCATCCGGTGCCAGCCAACAGATGAAGATTGACGGCCAAAGGAGCGGCGCTCTCGGCCTTGATTCGCTGCAACGTCCGCTGCCGACGGGCTTCCGTAATTTGTCGACGAATGACCCTAACGTAGAGGACAAATGCATGAGTCGAGTTATAATTCAAGGACAGTTTTGTCTTAGGATTTGAACGAGTATTAAAAGGGTTCAATTAAGCAATTTTAGGTTATCGGGAGCAGACGAGACGGAAAAAAAACACATAGAAGATCGTGCGATCTCATCTGAAGAGGTTGCTGAAGAACATCATGGGTGAATTCTCTCTACCATGTTAGGAATAACATTGTTAGTTAGGGTTTTATCTACGATGATATATAACTAAGTTTTTTCTTAGGTTTGCGATGTAGCCACCCATGTAACTCTTGTGATGAATTTTGTAATGGATTATATGGATGTTGTCATTTTCTTGATACTTGATCATAATGCTAGATGATTGATTAGCCATCATTATCTTATTTTATTCTCTATGATTGCTAGGAAAAGAATTGTAGAACAGAATAAGGGTTTCAAGAATATGTTGAATGAAAGCCTAGAAATAGGGTTTGTTTTATGTATATTCAATGACAGTGTAATTAACGCGTCAATCTAATTGGTTTGCATAGGAATATGTGATTGATTAAATTGATAGATTTCTAGGATTTGGAAGAACTTAGAGATAAATATGAATCTAGAGGAACGTCCATAGACATGACTAAGATCAGAGATCAGGGTAGGTGAATCGTAGACCTAGGATTTTTCGTTATTAAATATTTACTTGTTTAGTTTCGTACTTTCATTATTATCCTGAAACTTGTAACTTGTAAGTCTAATTAGTAGGGCATCTATAAGTTGAATTTAATGTGCATAGTCTCTGCAAATTCGATACTTGAACGAAAGTTTTTTTAATTACTTGATAGCGTATACTTGCGCAATCGAATTCTTTTATATGGGATTTTGGACATCACTACCGGTTTCGATGAATAACCAAAATAATATTGCTAGACAATTTTATAACAATCTAATGAACATTGTATCACAGTCATTAATTATAAATTATTCAAGCATTGGAAAACAATGTTCATAAACTCCACAATCAAATTTGGTTCAAAAATATGGAATCGTTTAGCCCCAAAATCGCGACATTACAACTCTACCTCACTACAGGAAATTTCGTGGTCAGTAACCAATTGAGAAGGTGGAATTTCACCCAACCGTGGCTTTGTTAGTTATAGAACCTTGGAAGAAGTCTTAGGCCTAAAGGCCTCTCGGAATCTCTGGGCCAGACCCCTAGAATCATTGGGTCTGGGCCTGTCAGACGCTTTGGGCCTAGGCCATAGTTCCGAACCGAGCATGGTGATTTTTGGGATCTCTATATTCATTATATTTACTATTATTAACAAATGAGCTCAAATTAGACTAATGAGCATTGAACAATTTTTTTTCATAAACACTAATATAATTATCGGTATTAGTTTTTTTTTTTTTAAATAATTATTTTGACAGTTCAAATAATATCTATTCTTAATTTTTATTTAAAAATTATAATATATTATATAAATTATATATAGTTTAGTTATTTTATTAAAATTTTTTATCAATTACTTTTTAAGTGATTATAAATATTCACTATGAAGTAAAATTGAATTTGGATAAAATACAATTATGGGGAGGTCAAATTTGGAAAAAGTGCCGCATTTAACAAGTACATATGTGGTATTTAACATATTTCAATAAAAATGATAAAGTAGAGAAAAATAAAATATATTTAAATAAATTAATATTAATAAAATTTACTAATTGTGTTTGTTTTTTTCCTACTGAATATTTAATGCCACTTAATTTCATCCAATGTATGCATAAAATGTCTTAAATTAAGTGACAATAAATGTTAAGTTTAAAAAACTAACATGAAAAAGATAAATAAATTATAAAGATCGATTTAATAAGTTTTAATAAGATTAAAATACTAAGATATAATATATTTATTAATTAATTTAAAGATATTAAGACTTTTTTTTGGATTAAATCTACAACTATATATATACATAAAAAAAAAAAAAATAGTAAATTATTATTTCACATATGAATCAATATTAAAATAAAATCAAGTTAACTTTTTAAAAAAAGAATGATATTATTTTAAAATTGAAAACATGATATTAGTAGAAAAAAATCCCATTTAATTTTTAAATTAATAAATTACTTTTAATTTTTTAAATTAAATTTTATATTCAAATTAAAATTAAATCAATGATAGCAAAATTGATTAAATATTTATCCAAATTAAGAAAAAATTAAAAAATAAAGATAATTTTATTAATTTATATTTAAACTAGATTCCAATTTGAAATTGCTTATTTTTATTTTCAAGTTACAATTTCTTTACAAAAATAAGATAAGATAAGGTATACAATAATTTTTTTTAGTTAAGAAAAAATTGATATTATTTTTTTATTGATATCTATATTTGATTATATTGAGAACATATAACTATTAAGAAGATAAATAATGATTTATTTTAATTTTTAAATAAATTTTTATAAATATCTTTATGGTTAATTATTTATAATAATTATTATTATTTATTTTTTTATTTATTTATTATAGAGATATGTAAAATTCCACTTTTACCCTAGGGACTTCGATCTGGAAGTTGAATTTTAACCAATTTGATTAAGTCTTTCGAATTTATTTTTTTTAAAAAAATATTGGTCAATCTGAACTTATTAGAAACAAATAAAATTATAATTTGTAACTTATATTAGATTTTTTTTACAATATTTATTAAATCATAAAATCTTATATATTTTTAATTTAATAATATTTTCTTTCCTGTTTTTATTTAAACAATTTTTCCGTTACTATTGTTTATCAAATTTATATCTGATTTTTTATATAAGTATAATTTGTATATTCAAATATTTTTATTAAATTTGAAGTTACCGCGGACGACTATTATCTAATTTTTAATAATAATAAAAAATTATAAAAGTTATATTCCAAAACTCTCCATTTAGATAATTTTAAATAACATTTTGGATATATTATTTTGATTTTTTTTAATAATATTATAATTTTTAAATGGCATTTGACACACATAAGTCAACCATCTGATCATGCATTAATTTTTTCCAATTGTCTTAACTTAAAAACCAGATTTTTATTTATAAAGAAAAAAAAAACCAAAAATCAGAATTGAGATATTATGTAATCCATACTCAATACCACTATAAATATGACATTGATAATAATCATATAACACAATCAAAATTCCATATGGCAAAGTTTTCATGCATTATTGCCTTCTTACTGCTAATCATTGTGTCACTGAGTAAGTTTATAATTTATTATTATTTTTTAAAATATCTTTCTTTATTTTCTTTATTGTTGAATGAATCATTATTATATGTTTTGGTTTTACAGATTTTACATTAATGGAAGTCTATGCTATGGAGAAGGAAGAAGTTAGGTTTTGCCTGAGAGGCAGCGATTGTCACGGCATGGCATGTAAAAATCCAGACCAAAGAGTGATTTGTCTAATAGTGTGTACATGCTATCCACCTGATAATGTTCTATCCACAGAAACTTCTTCGTCTTCCGGAAATGATGAAGGGAAGGTTGTAAAGCAACAGTTAAATTTATAAAATAATAAATCTTTTGTAATAAAATAAATAAATTTAATTTTTTCCTTTTATACATTTGGTCTCTTTTCTTTTCATTATCCTTTAAATACACATATTAAATTTAGAGATAATTAAAACAAATGTTTAAATCATCTGAAATTGTTTTTTTTTTTTTCATTTTATCATCCAGAACGGTTATATTTTCTAGTGTGTAATGAATAAAATGTTAGACCCTCCCGGAGCCGCTCCCCAACTCCCACGTTAGTATGATATTGTTCGTTTTGGGTTAGGGTCGAGCTCGCACGAATCTGTTCTTGGATACCACCACCCAAAAGACCTCATACTAATAGAGTTCTCTTGATACTTTATATACACGTCATTACCGATATGGTATTGGGTTTAACACCCCAACAATCATCCCCTTCAAACTAAGGGCTACATCGCCTCCCCTCGAGTTAATCCACCAATCCTTCAAACCAATAATCACACATCGCGTAGCCTCTCCTCGAGATAATTCACCGGCTTCCTCTCGAGATTATCTATTGATCCGCCAAACCATCTTGTACAGCAGTCACTAACCAACGGGACCCGCCGTCTAACCATCATATTATCAGGAAGACTTTCAACACAAGGCACACCATGATTCTTATCACGGGCTCTATCTCTGAACCAAGACTCTGATACCACTTGTTGGACCCTTCTGGAGCCGCTCCCCAACTCACACATTAGTATGATCTTGTCCGCTTTGGGCCAAGGCTGAGCCTGCATGGATTTGTTCTTTAGTACCACCAGCCAAAAGACCTCATACTAATGGAGCTCTCTTGATTTTTTATATACAAGTCATTATTTTCTGATATTACTGATGTGATATTAGGTTTGACATCCCAACATAAAGGTGATTTATTAATTTCACTTTATATTAAAAAAATTCATTTTTTAAAAAAAAGTGTAACCAAATATAGTATTGGTATGGACTCTATCGCCCAGTAAAACATTGTCGACTACTACTACTCTTACTCGAGCGTCAACTATTTCTCTATGACTTCATCTAAGTTGAAGTTATCATCTGCAACAATCACTACTCCATCAAAGACACTAGTTAAGGCTCTAGTGACAACTCTAACAGCGATGTTTGTAGAGCAGTGACAATTCCATTTGAGACACCTGCAACTCTAGTTAAGGCACCAGAGATGATGGAGATATATGCACGACACCTAACAAGAATAAGTTATAGAAAAAGAGCAATGTGCTAGCTTCGTCACTTGTAGATGACGGTCAATCTGATCCTCCTTTAGAAAATGGATACCACTTCTTTCCCGGTTCTTCACTTGTTTATGAGGTATTATTTTCACTCATTTATGGCTCTAGAAAATTCCAGATTTGAAAATTAATAGTATATATAATTAAGGATACTCTAAAAAAACCACACTAGTTTTCGTTTTTCCCTATTTTATTATTGTCAGGTAAAAAATGTTATAATTATCAAAATGGACTTTTTGACTTTAGTAGAGCTCCAAGAGACGAGTTTAATAGTGGAGGTTTCTCAGCGATTAGTAGTTGAATGAAGACTAATTGTGTTTTAGTAACCTTTCGCTAATCAACTTCGCTAACAACAACTAAATTTTTGCCAAACTAACCATTAGAAATTGGAGTTATCTTTTTATATAATGACCTAAGAATTGAAATGAAAAATCCCCCATTTTGAAATATTCTAAATTAGTTTGTTGGAAGATTCAATTTTTTAGAATAAAAACTTACCTATTCTTGATAGATGGACAAGGAGTAGAATTTGGAGTCCTACTAATCCACCCACTCTTAATGAGGAAAAGAAAGGTTGAACATAGGTATACTCGACTCTTTTCCATCCCTAATTAGAGGTAACCCAGTTTTTTCAATGGTGTCCACTTGGTGTGAACACAGGAATTAAGAAAATATTTAATTTTATGTATTTTGACAAAATTGCTCATTATAATTAATGTGTGATTTTAAATATTTTAACTTAAAGTAATTTAATGAAGGATAACCATAGATTAAATGTTATATAAGCTTATTGAAAAAGGAAATTGACACATCAAATAGAACTTTCTTTTTAAGAACGAATGTGTACATATAAGTGTGTGTTTGGTAAAGATTTTTAATAAGCATTTTAAATAATGTTTAGATTTTAAATTAGCTTTTACAAAAGAAAAATGCATGTTTACTAACCGTATTTAGAATAATATTTAGTGTTCTAGATAGGTTTTAATCCAAATGCTAATAGTGAATTAATTTATTGACCTTTCATTTTTAATTAATTTTATATTTGTACCTAATTTTAAGTAGTTTTACATCTAACAACAATATTTTCTTCCTTTTTATTTAAAAAATCTATATCTAACAACTATTTTGAAAGAAAATAATTAAAAAAAAAATCAATTTAATAACTAACCAAATAGCCAATTTAAAAGCTAATTTCAACTAATTAACAGAGATTGCTATTTGAATGCTAATCTAACAGTTAAATCTGATACCAAACATACTTAAACCGAATCTCAATCTTGAAGCTATTTATTTGGAGATGTTACAATAAAAACATTAATAATGTATATAGGGGAAGAGATTGATGAATATTGATTAAATCTTATAATATTAATTAGCTCAATTGAGATAAGAAAGGATCAATGTTACTTCTCTATATAATCGTTACAAAAATCACAAGTTAAACTCGGCTTTCAGATGTTTCCTCTCTCTCTCAATAGTGATTTCTTCTCTCTAACTTGTCTATTATGTTAGAGAAACAAAGATAAAGAGATGGAACTCTGGAAGTCCAGAGAGCTCCCTAACTACAACAAATAAGGCATTTTATATGCCTTACATGAACCAGTTTTTTCTCACTTTTGGTAGGTGAAGAGGTTATTCATGATGTGACGTAGTAGACAATAACAACACCAAAAATGTTAGTCTTTAATTACCATTGTTCATTGTTCTTCAACTTAGTGAACAATATGTTATGGTATGATTCACTAGTAATACTTATAATAGTGATCAGATTTAAGCACAATTGTTTTTGTCTAGATGCTTTGCATCTTCCCTAATGTAGTAAAAGTTTGATCTATCCATCAGGGACTTTACTATATGTATTGTTGGTTTGATTGAATAAAAGCATGGTGAATCTTCTTGTATGAAGATGAACTACATGTTACTTCTTATATGTTGTCTTCTTTAATATTTTTGTACGAAGGTTTAATTTGTTTAATTGTCTATTAATTTTTTTATTTAAGATATAAATAAATATTTTATTAATAAATTAAATTTAAAATTAGTAAATAGTTTCGTATAACGTATTATATCCGATTAATATATCAGATAGTTTCGCCGATATCTGATAATACATATAATTAATTTGAATATATTTAATTAATGTATTAAATTTGACTAATATATCCTATTTATTATAAATTGATAAATAACTTTATGTAACCACATAACTGATATTCAATTCATTTATATATGTCAAATTTATTGGATATAGATATATACCATTAGTATGAATATATTTAATTAATATATATGTGGTGACCTATTTTAAAATATATATATCTTACCATAAAAAATAAAACCCAAAGATCCATATTTACTTATTTAAGTTATTGTCTTATATATTGTCAATATATCTACCATTTTAAATAAATATATGTTATTGAAAACCATGTAAAATCATGATAATTTATACTTATTAATTGTTTATAATTTGTAACGCCCAACCCCGGCCATGGCGGAGTTGTGAACGGAGACCGCAACGCCATATTACATTCATTCATTCAATACTGTTAATGTAGAAATAATCATTAAATCGAAATAGTTGATTATAAAATAAATCAAGAACATGTTTCACAATTCATAATAAATGTCCAAACAATAGGATACACATCCATAATAAACTATTCAATTATAATAACTTGAAATATCAAAACAGTTTACAAATCCCAAAATAATTATTTTAAACATCATAAATTGAAATACCGATACGGTTTACAATTCCTTGAAAAACTAGTCAAAAACATAAATAACAATTCTAGATAAAATTCCAAAAATCATGAAAACTGGACATGCTTCGATACTATGCTGAAAACACTCTAATCTGCTCGATCACCTATTTCACATTTCAATAGAAGAGACAAGAAAAAGGGAAAATAAGCAATGTCAAACTATCGATGTCTGGTTAGCAACTCACACTCTAAAAATCACAAGCAAATGCGTCTATTTAATATTCAATAATGAGATTTGGCACACATATGCACCAAAGCTAACAATCCATCATGTGAGCAAACAAAATCACCCAATAATGAAGTCTATACAATATTACCTAACGTTCATTTATTTATCCAAATTCCAATTATGCTCAATTGTCTCCATGCATCATTATTTAGTGTCTGAATAGTTATTTAAAACCCTAAACACACAATTCTATGCAATACAATCATCATCCAATTACACTTAAATGAATAGTTCCATTTTATTTAGACTGCCACTAATCTAGTATCGATAATGAAGCGGGATCAATTAGGCCGAAGCCACCAATTAGGCCTAAGCCACACAATACGGTCCGAAGACCGAAATCCGTAGCATCGTTTATTAGTGTCTTATCTAATTATTTCCAACTCTAACTAAACAAAGCCAAAGTCTAACATGCAATATAACATTTAGATACATAATCAATAGCAATCCAAGCAATAGAACATTATAGCAGCGCGTCATTATCCTAGTACATTGCTACTATCTATTAATACCATTTAACAACTCAAGTGGATAAGTTATTATTCATTTTAATGCACAATCAATAAACATACACTAACCACAGTTTGAGCATAAAATGAGGTTGTTAACCTTTCTTTCGTCGACAATAAGTTAAGCGTCGCCGATACGATCCCCGACACCGTCCATTTCGCCTAAACAACAATAAGAATTCACTTAGGCAATTAATCAAATACGTGGCGCACAAATGGAAAAACCTAGTCTAAACGTTAAGAAAACGATGATCGAAGGATCAATAAGCAAAGATGTCGATGAAACGACTCAATGCCCTAAATCAAATTACGAATCCTTTCATTACAACCATCTAGGATTTCCACTCAACCAAAACCCTAACCAATTCTATAATCGAAATAATCCGTAATTCATCACTAACCACACTCAACAACCATAACAATCATCGATGCATAAGACGAGATTCGTATTGGAGTCGAGAGATTGCTTGCCGGGCATGGCGATTATTGGGTCTCTATAATCATTATATTTACTATTATTAACAAATGAGCTCAAATAAGACTAATGAGCACTGAACAATCTTTTTTCATGAACACTAATATAATTATCGGTATTAGTTTTTTTTTCTAAAAAAATAATTATTTTGATTTTTCAAATATGATCAATTCTTAATTTTTATTTAAAAATTATATATATTATGGCTATGTTTGGCACTAGCATTTTTCACAGAGTTTAGTGTTTTGAATCAGTCAAAACTCTAAAAGCGTTAAAAATCTGTATTTAGTTTTCAACTTATAATCTTCCTCTCAGAGTTTTTCACAAAGTTTCCAAAACGTCGTCGAGAGTAACGTTTAGAGTTTCAATAAGAGAGTTTAAACTTACTTTTACAAAATTATCCTTATCCATACTAATTTCAAATTAATTTCTCTTTTTATTTATGATAATTACTTTTTAATTAATTATTTTATTTTTGGTTTTAATAAATTAAATATATTTCTTATAAAGACAAAGAAAAAAAAGTTGATTATTACAAATGTATTATTTATTTTTTTTTATTTATTGAAAAAATTAATTTCATTCTAAAATTATATTTTAAATTTAAAAATAATTATCTTTTTTATATCATGTCCTTTTACGTCATTTAAACATGATTACATAATTAAAACGCTAGTTTACCAAACAGTATTTATTAAAAACGCTAGTCAAAATGCTAAACGCTATCCATTATTTAAAAAACGCTAAACGCTGTCCAAAATACTAAACACTAATAAAAACGCTAAACGCTAATAAAAACGCTGGTCGCGCCAAACATAGCCTATATAAATTATATGTAGTTTATTTTTTTTAGTAAAATTTTTTATCAATTACTTTATAAGTGATTATAGATATTTACTATGAAATAAAATTGGATTTGGATAAAATACAATTATGGGGAGGTCAAATATTGAAGAAATGTCGCATTTAACAAGTACATATGCGGTATTTAACATATTTCAATAAAAATGATTAAGTTGAGAAAAATAAAATATATTTAAATAAAATTTACTAACTGTGCTTGTTTTTTTCCCACTCAACACTTAATGCTACTTAATTTCATCAAATGTATGCATAAAATGTCTTAAACTAAGTGACAATAAATGTTAAGTTTAAAAAACAAACATGGAAAAGATAAATAAATGAGTTATTTTCATTTTTGTTATTTTATAACTTTTATTTACATTATATAGCCCAACTTTAAAAATTTTACAAAAATAATCTTTCAAACTTTCACTTTTCAAAAATGAACCAAATTGACCATTTTATCATTCTGTGAAGATCTTTTACACTGATCTATGAAGGTGTGAAGGTGGTATGTGAAGAGGATCTTCACATATGTGATGGTCTATTTTTGAAAATCAAAGTTTGAGAGGCTCAAAAATAGAAATAAACTTCTATTGGTTTAGTTTTGAATTTTTAAACTTTATTTGGTTTATTTTATATAATTTTTCCTAAATAAATTATAAAGATCAATTCAATAAGTTTTAATAAGATTAAAATACTAAGATATAATATATTTATTAATTAATTTAAAGATATTAAGACTTTTTGTGGATTAAATCTACAATTATATATATAAAAAAAAGGAATAAATCGTAAATTATTATTACACATATGAATCAATATTAGAAATAAAATCAAGTTAACTTTTTTTTTTTTTTTTTTAAAAAAGGAATGATATTATTTTAAAATTGAAAACATGATATTGGTAGAAAAAAAATCTCGTTTAATTTTTAAATTAATAAAATTACTTTTAATTTTTTAAATTAAATTTGATATTTTAAATTTTTGATTAAATATTAAATTAAAAAAATCCAAATTAAGAAAAAATTAAAAAATAAAATATAATTTTATTAATTTATATTTAAACTAGATTCCAATTTGAAATTGCTTATTTTTATTTTCAAGTTACAATTTCTTTAAAAAAAATAAGATAAGATAAGTTATACAATAATTTTTTTTAGTTAAGAATAAAATTGATATTATTTTTTTATTGATATATATATATTTGATTATATTGGGAACATATAACTATTAAGAAGATAAATGATGAGTTATGTTAATTTTTAATTTTAATTTTAAATAAATTTTTACAATTTCTTTTTATCAAATTATGATGGTTAATTATTTATAATAATAATAATTATTATTATTATTTATTATTTTTTTATTATAGAGATATGTAAAATTCCACTTTTACCAGAGAGACTTCGATCTGAAAGTTGAATTTTAACCATTTTTATAGGTCTTTCTAATTTATTATTTTAAAAAAATATTGATCAATATGAACTTATTAGAAACAAATAAAAATATAATTTGTAACTTATATTAGTTTTTTTTTACAATATTTATTAGATCATAAAATCATATATATTTTTAATTTAATAATATTTTCTTTCTAATTTTTATTTAAACAAATTTTCCATTATTATTGTTTATCAAATTCTTATCTGAAGTTTTATATTTACATAAGCATAATTTTTATATTCAAATATTTTTATTAAATTTAAGTACGGACGGCGGACGAATATTATCTAATTTTTAATAATAATAAAAAATTTATAAAAGTTATATTCCAAAACTCTCCATTTAGATAATTTTAAATACCATTTTGGATATATTATTTTGATTTTTCTTTAATAATATTATAATTTTTAAATGGCATTTGAGATCAATTTTTTCTTAATAAGAAACCAAATTTTCTTTATAAAGAAGAAGGAAAAATACCAAAAATCAGAATTGAGATATAATGTAATCCATACTTACTCAATCAATACCACTATAAATATGACATTGATAATAATCATATAACACAATCAAAATTTGATATGGCAAAGTTTTCATGCATTATTGCCTTCTTACTGCTAATCATTGTGTCACAGAGTAAGTTTATAATTTATTATTTTTTAAAAAAATATCTTTCTTTATTTTCTTTATTGTTGAATGAATCATTATTATATGTTTTGGTTTTACAGATTTTACATTAATGGAAGGATATCCTATGGAGAAGAAAGAAGTTAGGTTTTGCGTGAGAGACGGAGATTGTCACGGCATGGCATGTAAAGATCCAGACCAAAGAGTGATTTGTCTAGTAGTGTGTACATGCTATCCACCTAAAGCAGTTCAATCCACAGAAACTTCTTCTTCTTCCGGAAATGATGTAGGGAAGGTTGTAAAGCAACAATTAAATTTATAAAATAATAGATCTTTTGTAAAAATATAAAATTAAATAAATAAATTTGATTTTTTCCTTTTACACATTTGGTCTCTTTTCTTTTCATTATCCTTTAAATACAAATATTAAATTTAGAGATAATTAAAAGAAATGTTTAAATCATCTGAAATTGTTATTTTTCTTCATTTTATCGTCCAGTACGGTTATATTTTCTAGTGAATAATGAATAAAGTGTTAGACCCTCCCGGAGCCGCTCCCCAACTCCCACGTTAGTATGATATTGTCCGTTTTTGGTCAGGGTCGAGCTCGCATGAATTTGTTCTTGGATACCACCACCCAAAAGGCCTCATACTAATAGAGTTCTCTTGATACTTTATATACACGTCATTATCTTCTTGTATTACCGATGTGGTATTGGGTTTAACACCCCAACAATCATCCCCTTCAAACTAAGGGCTACATCGCCTCCCCTCGAGTTAATCCACCAATCCTTCAAACCAATAATCACACATCGCGTAGCCTCCCCTCAAGATAATTCACCGACTTCCTCTCGAGATTATCTATTGATCCGCCAAACCATCTTGTACAGCAGTCACTAACCAACGGGACCCGCCGTCTAACTATCATATTATCAGGAAGACTTTCGACACAAGGCACACCACGATTCTTATCACGGGCTCTATCTCTGAACCAAGACTCTGATACCACTTGTTGGACCCTCCTGGAGCCGCTCCCAACTCACACATTAGTATGATATTGTCCGTTTGGGCCAAGGCTTATCTTGCACGGATTTGTTCTTGAGTACCACCACCCAAAAGACCTCATACTAATGGAGCTCTCTTGATTCTTTATATACAAGGCATTATCTTCTTGTATTATCGATGTGGTATTGGGTTTGACACCCCAACATAAAGGTGATTTATTAATTTCACTTTATATTAAAAAAAATATTTCATTTTTTAAAAAAAGTGTAACCTAATCTAGTATTGGTATGGACTCTATCGCCCAGTAAAACATTGTCGACTACTACGACTACTCTTACTTGAGCGTCAACTATTTCTCTATGACTTCATCTAAGTTGAAGTTATCATCAGCAACAATCACTACTCCATCAGAGACACTAGTTAAGGCTCTAGTGACAACTCTAACAGCGATGTCTGTAGAGCAGTGACAATTCCATTTGAGACACCTGCAACTCTAGTTAAGGCACCAGAGATGACGGAGATATCTGCACGACACCTAGCAAGAATAAGTTATAGAAAAAGAGCAATGCGCTAGCTTCGTCACTTGTATATGACGGTCAATCCTATCCTCCTTTTAAGGCTCCTTTAGAGAATGGATACCACTTCTTTCCCGGTTCTTCACTTGTTTATGAGGTATTATTTTCACTCATTTATGGCTCTAGAAAATTTCAGATTTGAAAATTAATAGTATATATATAGTTAAGGATTCTCTAAAAAAAATCACACTTGTTTCGTTTTTCCCTATTTTATCATTGTCAGGTCAAAAATGTTATAATTATCAAAATGGACTTTTTGACTTTAGTAGAGTTCCAAGAGATGAGTTTAATAGTGGGGGTTTCTCAGCGATTAGTAGTTGAATGAAGACTAATTTTGTTTTAGTAACCTTTCGCTAATCAACTTCGCTAACAACAACTAAAATTTTGCCAAACTAACAATTAGAAATTCGAGTTATCTTTTTATATAATGACCTAAGAATTGAAATGGAAAATCCCCCATTTTGAAATATTTTAAATTAGTTTGTTGGAAGATTCAATTTTTTAGAATAAAAACTTACCTATCTTGATAGATGGACAAGGAGTAGAAATATGAGTCCTACTAGTCCACCCACTCTTAATGAGGAAAAGAAAGGTTGAAATTCCAAGAAAAGCTTGTGTTAATGATTATACAATAGGCCTATATGGACTTTATTTGTCTTATTATATTTTATTATTGAAAAATACATTATTATCATTGTTATTATTATGTTTGCATGTTATACATATAAGAATATGTCCCTAGTTATTCTATGAAGTAGAGTTAGTACGTGTTTGATTGAAAGTATATGATAATTATGTGTATGGTGCATATCAAATTAGTAAGTGTTTGTTGGAGAATAAATACAGGATGCACTTAGTACAAAATTACTACATCCCGACAGTACACAATTACACCGAGATGTGACCAGTTCATTAGTTCCAATTAACATAAAATAAAATAGCATTAATCCAACCGTTTAACAGTCCATTTGACAACATAACACAATCAGCAATACCAAGACAACATGGTTTTATCTTTATATATATATATATAAGAATATTGTCCAAGTAGCTATTCAATAGAAAATGAAATATAACAGTACAGTATCAGTGTTGGCCGAAGCCCACTATCAGTAACTCAGTAAGGCCGATGCCTACCAGTTCAGTATCAGTAATGGAACTTTAAGTAGATAAAAATAGTGTGAGGATCCTCCATTCTTAGGCATGCCATGGATTCCACCCAAAGCTATCCTAGGGCAATTATTCTAGTTAATTACAATGTTAAACAGTCCAGTATCGAGGTTAGTGATTAATTAACTATTTCATCAGTTCGATAATAATAGTACACAATAAACTCACATTCGGGTATATATAAAGTAGGCTAATTTTCGGGTAGGTTAACAACAATCAATTAGACTCATACAACAACCAAAAATAGTACATCAAGCAATATATTGGACTGAAAACTAACTACTAACCAACAATGGCAGAACCAACAACAAAACGACTACTCCTCAGCCCGAGTAGTTCCACCCTCCTGACCCTCTGCAGAATGAAACCAGCCCGAGTAGTTCCATCCTCCTGACCCTCTGCAGAATGAAACCAGATACGTTAGTCGCTGAACATGGGATTCCATTCAAACCCGAAATCGACAAAATACAACCCTAACCGAATCGGACAACCCCTAAAGATGTACGGATTCAACTCTACAGATTGACGATACTTAGCAAACGACTCAGACTATAGTGTAACTGCAATTCGTAACGTCTACCGAACAGAACCGTGACAGAACAACACCTGATTGACAGAATTGTGAGATTAATAACCTGACTAACAACATAAACCCCAAATTTGAGAGTAGGGCAGAAAAGACTTACCGGAATTTAAGACCTCAAACGGAACCGGAACGGAACTTGAATGGAACCCAAATATAACCCCAATAGAAATTCTGAATAGCAAAAGGAATCCTACACGCAGATTTCAGGGAGCTGACGTTAGAATACGAATAAGTATAATAGTAGCGGGACAAAAGCTAACGAGACTTACCATAACAAGACTGCGGCGGGGCTCGACCGAACGCTCTCTCTAACTCTCAACGTTCCTCTCGATTTCTAATTTGTGAAAGAAGGCACAAATGAGAAACTAGGGTTAGCTAAAAATTACCTAAGGTGAAAAATATCAAAAGCCCCCTAGACTTAGGAAATTACGATTTAAATCAAAACTCTCGATAAATTCCAATAAAATCCCTAAATTTACGACACTATATACTAGGCCCGAAAATGGTCCATTACAGCGTAAATGAGTCGAGTCGAGCTCAAGTAGATCCAAGTCGAGTCAAGAATAATTATGTAAATTTTAAAAAAATTATTTATGAAAAAATTAATGAGCTTTAACGAATCGAGTGCTAGTAGCTCGATTATCATTCGAACTCAAGCTTAAGTTTGATTTTTGATAGCTCGACAAGATCAAGCTCGAGTTCAAGATTGATATAACCTTTCACGAATTCAGTGCAGCTTAGGTATACTCGACTTTTTTCCATCCCTAATTAGAAGTAACCCAGTTTTTCCAATGGTGTCCACTTGGTGTGAATAGAAGAATTAAGAAAATATTTAATTTTATGTATTTTGACTAAATTGCTCATTATTTAATGTGTGATTTTAAATATTTTAACTTAAAGTAATTTAATGAAGGATAACCATAGATTAAATGTTATACAGTAGAACCTCGATAAATGAATACCTTTGGGACCACAAAAAATATTCGTTTAGCGAGATTATTTATTTATCGATTAATGAATAAAATATTTATTTATAAAAAAATGAATAATAATTCATTTATATGATAATTTTAGTTTTCTTATTACATAATTTTGTATTAAATTCAAATGTATTTAGAACTTAAACTTTAATTACATGCATGTGTCCCTATACCTGATGATAGTGTCCCTATACCACAAGTGTCCTCAAGAGAAGCTTTTCAAGCTATTGTCACTATACAAAATTACTTGGTGCAACATGATCAAAATATTCCAGAAGTTGTGCATGCTTTACACAAAATTAAAGATAAGATACAATTTGGGGGAGGAAAAAAGCAATCAACTTTGGATGCATTTTTCAAAAAAATATGACTTATTAATGTGCTTGAAAATTATTCAATGGATGAAATGTACACATGATATATTATATAAATAAAAATATATTGTTTGAAATATAGTAATTATTCATTTATATTTACATAGGGACTATATATACTTCATTTATATTTATTTATTAATGCATTAAGCGAGGTTATTCGTTAAGCTCATTAGCCCCAGTCGTGACCGAAGAAATTTATTCATTAGACGAGATTATTCATTTACCTATCGAGATTCTATTGTATAGGCTTTTTAAGAACGAATGTGGTACATATAAGTGTGTGTTTGGTAAAGATTTTTAATAAGCATTTAAAATAATGTTTAGATTTTAAATTAGCTTTTACAAAAGAAAAAAACATGTTTAGTAACCGTATTTAGAATAATATTTAGTGTTCTAGATAGGTTTTAATCCAAATGCTAATAGTGAATTAATTTATTGACCTTTCATTTTTAATTAATTTTATATTTGTACCTAATTTTAAGTAGTTTTACATCTAACAACAATATTTTCTTCCTTTTTATTTAAAAAATCTATATCTAACAACTATTTTGAAAGAAAATAATTAAAAAAAATCAATTTAATAACTAACCAAATAGCCAATTTAAAAGCTAATTTCAACTAATTAACAGAGATTGCTATTTGAATGCTAATCTAACAGTTAAATCTGATACCAAACATACTTAAACCGAATCTCAATCTTGAAGCTATTTATTTGGAGATGTTACAATAAAAACATTAATAATGTATATAGGGGAAGAGATTGATAAATATTGATTAAATCTTGTAATATTAATTAGCTCAAATGAGATAAGAAAGGATCAATGTTACTTCTCTATATAATAGTTACAAAAATAACAAGTTAAACTCGGCTTTCAGATGTTTTCTCTCTCTCAATAGTGATTTCTTCTCTGTAACTTGTCTATTATGTTAGAGAAACAAAGATAAAGAGATGGAACTCTGGAAGTCCAAAGAGCTCCCTAACTACAACAAATAAGGCATTTTATATGCCTTACATGAACCAGTTTTTTCTCACTTTTGGTAGGTGAAGAGGTTATTCATGATGTACCACCGACCGTAGACAATAACAACACAAAAAATGGTAGTCTTTAATTACCATTGTTCATTGTTCTTCAACTTAGTGAACAATATGTTATGGTATGATTCAGTAGTAATACTTATAATAGTGATCAGGTTTAAGCACAATTGTTTTTGTCTAGATGCTTTGCATCTTCCCTAATGTAGTAAAAGTTTGATTTGTCCATCAGGGACTTTGCTATATGTATGGTTGGTTTGATTGAATAAAAGCATGGTGAATCTTCTTGTATGGAGATGATCTACATGTTGTTTCTTATACGTTTTCTTCTTTAATATTTTTGTACGAAGGTTTAATTTGTTTAAATGCCTACTAATTTTTTATTTAAGATATTAATAAATGTTGTATTAATAAAATAAATTTAAAATTAGTAAATAATTTCGTATAACGTATTACATCCGATTAATATATCGGATCTATTTAGAAATTCAGAAATAGTTTAATGTAACGCATTCGTCGATATCAGATAATATATATGATTAATTTGAATATATTTAATCCGTGACCTATTTTGAAAAGTAAATAGTTTCACATAATGTATTAAATTTGACTAATATATCCGATTTATTATAAATTGATAAATAACTTTATGTAACCACTTGACTGATATTCAATTCAATTATATATGTCAAAATTATTGGATATAGATATATGCCATTAGTATGAATATATTTAATCAATTTATATGTAGTGACCTATTTTAAAAATATATATATCTTACCATAAAAATAAAACCCAAATATCCATATTTACATATTTAACTTTTTGTCTTATATATTGTCAATATATCTACCATTTTAAATAAATATATGTTATTGAAAACCATGTAAAATCATGATAATTTATACTTATTAATTGTTTATAATTTGTAACGCCCAACTCGGGCAATGGCGGAGCTGTGAACGGAGACCGCAATGCCATATTACATTCATTCATTCAATACTGTTAATGTAGAAATAATCATTAAATCGAAATAGTCGATTATAAAATAAATCAAGAACCTGTTTCGTAATTCATAATAAATTTCCAAACAATAGGATACACATCCGTAATAAACTATTCAATCTTAATAACTTGAAATATCAAAATAGTTTACAAATCCCAAAATTATTGTTTTAAAACATCAAAAATTGAAATACCAGTACGATTTACAATCCCTTGAAAAACTAGTCAAAAACATAAATAACAATTCTAGATAAAGTTCTAAAAATCATGAAAACTGGACATGCTTCGATACTATGTTGAAAACACTCTAATCTCCTCGATTATTTCATATTTCAAAAGAAGAGACAAGGAAAAGGGAAAATAAGCAACGTCAAACTATCGATGTCTGGTTAACAACTCACACTCTAAAAATCACAACCAAATGCGTCTATTTAACATTCAATAATGAGATTTGGCACACATATGCACCAAAACTAACAATCCATCATGTGAGCAAACAAAATCACCCAATAACGAAGTCTATACAATAATTACCTAACTTTCATTTATTTATCCAAATTCTAATTATGCTCAATTGTCTCCATGCATCATTATTTAGTGTCTGAATATTTATTTAAAACCCCAAACGCACAATTCTATGCAATACAATCATCATCCAATTATACTCAAATGAATAGTTCCATTTTATTTAGACTGCCACTAATCTAGTATCGATAATGAAGCGTGATCAATTAGGCCGAAGCCACCAATTAGGCCTAAGCCACACAATACGGTCCGAAGACCGAAATCCGTAGCATCGTTTATTAGTGCCTTATCGAATTATTTCCAGCCTTAACTAAACAAAGCCTAAGTCTAACATGCAATATAACATTTAGATACATAATCAATAGCAATCCAGGAAATAGAACATTATAGCAGCGCGTCATTATCCTAGTACATTGCTACTATCTATTAATATCATTTAACAACTCAAGTGGATAAGTTATTATTCATTTTTAATGCAAAATCAATAAACATACACTAACCACATTTTGAGCATAAAATGAGGTTGTTAACCTTTCTTCCATCGACAATAAGTTAAGCGTCGCCGGTATGATCCTCGACACCGTCCCATTTCGCCTAAACAATAATAAGAATTCACTTAGGCAATTAATCGAACATGTGACGCGCGAATGGAAAAACCTAGTCTAAACATTAAGAAAACGATGATCGAAGGATCAATAAGCAAAGACGTCGATGAAACGACTCAAAGCCCTAAATCAATTTACGAATCCTTTCATTACAACCATCTAGGATTTCCACTCAACCAAAACCCTAACCAATTCTATAATCGAAATAATCCGTAATTCATCACTAACCACACTCAACAACCATAACAATCATCGATGCATAAGACGAGATTCGTATTGGAGTCGAGAGATTGCTTGCCGGGCATGGCGATTATTGGGTCTCTATAATCATTATATTTACTATTATTAACAAATGAGCTCAAATAAGACTAATGAGCACTGAACAATCTTTTTTCATGAACACTAATATAATTATCGGTATTAGTTTTTTTTTCTAAAAAAATAATTATTTTGATTTTTCAAATATGATCAATTCTTAATTTTTGGGTAGCGAGGATTGCTTACCGGAGATACGTCGATGAAGGGGTAGCGAGGATTCGAAAGAGATCGTTCGTGCAAGTTGAGATTTTGAAACAAGAGAAGAGGATGAGTTAAATTCGATGGGTTTAGGTTAAAAACACCCTGATTCGGTCTTTCACGACAAGGCTGGGGATACAGGACGTACGTCGCTAAAGGCAACCGAGAAGAAATCTTTGGAATTGCAGATTTTGCATGCTAACGACATGAATGGCTACATAAGGCCTATGTCGCCAGCACTGGCGACATAGGCCTAATGTAGCCATTCATGTCGCTAGCATGCTGGCGACATAAGACTTATGTTTCCAGCACTGCCTATGATGCATACCTCTGTTTCGTCATTCGTTCGACTTCGTTTCCGCTACCAGATAAGTCTGCGACTTAGCATACTTTTCTCCTATAAAACTTGGACTTTCATGATGAATTCGAGAGTATTTCTTGAGAAACTGATGTTTTTGTTAGTGATTTCAGTTTGTTGAGCCTGGGGGGAGTTTGAAAGGAAATAGTGGATACCAAAGAATCATTGAGAAGATGAGGAAGAGAAACCGGAGTGAGAACAGAGCGGGAGGAGTCGAATTCCGAGTCTCCAAGAGTAGAACTGCAGCGGCACTCCTGAGCCTCATCCAAGGGCAACATCCGCTGCCAGAAAATAGAAGCAAGTTGGCAGTCAAAGAAAACGGCGCTCACTGTTATCGCTCGCCGCCAACATCTGCTGCCAGCCAAAAGAAGCAAGTTGGCAAAGAAAGTAATGCTCACTCTTGCCACTCGCCGCCATCATCTGGTGCCAGTCAACAGATGAAGATTGACGGCCAAAGGAGCGGCGCTCTCGGCCTTGATTCGCTACAACGTTCGTTTCCGACGGGCTTCCCTAATTTGTCGACGAATGACCCTAACGTGGAGGACAAATGCATGAGTCGAGTTATAATTCAAGGACAGTTTTGTCTTAGGATTTGAACGAGTATTAAAAGGGTTCAGTTAAGCAATTTTAGGTTATCGGGAGCAGACGAGACAGAAAAAAAACACATAGAAGATCGTGCGATCTCATCTGAAGAGGTTGCTGAAGAACATCATGGGTGAATTCTCTCTACCATGTTAGGAATAACATTGTTAGTTAGGGTTTTATCTACGATGATATATAACTAAGTTTTTTCTTAGGTTTGCGATGTAGCCACCCATGTAACTCTTGTGATGAATTTTGTAATGGATTATATGGATGTTGTCATTTTCTTGATACTTGATCATAATGCTAGATGATTGATTAGCCATCATTATCTTATTTTATTCTCTATGATTGCTAGGAAAAGAATTGTAGAACAGAATAAGGGTTTCAAGAATATGTTGAATGAAAGCCTAGAAATAGGGTTTGTTTTATGTATATTCAATGACAGTGTAATTAACGCGTCAATCTAATTGGTTTGCATAGGAATATGTGATTGATTAAATTGATAGATATCTAGGATTCGGAAGAACTTAGAGATAAATATGAATCTAGAGAATAAATGAACGTACATAGACATGACTAAGATCAGAGATCATGGTAGGTGAATCGTAGACCTAGGATTTTTCGTTATTGAATATTTACTTGTTTAGTTTCGTACTCTCATTATTATCCTGAAACTTGTAACTTGTAAGTCTAATTAGTAGGGCATCTATAAGTTGAATTTAATGTGCATAGTCTCTGCAAATTCGATACTTGAACGAAGGTTCTCTATATTACTTGATAGCGTATACTTGCGCAATCGAATTCTTTTATATGAGATTTTGGACATCACTACCGGTTTCGATGAATAACTAAAATAATATTGCTAGACAATTTTATAACAATCTAATGAACATTGTATCACAATCATTAATTATAAATGATTCAAACATTGCAAAACAATGTTCATAAACTCAACAATCAAATTTGGTTCAAAAGTATGGAATCGTTCAGCCCCAAAATCGGGACGTTACAGCTCTACTCCTTTAAAGAAAATTTCATGGTAGTAGCCAATGAGAAGGCGGAGTTTCACCCAACCGTGGCTTTACTAGTTAAAGAACCTCGGAAGAAGTCTTAGGCCTAAAGGCCACTTGGAATCTCTAGGCCTGACCCCTGGAATCATTGGGCTTGGGCTGGGCCTGGGCTTGTCAGACGCTTTAGGCCTAGGTCATAGTTCCGAACCGGGCATGGCGATTTTTGGGTCTCTATAATCATTACATTTACTATTATTAACAAATGAGATCAAATTAGACTAATGGGCATTGAACAATCTTTTTTCATGAACACTAATATAATTATCGGTATTAGTTTTTTTTTTTAAAAAGTAATTATTTTGACTGTTCAAATAAGATCTATTTTTAATTTTTATTTAAAAATTATATATATTATATAAATTATATGTAGTTTAGTTTTTTTTTATTAAAATTTTTTATCAATTCCTTTTTAAGTGATTATAGATATTCACTATGAAATGAGATTGAATTTGGATAAAATGCAATTATGAAGAGGTCGAATTTGGAAGAAGTGCCGCATTCAACAAGTACATATGTGGTATTTAACATATTTCAATAAAAATGATAAAGTTGAGAAAAATACAACATATTTAAATAAATTAATATTAATAAAATTTATTGACTGTGGTTGTTTTTTCCTATTGAACACTTAATGCCACTTAATTTCATCAAATGTATGCATAAAATGTCTTAAATTAAGTGACAATAAATGTTAATTTAAAATTCAAACATGAAAAAAATAAAAAAATTATAAAGATCGATTTAATAAGTTTTGATAAGATTAAAATACTGAGATATAATATATTTATTAATTAATTTAAAGATATTAAGACTTTTTGTGGATTAAATCTACAATTATATATATATAAAAATGAATAAATCGTAAATTATTATTACACATATGAATCAATATTAGAAATAAAATCAAGTTAACTTTTTTAAAAAAAAAAAAAAAGAATGATATTATTTTAAAATTGAAAACATGATATTGGTAGAAAAAAAATCTCATTTAATTTTTAAATTAATAAAATTACTTTTAATTTTTTAAATTAAATTTGATATTCAAATTAAAATTAAATTCATGATAGTAAAATTGATTAAATATTTATCCAAATTAAGAAAAAATTAAAAAATAAAATATAATTTTATTAATTTATATTTAAACTAGATTCCAATTTGAAATTGCTTATTTTTATTTTCAAGTTACAATTTCTTTAAAAAAAAATAAGATAAGATAAGTTACACAATAATTTTTTTTAGTTAAGAATAAAATTGATATTATTTTTTTATTGATATATATATATATATATTTGATTATATTGGGAACATATAACTATTAAGAAGATAAATGATGAGTTATTTTAATTTTTAATTTTAATTTTAAATAAATTTTTACAATTTCTTTTTATCAAATTATGATGGTTAATTATTTATAATAATAATTATTATTATTATTATTTATTTTTATTTTTTTATTATAGAGATATGTAAAATTCCACTTTTACCCGAGAGACTTCGATCTGGAAGTTGAATTTTAACCATTTTTATAGGTCTTTCTAATTTATTATTTTAAAAAAATATTGGTCAATATGAACTTATTAGAATCAAATAAAAATATAATTTGTAACTTATATTATTTTTTTTTTTTACAATATTTATTAGATCATAAAATCATATATATTTTTAATTTAATAATATTTTCTTTCTAATTTTTATTTAAACAAATTTTCCATTATTATTGTTTATCAAATTCTTATCTGAATTTTTATATTTACATAAGCATAATTTTTATATTAAAATATTTTTATTAAATTTAAGTACGGACGGCGGACGAATATTATCAAATTTTTAATAATAATAAAAAATTTATAAAAGTTATATTCCAAAACTCTCCATTTAGATAATTTTAAATAACATTTTGGATATATTATTTTGATTTTTCTTTAATAATATTATAATTTTTAAATGGCATTTGAGATCAATTTTTTCTTAATAAGAAACCAGATTTTTCTTTATAAAGAAAAAGGAAAAATACCAAAAATCAGAATTGAGATATAATGTAATCCATACTTACTCAATCAATACCACTATAAATATGACATTGATAATAATCATATAACACAATCAAAATTTGATATGGCAAAGTTTTCATGCATTATTGCCTTCTTACTGCTAATCATTGTGTCACTGAGTAAGTTTATAATTTATTATTTTTTAAAAAAATATCTTTCTTTATTTTCTTTATTGTTGAATGAATCATTATTATATGTTTAGGTTTTACAGATTTTACATTAATGGTTGATAGTTATACGTAGGAAAATAATACTCTAGAGGGGGTGAATAGAGTATTACAATTAATCGCGGATAAAAAAATTTAATTATATATTCAAAGTCTTGAAATAGATATCAAAAATAAAACATATAACAAAATAAATAAACAAGAAAAACACAGTGATTTGTTACGAAGTTCGGTCGTTAAAACGGCCTACTCTCCGCCTAAGGGTTTCTTTCAACCCGTAGGATTTAAACGTTAATTTTATTTATATTGTTCCCTTAGGGTTCTAGTAAAAACCTAGAAGACTTACCCTTTTCTTCTATAACCAGTAGCACCCTGCTACACGTACTAGCCACCCAATTTAATACAAATAAAATTACGTCTGAGATTTTTTTTTTCTTTTCACTTAATAATATAACAACTCTAAGAAATAATCAAACTCTAACAAAAAATAAATACTTAAGGCAGAAGGTGATTAAATCTTGTAGTGAAAGTAGAAAGATCTTGAGCGCCAAGTAATTTTCTGTATTCTTCTTTTTCTGTGTTGTTGTTGTTTTTTTTCAAACACTTCAACTTCACGCTTTTAAATAGAGTCTTCAAAATAGACGTTGATGATGTTGCAAGAAAGAAGGAATCAAAATCTTCTTGAAACAGATGAAGATCTCAATTTGACTAGATTTAGATATCCGGCAAAATAAAATCTAACAAAATCTAACTTTGTTAAGATAAGTTTAAGTAAAAGATATTTAATAATGAACAACTCTAATAACAAAAAGATATTTAACAATAGAGTAGTTTAAGTAAAACTAAATATCTTTATTTATCTTAAAAACTAAATAAATAACAAAATATATAAAAACCAAATAAACAACAGAGTATATAAAAACCAAATAATTAACAGAATATATAAAAACCAAACAGTTTGTATAAAAACCAAATAAATAACAGTTTGTATAAAAACCAAATACTTTTGTCTTCATCATCAAGGAGTCAACAATCTCCCCCTTGATGAATAAAAAATACCTAGTCAGTTATTTTCAAGGATTTGAAACATGATTTCAACGTCTTGACCTGAATAAAAAAATAAATCAAGGCTCAAAAACTGAAATGTGTAAGCAAATAAACTGAAATGTAAATAAACTGAAATATGTAACCTGCATAAGCTGAAATATGTAAGCATTTAAGTTGAGATATGTAAGCAATCTATCAAAACATTAATCAGAATATATTCATCAGCTAAAACATAAATTCGCATAACCACAGAACATAAATTAAAGCATAAATCAAGCATAAAATGCATAACCTGCATAAGAACAAAAGTGTACAAAAATAACTGCATAACCTGCATAAGAACAAAAGTGTACAAAAATAACTGCATAACCTGCATAAGAACAAAAGTGTACAAAAAATAACTGCATAACCTGCATAAGAACAAAAGTGTACAAAAATAACTGCATAACCTGCATAAGAACAAAAGTGTACAAAAAATAACTGCATAACCTGCATAAGAGCAAAAGTATATATACAAAGATATAGTATTTTTCTCCCCCTTTTTGTCTCCATCAAGGAGGGAGAGGTTAATGTTCTTGGACATAACAAAAAGTTAAGGTTTATAGAAAAGGTAGACAGGAGAGGACAAGGTTTACAGCTAAGAGATTGGAGTAAGGCAGAGGAGATGCACGAGAACTAGTTGAAGAGATGTTCATATGATCTAAAATAATAGCAGGCAGATCCAATTGGAAGTTGTTAAAACAGAGATAGAGAATGTGCAAGACATGATCAGTTAAAAGTTCTCTAGAATTAAATTTTGGAATGATACAGCGCTGCAAGATTGTAAAAAGCATTTTGGCATGTAAGTTTAAAACATTGTGAGTGAATTGTTTACTCACAGGACAGTTTTGTAAAAACAGAGTTGATTTAGCCCTAGATACACAAACGGCTCTAGAGGGATGAGAGTCAGTACATACGTTTTCAGAAATACCAAAAAGAGTAGCAAACAGGGAGGAGTTAAGAGTTAATGAAATGCCCTTAACAGAAGATTTTAAAATCAGTTCACCACAGTATCTAGAGGCAGTAAGATTGAGATAAAACAGTCTAGTAAGCCTAGGATAAGAGACAGTACCAACATTCAGCAAATTCCAAAGACCAGAGATTTTTAAAACATCTAAGATAGGAATCTTAAAGGACTCAAAGAAATCCTTGTCTACAGGTTCACATGCAAAAGTTTTTCTAGAGTGAAACCCATCCTTCCATATCCCTTGAGCAGTAAAATTATTAAACCATGAAGAGGGCAGAGATTCAATTACCAATTCGTCTTCAGGAGGGGCGAAAGAAGGCGGCGACGGCGGCGAAGACGGAACAGCAGCTCGTTTCCCTTTCTTTGCGACAGAGGAAATAGGAGGAGAGGATGATTCAGCAACCTTTTTCTGTTTCTTTTCGGCGGAGGCCTTAGAAGAAGATGATGTGCGCTTGGGAGCCATTTGCCGGAATGAGGTTAGGGTTTGAAATGGGGTTTTAGGTGCAGAGAGATTTGAGAGAGGTGGAGAGAGAATGAGAAGTTTGAGCGGGAAGGAGAGAAAAAAATAATTTTAAAAAATACGCACCAGTGTTTATCCATTAATTGAATAAAACTGGGTTTGGTCCAAGTGTCAAACATTTCATATTAAGTTTTCAAGGCCTTGAAACAATATTCAAACCTATGAAACGTAAAAACATACCTTTGAAGCGTTGGTTAAGTTCCCTCTTTGCTCCCCCTACGTTGATGCTTCCTTATTTAACATACCTAACTCATGTCTGATGAAGTTAAATCGTTCTTCAGCCAAGGGTTTTGTGAAAATATCAGCAAATTGAAACTCAGTAGGAACGAATTCAATGGAAACATCTCCTTTCTCCACGTGATCTCGAATAAAATGGTGTCTTATATCGATGTGCTTAGTTCTGGAATGCTGCACAGGATTTTTTGTTATAGAAATAGCACTAGTATTATCACATTTTATAGGAATACCTCGATAGTTTAAGCTGAGATCTCTCATTTGTTGAGCTATCCATAAAAGCTGAGAACAACAGGCTCCAGCTGCTATATATTCAGCTTCGGCAGTAGATAGTGCAACTGAATTTTGTTTCTTTGAATGCCATGAAATCAAAGATGATCCCAAAAATTGACAACATCCTGAAGTACTTTTTCGATCAACTTTGTAACCTGCAAAATCTGCATCTGAATATCCTACAAGTTCAAAATCATTAGTGCTAGGATACCAAAGACCAAAATCTTTAGTCCCATTAAGATACCGAAGAATTCTTTTCACAGCTTGCAAATGTGATTCTTTTGGATCAGCTTGAAAACGTGCACATAGACATACTCCAAACATAATATCAGGTCTACTAGCAGTTAAGTAAAGAAGAGATCCAATCATACCTCGGTATACCTTTTGATGAACAGACTTACCATTTTCATCTTTATCTAAGGAGAGAGAAGAGCTTACAGGGGTCTTAGCAATTTTAGAATTTTCCATGTTGAATTTCTTTAAGAGTTCCCGAGTATATTTGGATTGATTTAGAAAAATTCCATTCCTTTCTTGCTTTATTTGTAGCCCGAGAAAGAAGTTTAGTTCACCCATTAAGCTCATTTCAAATTCCTGTGTCATAATCTTAGAAAACTCTTTGCATAAAGATTCATCAGTAGATCCAAACAGTATATCATCGACATAAACTTGAATAATGAGAATGTGAGATGCCTTAAAATGAACAAAAAGAGTTTTATCAATCGATCCTCTAATAAAACCTTTTGCTAACAAAAATTTTGATAATCTTTCATACCAAGCTCGAGGAGCTTGTTTCAAACCATAAAGAGCTTTGTCAATTTTGTATACATGATTTGGAAAATGTTCATTTTCAAAACCAGGAGGTTGTGCTACATATACCTCTTCTTGTAAAACACCATTTAAAAATGCACATTTAACATCCATTTGAAATAATTTGATTTTCATGTAAGATGCAAATGCAAGCAACATACGAATGGATTCTAAGCGAGCAACAGGTGCAAAAGTTTCTTCGTAATCAATACCTACTTCTTGATTGTATCCTTGTGCAACTAGTCGAGCTTTGTTGCGTACAATCTTACCATTTTCATCAAGCTTGTTTCGGAAAACCCATTTTGTTCCAATGATAGAGTGATTGGCTGGTCTAGGCATAAGTCTCTAGACTTTGTTGCGTTCGAATTCATTAAGTTCACTTTGCATTGCCACGATCCAGTCGGGTTCTTTCATAGCCTCAACATAATTCTTTGGTTCTACAAGAGAAACAAAAGCATAAAAAGCACAAAGATTCTTAAGATGAGATCGTGTTAAGATACCCAGTTTGTCTTTGTCAATGATGTTTGATGACGGATGAGAAGATGCATGTTTAAAGCGAGGTCTAGGCTTAGTACTGGTTTCAGGTTCTTTTGGAGAGGGAGAGAGTAATTCATCATGAAAGTTCTGAGATTAGTCTAGAGTCCGATCAGGTTGAAGAATTTCAGAGTTTTGATTGACATTTTCAAGGTCTTGAGATTCGGGTTCATCATCTGGTTTTTCTTGAAGGTTAAGATTGTTGAACAGTTTTTCAAGGTCTTGGAGATGAGGATTAAGACTTTGATCAGCGTTGTCCACAACCTTTTTTAGACTTTGAGCATTCTTCTTCAGAGAGTGATTCTCTTCATCAAAAGAGTTTTCTACATGATCCCTGTTCAATTTTAAGTCTGCAAAACTGTCACTCAAAACACTATTATCACTTTCATCAAAAACAACATGAATATTTTCTTCAACACATTTAGTACGTTTATTAAAGACACGATATGCTTTACTAGTTAAGGAGTATCCAAGAAAAATACCTTCATCACTACGAGCATCAAACTTACCGAGATTATCCTTACCATTATTGTGAATGAAACATTTACATCCGAATGGCTTAAAATATGAAATCTTTGGTTTTCTTCCTTTGAACAACTCGTAGGGCGTCTTTTTCAATATGGGTCGAATTAGGCATCTGTTTAAAATATAGTTGGCAGTATTTATTGCTTCGGCCCACAGATTTTGAGGAAGTTCATTCTCCAACAGCATTGTTCGAGACATATCCTCCAGCGTTCTATTTTTTCTTTCGACTACACCGTTTTGTTGTGGAGTTCTAGGAGCTGAAAAATTATGATTAATACCAAATTTTTCACAAAATAAATCAAAATTTAAATTATCAAACTCCCTTCCATGGTCTGTACGAATGGATATAATGGAGGCATTTTTCTCCACTTGAAGCTCTTTGCACAGCTTTGAGAATTCCTTTAATGCTTTAGATTTTTCTCGCAAAAAGAATACCCAAGTGAATCTAGAAAAATCATCAATAATAACAAGAACATATTGTTTACCTTTTGGAGTTTTGACTCTCATAGGACCACACAAATCTATATGTAAAAGTTCAAGGGGTCTAGAAGTACTTACATCATGATTTGGTTTAAATGAAATGCGAGTTTGTTTACCTCTTACACAAGCATCACATAGATCAATATGATTTTTAAAATTCAGTTTAGGCAGTCCACGAACCAAGTATTTAGAAGCAAGCTTGTGTAATGTGTGCATATTAATGTGTCCAAGTCTTCGGTGCCAAAGTCTTGAATCATCGGTCAAAGCCTTGAGACAGGTCAGTGTCTTTTCTGCAAGAGAGTTAGTTGACAGTTCATAAACATTATTTCTACAATAAGCAGTTAGAATGATGTTACCCGTTTTGGCATTCTGAATTTCGCATTTTTCCTTATAAAAAGTCACCCGATTTCCTTTGTCACACAGTTGAGAAACTGATAAAAGATTGTACCGTAGTCCATCAACCAAATAAACATCTTCAATGGCATTAGTTGAGTTGTTTCCAATCTTTCCAATACCAATTATGCTACATTTTCCTTTATCTCCTAAAGTAATAGATCTAGTGGATTGTTTCTTCAAAACAGAAAATAATGAAGCCTTTCCTGTCATATGTCATGAACATCCACTATCCAAGATCCACTTCTGTTCTCTCTACAAAACAAAGAAACATCAAACCTTTCGCGTCCATATATTATATTTCTGATCATATTCAGGATAAATCATGTTTGGTGGACGAGTACCCTTCATAACCCAGATTTGTTTTATGTGATCTCTAAGTCTCACAGGGAATGTGTTTCGAATGATTTGAGGATCTTTTCGACGATAAGGACAAGTGAGTTTAGTATGACCTTTTCGACAACAGAAAAAACAAGTAGGTTGAGTGATATAACCTCTAGGTTTGGTGAATCTGGTAGGCTTTCTTTTTGGAAATTGTTTCTGATATCCCAACCCATTTTTATTCAACGTCATTTGTTGATTACCAAGCAACATATTTAAATTTTGATGAGAACCAGCAAACTTGGTAAGAGAACGTAGTTGTTCATTACACTTATCATTCAGCTCGTTGACTTCTAGTTCAAGATCTTGAATGCGATTTTTGTACATTACTGCTTGCTCTTTCAAGGTCTTGGACTTAGTCGTCAAGGCCTTGATATCGTTGTCACGATTTGAATGAGAAGTTTTGAACCGATCTAATTCTTTTACCAAATCTGTCTCAATGCGTGCCTGATTTCTTATGTGTGCTTTGAGAGATTCTATTTCCTTCATCAAGCATTCCTCATTGACAATTAAATTTTTTATAAATTCAAATAGAACATCAGGAGAACTAGAGATGAGATTTTTTACCACACTTTCAAGATGATCTCCATTTTCAGATTCATCATTGTTTGCCATCAGACAGAGATTTGCTTGTTCTTCTTCAGTATCGCTTGTATCTGATCCACTCCAAGCAGCTACCATGGCTTTCTTTGATTTCTTTTTGTTAAAAGAGGTTTTCTTTCTATTTGGACAATCTTTCACCAGGTGTTCCAAACTGCCACAATCAAAACAAGATAACGTGTTATTCTTATTTGAAGATTTTGAAAACTTACCTTTATGTCGTGAAAATCTTGATTGATCCAATTTATTTTTCTTGAACTGTTTCTTCATTTTGAGAATACGTTCAAGTCCTCTGGCTAGCATTGCGAATGGATCTTCTTCATCATCAGTTTCTTCGTCGTCTGAGCTTTCAGGCTTTTGGGATTTCAGGGCCAACGTCTTAATATTTGATGCAGAGGGCTGTTCTTCCTCTTCATTGAGTTCCATCTCATGAGTGATCAGTTTTCCAAGTAAATCGTCAAGAGATAAACTGCTAAGATCTTGAGCTTCTACAATTGCAGTAACTTTTGGTCTCCATTTATCCTTTGGCAAACAACGAAGGATCTTTCTCACTTTTTCTTCATTAGAAAATTTCTTTCCAAGAGCATCAAGATTATTTATGATGACAGTGAATCTTGTAAACATCTCTTTGATAGTTTCATCACTTTTCATCATAAATAATTCATACTGTCGCATGAAAATACTGATCTTTGATTCTTTAACTTGACTAGTTCCTTCATATGTAACCACTAGTTTGTCCCAAATTTCTTTGGCTGAACTGCAAGAAGATATACGATTAAATTCATCAGCACTTAAAGAACAGTAAAGTAAGTTCATAGCACGAAAGTTTTTAGAGATAAGTTCAGTGTCAGTTTGAGTGAAATTTGATTCTTCTTTTGGTTTTGAAGTGCCAGTGTCTGTGATGGTCATTGGAATCTTTGGTCCATTCTTGATGATTTCCCATAGCTCGATGTCTTGATCAATGATGAACATCTTCATTAGAGACTTCCAGTGAGGAAAATTGTTTCCAACAAACAGAGGAGGTCTGTTTATTGATCTTCCTTGAGCAAATCCACCACTTCCTGCAGATTCCATAATGGATAAATTCCTACACAATTCTCAACGGAAGGTTAGTTCACAACTGTTGAGCCAAGCTCTGATACCAATTGATAATTATACGTAGGAAAATAATACTCTAGGGGGGTGAATAGAGTATTACAATTAATCGCGGATAAAAAGAATTAATTATATATTCAAAGTCTTGAAATAGATATAAAAAATAAAACATATAACAAAATAAATAAACAAGAAAAACACAGTGATTTGTTACGAAGTTCGGTCGTTAAAACGGCCTACTCTCCGCCTAAGGGTTTCTTTCAACCAGTAGGATTTAGACGTTAATTTTATTTATACCCTTAGGGTTCTAGTACAAACCTAGAAGACTTACCATTTTCTTCTATAACCAGTAGCACCCTGCTACACGTACTAGCCACCCAATTTAATACAAATAAAATTACGTCTGAGATTTTTTTTCTTTTCACTTAATAATATAACAACTCTAAGAAATAATCAAACTCTAACAAAAAATAAATACTTAAGGCAGAAGGTGATTAAATCTTGTAGTGAAAGTAGAAAGATCTTGAGCGCCAAGTAATTTTCTGTATTCTTCTTTTTCTGTGTTGTTGTTGTTGTTTTTTTTCATACACTTCAACTTCACACTTTTCAATAGAGTCTTCAAAATAGACGTTGATGAAGTTGCAAGAAAGAAGGAATCAAAATCTTCTTGAAACAGATGAAGATCTCAATTTGACTAGATTTAGATATCCTGCAAAATAAAATCTAACAAAATCTAACTTTGTTAAGATAAGTTTAAGTAAAAGATATTTAATAATGAACAACTCTAATAACAAAAAGATATTTAACAATAGAGTAGTTTAAGTAAAACTAAATATCTTTATTTATCTTAAAAACCAAATAAACAACAGAGTATATAAAAACCAAATAAATAACAGTTTGTATAAAAACCAAATAAATAACAGTTTGTATAAAAACCAAATACTTCTGTCTTCATCATCAAGGAGTCAACAGAAGGATATCCTATGGAGAAGAAAGAAGTTAGGTTTTGCGTGAGAGACGGAGATTGTCACGGCATGGCATGTAAAGATCCAGACCAAAGAGTGATTTGTCTAGTAGTGTGTACATGCTATCCACCTAAAGCAGTTCAATCCACAGAAACTTCTTCTTCTTCCGGAAATGATGTAGGGAAGGTTGTAAAGCAACAATTAAATTTATAAAATAATAGATCTTTTGTAAAAATATAAAATTAAATAAATAAATTTGATTTTTTCCTTTTATACATTTGGTCTCTTTTCTTTTCATTATCCTTTAAATATAAATATTAAATTTAGAGATAATTAAAAGAAATGTTTAAATCATCTGAAATTGTTATTTTTCTTCATTTTATCGTCCAGTACGGTTATATTTTCTAGTGAATAATGAATAAAGTGTTAGACCCTCCCGGAGCCGCTCCCCAACTCCCACGTTAGTATGATATTGTCTGTTTTGGGTCAGGGTCGAGCTCGCACGAATTTGTTCTTGGATACCACCACCCAAAAGGCCTCATACTAATAGAGTTCTCTTGATACTTTATATACACGTCATTATCTTCTTGTATTACCGATGTGGTATTGGGTTTAACACCCCAACAATCATCCCCTTTAAACTAAGGGCTACATCGCCTCCCCTCGAGTTAATCCACCAATCCTTCAAACCAATAATCACACATCGCGTAGCCTCCATTCGAGATAATTCACCGGCTTCCTCTCGAGATTATCTATTGATCCGCCAAACCATCTTATACAGCAGTCACTAACTAACGGGACCCGCCGTCTAACCATCATATTATCAGGAAGACTTTCGACACAAGGCACAGTACGATTCTTATCACGGGCTCTATCTCTGAACCAAGACTCTGATACCACTTGTTGGACCCTCCTGGAGCCGCTCCCCAACTCACACATTAGTATGATATTGTCCGTTTGGCCAAGGCTGATCCTGCACGGATTTGTTCTTGAGTACCACCACCCAAAAGACCTCATACTAATGGAGCTCTCTTGATTCTTTATATACAAGGCATTATCTTCTTGTATTATCGATGTGGTATTGGGTTTGACACCCCAACATAAAGGTGATTTATTAATTTCACTTTATTTTAAAAAAAAATAATTTTTTTAAAATAAGTGTAACCTAATCTAGTATTGGTATAGACTCTATTATAAGTCTAGAATTTACCTATATTTTAGTATATTTTATGAACTTAAATGTAAAGAAATTGAGCTTTAAAAGTGAGATATTGACTACATTTCTAGTAATTCTAGACTATTATTGCTGAGACAGGGACTTGGATGAAAAGATTTGGAAAAAGGAGTTAAAACATGCAAAATCAGAAGGAAGAAGGACCAAAATTAGAATTTCATCCAAAGTCAACAAACTGGCGAAATGTTTATGCTGAAAAAGATATCGCCTGTATAAATCGCCACAAACTGGAAGAGGAAGACGATGAAGAAGGCGACATATTGAAAACCTCGCCTCAAAAATTAAAGCATACGAGGCGAATTAGAGCATCCTCGCTTTCACATGTCGTCATCCTTAGAAAAGAATTCAGGTGATGAAGGTTGGACTTCGCCTACTTTGAGGCGATTACTGAGGCAATAAAGGAGAAATGTCGCCGAGTGAAGGAAGATATCAGGCGACATACAAAGGTTGATGAGAACATTTCGCCTAGTAAGATTGTTAGCTTGGCGATCAAGACAAGCGAAATTTGAAAAAGTCGCTAAGGTTCAGGCGAAGGAACATGCGACATAAATGAAGAAAAACATTACTTCGCCAATTTGTGTTTCTTTATTGATTTTATTTCAAAACTGCCACTGAGCTAAAACTCTATAAATAGGAGCTCAGATGAAGCAATATGGGAGGATCGAATCTGTAAAACTTTTGACATTCTGTTATTTTTGAGAAAAAATTCTAGATTCTTCTATACGCTTTATTAAATATTTTGAGAGAAGCTTCTTGAAGAAGATTGATACTTTGTTTTTGTTGATCATTGAGATTTAGCTTGAAGAGATAAGCAACAACTGTGACAGAGTTTAGCTTCAATCTTCCTTGGTAAGATTTAGATCTTGAGCATGTCTATAAAGATTTTGTACTTTGATTGATTATGCTAAAGTAGATGTGCTAGCTAAAAGCTCTGTTGATTTGTTGAGATTTGATGTTGATTTGTACTTTGATTGCATGATTCTTATTCGAACATAGTCAGATCTACTTGAATTTCATGAGCTGATTGAATTACAAGAACAAGAGTTACGTAATATTGTTAATCAGTAACTTGATTAGACCAGAGATGGTGATTAGGTTGCAGATCTAAGAACAGGAGATCATAGTTCTAGAGATAGACTATAAGATCTAGTTTTCTACAGATTATGCTTATCAATTGTATAGCTTGTAATATAGAGATATATGCAACTATATGATTGAGATCCGTTAAATTGAATCGAGAGATCTTTTAACAGATCATTGATGGTGATCTAGAAAGTAATTCTGTGATTTAGACTTGAAGCATGCAATGAGAAGTTAATAGATAATAGGATTTAGCATTCAGCTTATTCATTGTTAAGATCAATTGCAGAATCAAGTACTGATTCATGTTTTAATTGAATGAATGTCATCCGTGTTTATATTCTACATCAATTTCTTGATTTGTATGATTCAATTTGTAAATAGAATTGTTTTAGCAATTCAGTTTAAAACTTAATTTTGAATCATGCTTCTTAGCTGTCAATCCCTATGGAGACGATATCTTAAATACTACATTAGATATTGATAGGATTTCTGTCTAAATACTGTAATTGATAGTTTCAGTCAAGTTTTCCACCACCACTCTACCGCCAAGTAAAATATTGTCGACTATTTCTACTCTTACTCAAGCGCCAGCTATTTCTCTGTGACTTCATTTAAGTTGAATTTATCACTTGCAATAATCACTACTCCATCAAAGCCATTAGTTAAGGCTCTAGTGACAACTCTAACAACAATGTCTGTAGAGTAATGACGATTCCATTTGAGACAACTGCAACTCTAGTTAAGACACCAAAGATGACGGAGATATCTACACGACACCTAGCAAGAATAAATCATAGAACAAGAGCAATGTTCTAGCTTCGTCACCTGTAGATGACGGTCAATCTGATCCTCCTTTTGAGACTCCTTTAGCTAATGGAGACCATTTCTTCCCGGTTCTCCACTTGTTTATAAGGTATAATTAAGGGACTCCCAAAAAAAACCACACTAGTTTTGTTTTCCCCCATTTTATCATTATCAGGTCAAAAATATTAAAATTTTAAAAATGGCCTTTTTGACTTTAGTAGAGCTTCAAGAGACGAGTTTAATAGTGGTGGTCTCTCAGCGATTGGTAGTTGCATGAAGACTAATTTCGTTTTAGTAACCGTTCGCTAATAGACTTTACTAACAACAACTAAAATTTTGCTAAACTAACAACCAGAAATTGGAGTTACCTTTTATATAATGACCTAAGAATTGAGGTGGAAAATCCCCCATTTTGAAAGAGTCCAAATTAGTTTGTTGGAAGATTCAATTTTTTTAGAATCAAAACTTACCTATCTTGATAGATGGACAAGGAGTAGAAATTGGAGTTCTACTAATCCACCCACTCTAAATGAGGAAATGAAAAGTTTAAATCCCAAGTAAAGCTTGTGTTAGCGATTATACTGTAGGCCCATATGGACCTTATTTGTCTTATTATATTTTATTAATGAAAAATACATTATTATCATTGTTATTATTATGTTTTCATGTTATACATATAAGAATATGTTCCTAGTTATTCTATGAAGTAGAGTTAGTACGTGTTTGATTGATAGTATATGATAATTATGTGTATGGTATAAATCAAATTAGTAGGTATTTGTTGGATAACAAATACTGGATACACCTAGTATAAAATTACTACATGGTGACGTCTTTATTAGTTTTCTTGATAGTTATGATTATTGAATCCTTATACATGAGTATGTCATGGTTTCTACATAATAAGGATGTTTTAATATAGTCAAATGTTATCTTTAACCGGATAACCATAAATATGATAATTGGAAGTCATATGACTTATGTAATGGGAGAAGGGGTTCCAAAACATGTTAATGGGTCGTGTCAGACCAAACCCAACTAAGTTCATTTATAAGCGCGTTAAGCACGTTCGTGTCGTAATCGTGTCAACCCATTTATTCTCAACCCAACCTATTTATTATCGAGTTCATATTGAACAGTGTCAATTCATATTGTTGAATTTTAACTTTTTAGATATATAAGAAAAAAAATAAATCAAATAATTTAAACAAGATACGCTTTAAATAGATGTATGAATTATTATTTTTACCGAAAAAGTGTTCGGAAGATGTGATTATTAAAATGCTCATTATTTGATGTGTGAATTTAAATATTTTAACTTCAAGTAATTTAATGAATGATAGGCATAGATTAAATGTAATTTAGGCTTATTGATAAAGAAAATTGACACTTCGAATGGAACGTTTTTTTTCTCTTCCAAAATTGTCACTTATGAAGAACAAATGTGGTATATAAGTGTGCGTTTGGCAAAGATTTTTAATAAGCATTTTAAATAACGTTTAGATTTTAAATTAGCTTTTACAAAAGAAAAAAAAACATGTTTAGTAACCGTATTTAGAACAAGATTTAGCGTTCTAGATAGGTTTCAATTCAAATGCTAATAGTGATTTAATTTATTGGTCTTTCATTTTTAATTAATCTTATATTTGTAATTAATTTTTAGTAATTTTACATCTAACAACAATATTTTCTTCATTTTTATTTAAAAAATATATATCTAACAACTATTTTGAAAGAAAATAATTTTAAAAAAATCAATTTAATAACTAAACCAAATAGCCAATTTAAAAACTAATTTCAACTAATTAACAGTGATTGCTATTTGAATGCTAATCTAACAGTTAAATCTGATACCAAACATACTTAAATCGAATCTCAATCTTGAAGCTATTTATTTGGAGACGTTACAATAAAAACATTAATAATGTATATAGGGGAAAAGATTGATAAATATTGATTAAATCTTGTAATATTAATTAGCTCGAACGAGATAAGAAATGATCAATGCTATTTCTCTATATAATAGTAACAAAAATCACAAGTTAAACTCGGCTTTCAGATGTTTTCTCTCTCTCAATAGTGATTTCTTCTCTCTAACTTGTCTATTATGTTAGAGAAACAAAGATAAAGAGATGGAACTCTGGAAGTCCAAAGAGCTCCCTAACTATAACAAATAAGGCATTTTATATGCCTTACATGAACCGGTTTTTTCTCACTTTTGGTAGGTGAAGAGGTTATTCATGATGTACAACCGGCAGTAGACAATAACAACACCAAAAATGGTAGTCTTTAATTACCATTGTTCTTCAACTTAGTGAACAAAAAATTGAAGAAGTATTTATGGAAGAATTATTACCATAAAAAATCTGTTATGGTATGATTGAGTAGTAATACTTATAATGGTGATCAAGTTTAAGCACAATTGTTTTTGTCTATCTGCTTTGCGTCATCTCTAATGTAGTAGAAGTTGGATATGTCCATCAAGGACTTTGCTATATGTATTGTTGGTTTGATTGTTTGCTATATGTATTGTTGGTTTGATTGAATAAAAGCATGGTGAATCTTCTTGTATGGAGATGATCTACATGTTGTTTCTTATACGTTTTCTTCTTTAATATTTTTGTACGAAGGTTTAATTTGTTTAAATTCCTATTAATTTTTTATTTAAGATATTAATAAATGTTGTATTAATAAATTAAATTTAAAATTAGTAAATAATTTCGTATAACGTATTATATCCGATTAATATATCGGATCTATTTATAAATTAAAAAATAGTTTAATGTAACGCAATTCACCGATATCAGATAATATATATGATTAATTTGAATGTATATTTAATCAGTGACCTATTTTAAAAAGTAAATAGTTTTGCATAATGCGTTATAATGTATCCGATTTATTATAACTTGATAAATAACTTTATGTAACCGATTCACTGATATTCAATTCATTTATATATGTCAAATTTATTGGATATAGATATATACTATTAGTTTGAATATATTTAATCAACATATATATATATATTGACCTATTTTAAAAAAATATATATCTTACCATATAATATCTAATTTTAAAATTCATTACATGATTACTCGAACTTTATACAATAAAAAAACCCCAAAGATCCATATTTTTACATATTTAAGTTATTGTCTTATATATTGTCAATATATTTACCATTTTAAATAAATATATGTTATTGATAACCATGTAAAATCATGATAATTTATATTGAGTAACCTCCGGCCACAGCAGAGCCGCGAACGGAGACCGAAACGCCACATTACATTCAATCATTCAATACTGTTAATGTGGAAATAATCATAAAATCGAAATAGTTGATTATAAAATAAATCAAGAACCTGTTTCGAAAATCATAATAAATGTCCAAACAATAGGTAATAAACTATTTAATCATCATAAACTTGAAATATCAAAATAGTTTGCAAATCCCAAAACAATCATTATAAAACATCATAAACTAAAATACCAATACAATTTACAATCCCTTGAAAAACTAGTAAAAAACGTAAATAACAATTCTATATAAATTCCAAAAATAATGAAAACTGGACATGCTTTGATGCTATGTTGGAAACACTCTAATCTGCTAGATCATATGTTTCACATTTCAATAAAAGAGACAAGAAAAAGGGAAAAGAAGAAACGTTAGACTATTGATGTCTGATTAGCAACTCACACTCCAATAATCACAAGCAAATGTGTCTATTTAATATTTAATAATGAGATTTGGCACACATATGTACCTAAACTAACAACCCATCATGTGAGCAAATAAACTCACCCAATAATGAAGTCTATATATTCATGTAGGCACATTGTCTTAAATGACATATCCAAAATAATGGTCAAGATTACATATACTCTCAAAAGAGCGAAAGGAATATTAGGGGTATCAAGTTGCCACTAAGTTCACATTAGTGGATAAAACATGACAAAGCCACCCATAACCGAAGGACTATACATCACTATGTTGGTGTGGTCCAAAATATAATTATTATCTCCTTACCAAGGAGGACAAGCAACTCCACAAGACGTGGGAGTCAAACTATCAATAACGTCACCATTGAGAGAGCAATTAACACATGGATTGGAATACCTTACTTTCCACATCCATTTTCTATCCCTTATTGGCGATCGATCGAGCATTTGGCATTTGACTCTCATGTGTGCAATAATAATGACTTTCAAAATTTTCAAAAATAAATGTAATGTCATAATTTGAAATCCAAGGTAAACGATTCTTTACTTTCAAACCAAATGAGTACACAAGCAGAAGCATTGGAGAACCGGTGCTCTGATTCCATCAATCAATTGATAATGTGGGTTTAGGTTACCAGAGTCGAGAGATTGCTTACCGGAGTTGCGTCGATGAAGGGGTAGCGAGGGATTCGAGAGAGATATCGTTCATGCAAGTTGAGGTTTTGAAACAAAAGAACAAAATGAGTTGAATTCAGTGGGTTTAAGTTAAAAACACCCCCGATTCGGTCTTTGGCGACAAGGCTGGCGACACAGGGCCTATGTCGCTAAAGGCAACCAAGACGAAACCTTTAAAATTATAGATTTTCCATGGTGGCGACATGACTGGCTACATAGAGCTTATGTTTCAAGCATTGTCTGTGTTGCATACCTCTATTTCCTTCTTCATTCGACTTTGTTTTTGCTACCGGTTTCGATGAATAACCAAAATAATATTGCTAGAAAATCTTATAACAATCAAATGAACATTGTATCACAATCATTAATTATAAATGATTCAAACATTGTAAAAGAATATTCACAAACTCAACAATCAAATTTGGTTCAAAAGTACGAAATCATTTAGCCCCAAAATCGGGACGTTACAGCTCTACCCCGCTAAAGAAAATTTTGTGTTCAGTAGCCAATTAAGAAGGTGTAGTTTCATGGATAAAGAGATTGAGCTCTAGAAGCCATCAAAGTTAGCAAGTTCACTCATCTCCTGCAAGAAATGAATCGTGCTGCTGAGGTACTCTTGTTTATTAATTCGGTTTTGCTGTTGTAACTTCCAAACTCATGTTCTTACATTCAATCATTATTCTCCCATTAGCAATCCTCATAGGACTAAGATCCATTGACCCTCTATAAGTAGAAGAGGGAGGGGTTGAGCAAGGGATCCAAAATTCTTAAATAGTTAGGCCATATAATCATATTTGTTAGATTTTAGAGCTTTAGTATATTCTTTAACAATTTTAATCTTGCACTTTGGCTGTAATTTTATTTGACATCACGAATGTGAAACTAATAAAGATTTTTTTCTGTTCAATTGTTCACAAAACAAAAATTAGCTTATATGAGCCGATGAGTAAGCAACTCATAATAATCTTCACTAACTATGCTAATTTATAATATTCATTGATAAATTACTAGTACTCATAACGTCCACACGCACCCAAGTTGAAGACATTGAATAATGCCTTACTTGTACAACAAGAACTTAATATGGTAAACGGTAAAAATTTAGTGAAGAAGTCAACCAATTGATTTTTTTATGTGATTATTTAAAAGACACAAGAAAAAATTATTTTAAATTGATTTAAAACTAAATACAATCAATGTCAATATTTTTTGTTCTCTCGTGAAGAACATCATTAACTAAAATATACATTCCAATTTGTGAATCACATAATGATGTGATTGGAAAAGGGTTGAAGTTGTCAATACTAAGTTCCTTTAACAAAATGTACCATTATAAACTCATACATTATGTCAACAAGAGCTTTATATTTGGCCTTTGTAGAGTTGTGTGAAATGCTCATTTTTTTATCTTTCAAAAAATTATTGATGAACCAAGAAATATATAGAAGCCTATCACAATATGCAGGATGCGCAAACAATATTACTATGTACACTAATTCGAAAACTAGAATGAGTAACATAGAATAGACCAAGATCAAATGTTCTCTTTAAGTACTTGAGCATATGTAAAGCATCATTCCGATGTAGGTGATTTCATGAACTGAATCAAACTTTGAATCATGAGTGATGTCTAAAACATGTAAATTCTAAGTGGAGTAAGTGGCCAAAATTTCTTCTATAAGACCCTCGATGTTGTAGTAAGGAATGACCAAAAGCTATTCATTTGAATCTTGATAATAGAGGAGTAGTACTCGATTTACAATTTGATAAACCTGTATCTGAGAGTAAATCAATAATGCAATTTCTCTAATTGATGATGTGCTTAATTTTGAAAGGATAAATTAAAGACAAAGGAAATATTGTATTGGTCCTAGATCTTTAACCGTGAAGGTTTGATGTAGTGACTTTTTGACCGTTGATATATCATTCATAGATGAGATCATCTATATAAACTTACAATTCCAAGAAACTAATAAATTTGTTCATGATAAATGTATCATGGCCATGAGCATACTGCCTAAAGTCATAAGCAATCAAACATCAAATTAATTCACATTTCCATTCACTAATTACTTGCTTCAATCCATAAGATTGCTCTAAGTCAAGCAAGCTTAACTTTATAGTTCTTGAATTCTAGATTTCCGAAAAATAAAATGTACATTGGTGATATAAATAACAATTCAATTCCTTTTAAAATTTCCTCAATTTGAGGTTTTATAACTTTATAATAAATTTGTAGTAATTTTACTTCAAACAACTAATTTAAAATCATAACTGAACTAACAATTAATTTAAAAGCTAATTTCACAGCTAACCGCTATCACTATTGAAAATACTAATATAAAAGTTAATTCAAAATCTGATGTCAAACATACTTTAAATTGAATCATATCCTTGAAACTATTTGGAGGTGCTACCACAAAAACATTAATAATGTATAAAGGTGAAGAGATGGATAAAATATTGATTAAACTTACATCATTAATTAACTCAAAATGACTGATCGTTACTTCTCTATATAAGAGTAACAAAAATCACAAGTTAAACTTGGGGTTCAAATGTTCTCATCTTTCTCATTTGTCTGTTCTATTAGAGAAACAAACATAAATCGATGAAACTCTAAAAGTCCAAAAACTCCCTAACTCAACCAAATAAAGGTATTTTATATACCTTACGTGGACCGTTTTTTCTCTCTCTTTTAGTAGGTAAAGAGATTACATGATGCACCGCTAACAACATTTGACTACCCTTGTTTCTTATTTTTCAACTTAATGAATAACAAGCTGAATAAGTATTTATTGAATATTTCTTATCATTAGAAATCTGTTATAGTATGATTTAATAGCAATACTTGAAATAGTGATAAGTTTAAGCACGGTTATTTAGTCTATCGGCTCTATGTCATCTTTAATGTAAGTGGTCGGTCGTCAGATGTCACCGGTTCATCATTTAGACATGTTGAAAGTTGGATCTATCGATCGGGAACTTTACTATATGTATTATTGGTTTAATTTGAATAAAAGAAGATGAATCTTCATATATGAAGATGAACTATATGTTATTTTTTACATGTTGTTTATTTTGCTTATTGAAGAAAATAAATTGGAAAATGTTATAGATTCCTCGACATCTTTTCTCAAATTCATCTTTCAAATAAGAATTTTGGGAGTGGCTAGCCATCCTTATAGGTAGTGATGTGATGGTTCATACAATCTCTCATGTATCTAGATCATAACTCTTTAATGGATATTTTTCCAAGAGGCATTGATGGTGTTCTTCATTATTTTGTAAAAAGGTTTAATTGGTTTATCTACCAATATTTTCTATTTAAGATAATGCAACATTCGACCCACCTCATTGGAAATCGAAATGCGAGCAAGCTGTCACCGTTTAATGACTCCTCAAACATTCTAACTTAACAATGCATCTGCTTAAAAACAAAAATATATATATTCTCAAAGAACACTTAAGCATTCATTTAAAAATCTAATCTAACTTATAAAAATGAACATCTTTTTATACATATATATGAATCTTAACATATTCATAAAATCTAAGGATTACAACCCTTACAAGTTCTATTTACATTAGTACAAATGGATATACAAAATCCTCTATATATATATATATATATATATATAATATATATATATATATATATATATATATATATATATATATAATAACAATAAACAATGTTGATGCGGATGATACATCATGATAATTTTTCGAAACTTACTTATCAACTACTCGATCATATATTAACATTTCATTTAAAGAAACTATAAAACAAAAAGGAAATAGACAATAGGTTAAGTCTAGAATAGAGCTACCAAATAAACCTACTTAACTACATAAATAAATGACATACATATACAAAACTATAAAGTATCGCTAATACTTCCCTCAAATCATAGAAGATAATCAATCAGTCACCCCTAGTCATTCAAATTTATGAAACATATTAAATGCATCCTTAAATGTAGGGTAGAGAATTCGGTTAACCGAAATCGAAACCGAACCGAATTTTCGGTTTTTGGTTAACCGAATCTCAAATTTTGCTAACCGAAAACCGAACTGAATTTTAATCGGTTAATCAAAAACCGAAACCGAAATTTTCGGTTAACCGAAATACTAACCGAAAACCGAATAAATTAATAAAAAATTGAATTTTTTATTCATTCGACTTCCATAAATTCAATTGCGATGCTCACATCATGGAAGAAAATATAAGAATAAAATATATTAGTACAAGAAAAGAAAAGAATAGGTAACTTGGTGACTAAATAGTGAAAAATAGAGAAAATAAACTTAAAAATTAATTTTTTTTTGTATTTATTCGGTTTTTCGGTTAACCGAAAATTTGGAATATCGAAACCGAAAACCGAACTGAATTTTTCGGTTAACCGAACCGAATTAACCGAAAACCGAAAACAGCCATATTTTCGGTTAACCGAACCGAATTTTTTTTCGGTTTCGATAAAAACCGAATTCTGCTCACCCCTACTTAAATGCATTAAGTCCAATTAGTTTCATTAGTCCTGCTAGGCGATATGAATGATTCTTATAATTAGGTTACTTGTTCCGCAAGTAATATCATGAAATTTTTTCCATAAGCTAGGACAAGAGGAGTTATGCTCAGAAATGACACTAGGATGGATGATATAGGTATAAGGGTCATTACAAAAAAGTTATCCAAATTAGGAATGGAAGTCAAATAATGAAGTGTTAAAAAAATTGATCATGGACCACTAGGGGAAGACTTAGCATAAGATTCTCTAGAAGTCTTTCTTGTTGCATTCATTTTAAAATTTTTCAGATGCATGTTAACATATCACCAAAAGGACGTTTAATGGAAGGCTTACTTGTTGTATCTCTAATCACACCTAATTTGAATATTTTAGATGCATATTAACATATCACTAGAAGAATGCCTAGTAGATAGTTTCCCTAGTGCACCCCTTGTCGACAAGCACTAAAACAAATAGCTTCATCATTCATCTAATTAAAGTCTGACTTAGCATCCAAGTTATTTGGATACATTGATGCCGGAAACGTGTGTGAATTGGCTGAAAGAGTATTGCGAATTGAATAAGAGGAACAATTCATTCGCTCAATTGATTTACTGAAAAATATAATATCAAGTCTGCCTCTTAGAAACCCTAAACACCCCTTTTATAAGGCGTTACTCTTAACCCTAACAGAATAATTCCAAAATTATGAAAAAATCCTTAAAATAATAAAAGTTCAAAAAACCCCTCTAAACGATCCTGAAACACCGAAATGCATCGTCGTTTCGCTTCAACCAGTCAAATTTGGGCCCTAAATTCCATACCCAAAATCAATGCTAAATTGCAACTTGGTTCCCATATGCCGCCACAGAGTACGCCAAAAGTGACTTACAAACTTCACATCACGATCTGAGGTCATAGTTTTAGGGACTCCATGCAGCTTGACAATCTCCTGCAAAAATAAACGAGCAACCTGTGAAGCATCAAAGGTCTTGTTACAGGGAATAAAGTGGGCCATCTTGGAGAATCTGTCGACCATCACCATTATGGAATCTTTATTCCGCTGTGTCCTCGGCAACCCCAACACAAAATCAAGACTGACATCTTCCCACGGTGCAAGCGGAACAGGTAAAGGCATGTATAATCCAGCATTAGTACCCTTCATTTTGGCCACGTGACATACTCGGCACTTCTCCACAAAACGTGCAACATCACGCTCCATTCGAGGCCAGTAGAAATGCTCACACAGCAAGGCCATCGTCTTATAAGTTCCAAAGTGTCCAGCTAAGCCCCCTGCATGACTCTCAGTAATAATGGACTCACTTAAAGAACACATAAGGATACACAACCTATTTCCCTTGAAGAGAAAATCAGCCACTAACAAAAACTGTTGGAACGGACCTGTTTGACACTTCTTCCAGACATCTCCGAAATACGGATCATCAATATATAATTCCTTAAAAGAGTCAAAGCCCAAAACTTTTACCTACATTGTAGACAACAGGGAATGTTTTCTGCTCAATGCATCTGCCACCTTGTTCATCACTCTAGCTTTATGCTTAGTTACGAAACTGAAAACCTGAAGCAGCTCCACCCACTTCGCGTGCCTAGCATTTAGTTTCTGCTGCGCATTAATATATTTCAGGGCTTCATGGTCAGAATATAAAACAAACTCCCTCGAAATAAGATAATGACGCCAATGCTCTAAGCTCCGTACTATGGCATAGAATTCTCTATCATATGTCGAATACTTCTTCTTTGCTTCATTCAACTTCTCACTGAAAAATGCCACCGGTTTATTTTTCTGACTCAGTACACCCCCAATACCCACGCCTGAAGCATCACAATGTACTTCAAAAACCTCATGAAAATCAGGAAGAACCAAAATCGGGGCTTCAGTTATTTTCTTTTTCAGCAACAGGATTGCCGCTTCCGCCTCTTTGGTCCATGTAAACTTACCCCCCTTTAGACAATCCGTAAGAGGTGCAATGATAGTGCTGAAATCTCGGACAAACCTCCGATAAAAAGATGCTAACCCATGAAAGCTGCGTACCTCATAGATATTTTTCGGAGTTTCCCAACTTGTAATGGCCTCAATCTTCATCGGGTCTACCTGAATGCCTTCTTGCGATACTATATATCCCAAAAAAGTTACATGATTAGTTAAAAAGTGACAATTCTTCAGATTGGCATATAACTTCTGCTCCCTCAAGGCCTCAAACATTGCTCGTAGATGCTGTAAATGCGTCTCAATCGAAGCACTATAAATCAGGATATCATCAAAATATACGACAACGAATTTGCCGATAAAAGAACGAAAAACCTGATTCATCAGTCTCATAAAAGTGCTCGACGCGTTAGACAATCCGAATGGCATCACCATCCACTCGTACAGGCCATCTCTAGTCTTGAATGTCGTTTTCCACTCATCTCCAGTTCGCATTCTGATTTGATGATACCCACTCCTCAAGTCTATCTTCGAAAAGACAGTAGCCCCATGTAACTGATCAATCAAATCGTCAAATCGCGGAATGGGAAAACGATACTTGATTGTAATTTTATTGATAGCTCTGCTATCTATACACATTCTCCACGTTCCGTCTTTCTTAGGGACTAATAATGCCGGCACGGCACAAGGACTCATACTCTCCCTGATCGCACCCTTTTCCAGCAACTCATGCACTTGCCGCTGCAGCTCTTCATGTTCCTTAGGGCTCATCCTGTATGTCGCCTTATTAGGAATAACAGCTCCTAGGATGAAGTCCATATGATGCTGAATGTCTCTCATTGGTGGCAACCCAGGTGGCAACTCCTCCGGTACAACGTCAGCAAACTCCTCAAGTAAGGGCCTGACTTATGAAGGGACTTCAGGACCCGCAGTATTTGGCTCTACCACTACAACAGCAAAAAGTTCAGGGGCACGCACCGCCTCCTCCTGGAATTCTGATCTGGACAACAGATTATTCTGCACTTCTTTTCTCAAATCGGTAGGGCCCAGGGTAATAGCTCTACTATCCTTCTTGAAACTGTAGGTATTTCTAAACCCATCATGCTGCGTTTTTCTGTCAAATTGCCATGGCCTTCCCAACAAGATATGGCAGGCGTCCATGGGAATCACATCACACCACACCTCATCAGCATATTTCTCGCCAATCGAAAACTGCACAAGACATGTCTTACTAACTTTCAGCTCGCTCCCCTTTTTAAGCCACGACAGCTTATACGGTCGAGGGTGGTCCTCTGTTTTCAGCCTCAACTTCTCCACCATAGTAGCGGAAACTACGTTCTCGCAACTTCCCCCATCTGTGATCACAGTACATACTTTTCCACCACTAGTGCACTTAGTATGAAAGATATTATGCCTAAGCCACGACTCATCTTCCGTAACAGCAATATTTAAAACTCGACGAACGACTAAAGACTCACCAAAATCTACATAAATCACATCGTCCTGTTCAGGCCTTGCATCCTCTGGTTCACCATCAGATTCATCATAAGTTGGTTCTCCGTCATAGTTTGGATTCTCGACCAACGTCACAATCTGCAGTAAAGTGTCCCAACTCCTGACACTTGAAATAACGCTTAGCAGCAGTCCCTCCCCTGCTATTTCCCGTGTTGCTCTGTTCCCCTTTCGCTACAGGTTTAGAACTCGCACCCTTAACAGCGATTGGTGTCGATTTTATTGCGGAACTCTCTCCTTTCCCTCGAAAACCTTTACCAGACCATTGATTCTAAAATTTGGATGCACTGCCAGTTCTTTTGCATTGCGACTCCACCTTTAAGGCCAATCGACAGACATCATCATACGTCCAATACTGTTGCAAATGGACAACGTCAGAAATCTCTGTTCGTAGACTAGCCAGAAACCGAGCCACAGTCTGCTCTTCTTCCTCATCCACATCACAACGCATCTGCAACCGATCAAACTCCTCGGTATACTCCTCCACTGTCGAATTGCGCTGTTTGACATTGTGATACTCGATAAACGCCTCTTGCCGGTAATGACAAGGTAAGAACTTTCTTTGCAGCAATTTCTTCATCTTCTCCCATCGTTTCACCTTCGATTTTCCTTCCCTAACATGCTGTTTTTTAACGTGTTCCCACCAAATCGAGGCATGTTGTCGCAACTTAATCGCTACAATTTTAACCTTTTCTTCTTCATTGAAGTCCTTAATATCAAAAACCCTCTCCACAGTGCGCAACCAATCGATAAACTCATCAAGATGAGTCTTACCTTCAAACTCAGGAATCTCGATCTTCATTCCAAAATTCCGAACAGGTGACCGATGTCCAGGTCGCATCCCCCGATTTCGCCCCTAGTTTCGAACCCAAAAAGGGTTGATGTCTTCCTCCTCGTATTCGAATGTCGTATCAGATTCCTCACCTTCGGATTGAACATCCAACCACACCTGCGCGAGTTGTCGTTCCAAATCCCGGATCCGCTGTCTCTGTTCTTCAATTTCCACATCTCGCGGGTCTCTGTGATGCGGTGGTTCGTCTACTTCAGGAACGACTCCACGCCCCCTACCACGACCTCGCCTTCCACCACGACCTCCACGATTATTTTCAGCCATCGAGTCAAAGCAACCAGAGCTCTGATACCAACTGATGCCGGAAACGTGTGTGAATTGGCTGAAAGAGTATTGCGAATTGAATAAGAGGAACAATTCGTTCGCTCAATTGATTTACTGAAAAATATAATATCAAGTCTGCCTCTTAGAAACCCTAAACATCCCTTTTATAAGGCGTTACTCTTAACCCTAACAAAATAATTCCAAATTTACGAAAAAACCCTTAAAATAATAAAAGTTCAAAAAACCCCTCTAAACGATCCTGAAACACCGAAATTTGGGCTCTAAATTTGATTCAGATCGCCATTTCGCTTCAATCAGTCAAATTTGGGCCCTAAATTCCATACCCAAAATCAATGCCGAAAGCCCCGGTGCATCATACATTAAGGTTAAGTAAACCTCTAACCTCTCCGGTCCCAAAAAAAAATTAAGTTATATATAATATCTGACACATATAATTGCCACATGGAGATTGAACAATCCAATATCACAACAAATTATTACAATATAAAGCCACATATGTGACACACAAACCATATCATCAAGAGCATACTATCTAAGCATAACATTAATATTATACCATATTTAAAACACATTTATCCATATGGACTCAAAACTTAAATATCGTCATTAAGTCTATAGCATGACTAATTTGCAAAAAAAATAACAACTAAGATAAGACATATCTTTCCTAACAAGCAATCACTTACTAATTAATACATTAAGTCCTGTAGTTTGTTCAAGACAATTAACACACATGCATAAATGTCCGTTTATTCTATTAAGAAATCATTATGCCTATTTAAGCCTACAAACTCTCAATTAACTACCAATTAATACAAATTATACAAAATTTTAAAAATGAAAAAATTAACGAGCTTTTACGAGTCGAGTTCGAGTAGCTCCATTATCATTCAAGTTCGAGCTCGAGTTTGATTTTTGATAGCTAGACCAGTTCCAGTTTGAACTTAATATGAACTTTCACAAGTCGAATCGACCTTGGATATATTTGAGCTTGACTCTACTCGTTTACACCCCTAACCAGAGTTAACCGAACTTTTCCTATAGTGTCCACTTTGATGTGAATATAGGAATTAAGAAAATATATAATTTTATGTATTTTAACTCAAGTGCTCATTATTCAATGTGTGATTTTAAATATTTAAACTTAAAGTAATTTAATGTGGTATATTTAATGAAGGATAATAATAGATTAAATGTAATACAGGCTTATTGAAAAAGAAAATTGATACTTCGAATGGAATTTTTTTTTTCAAAATTGACACTTATCGAGGAACGAAGGTTGCATGTGTAAGTATGTGTTTAGTAAAATAATTCAATAAGCTATAGATTTTAAATTAACTTTTACAAAAGAAAAATGAATGTGTAGTAACAGTATTTAAAACAACATTTAGTGTTTCAAACAGGTGAAAGTTACCGGAGATAGGTTTCAATCCAAATACTAATAGTGATTTGCTTTATTAACCTTTCATTTATAATTAATTACATCATTACATTTTCAATTATTTTTATATTTGTAATTAATTTTCAGTAATTTTACATCTAACAACAATTTTTTCTTTTTCTTTTTTTTTATTTATTTTTTTATTGAAAATATTTAACAACTATTTTGAAAGATAAAATTAATACCAAAAAAAAAATCAATTTAATAACTAACCAAATATCCAATTTAGAAGCTAATTTCACAATTAATCGGAATTACTATTTGAATGCTAATCTAATAGTTAATTGAAAATCTGATACCAAACAAACTTTAAATCAAATCTCAATCTTGAAGCTATTTATTTGGAGATATTATAATAAAACTTGTACCATTAATTCTCAAACGAGATAAGAAAGGGTCAATGTTACTCTCTATATAATAGCAACAAATGTCACATGTTAAACTCGACTTTAAGATGTTTCCACTCTCTCAATAATGTTGTTCTCTTCTCTCTAACTTGTCTATCATATTAGAGAAACAAAGATACGAGCTCCCTAACTACAGCATATAAGGTATTTTATATGCCTTACATGAACCGGTTTTTTCTCACTTCTAGTAGGTGAAGAGGTTATTCATGATGCCACAACCAACAGTAGACAACACCACCACCAAAAATGACCATCTTTGATTATTTGTTCCATGTTCTTCAACTAAGTGAAGAACAAATTGAAGAAGTATTTATTAAAGAATTATTACCATGATTTAATAGTAATACTTATAATAGTGATAAGCTTATCTGCTTTGCGTCATCTCTAATGTAGTGAAAGTTAGATCTGTCCATGAGGGAATTTGCTATATGTATAGTTGGTTTGATGAAATAAAAACATGGTGAATCTTCTTGTATGGAGATGAATTACATGTTGATTTTTATATGTTGTCTTCTTTAATTTGCTTATTAAAGAGAATAAATTGAACATTGAGATCTCTTCTTAAGATTTCTCAAACTCATCTTGGAGATAAAAACTTCTTTTTTAGTGGCTCCCCATCTTTCTGGATAGGGATCATGGTACATACAAACTCATGTATCTAAACTAAATATTTTTTTTAAGGAGTATTGATGGTGTTCTTTAATATTTTAGTAAGAAGGTGTCTATCAAATTTTTATTTAAGATAACAATAAATGTTGGATTAATAAATTAAGTTTAAAGTTAGTAAATAACTCCGTAAAATGTATTATATCCAATTAATATATCGGATTTTTTTTTATATAAATTAAGAAATAGTTTGATATAACGCATTCGCTCGATATCAGATAATATATATACATATGATTAATTTAAATATATTTAATCAGTAACCTATTTTAAAAAGTAAATAATTTCATATAACAGATTATATTCGATTAATATATCGATCGGATTTATTATATATTGATAAATAACTTTATGTAACTACTTCGTTAACATTCTAATCATTTATTTATTTATTTATTTATTTATATATATATATATCAAATTTATTGAATATAGATATATACGATTAATTTGAATATATATATATATATATTAATACAAAAGGAGCCTGAGCTTAAAAATGAAACTAGTTTAAAATTAGAAAGAATCACGTCATCTTCATGGAGTAGTTGTAAAATGGAGTAGCTGTAAAACAGCTACCGAGGTTGTTTAAATTTCACCAATTCATCGGGATGAGGTGGAGGAAGGTTCGCCATCATGTCGGCCACATGGTTAGTTGTCCTTCGAGCATAGGACAAATATACCTACCATGGATGTGATAAGAGTTCTCGAGCGCACAATACTGCAGGGTCTTCATACAATTCTGGATCTCTCATTCATAATTGTCATCAGTCTGCTATTATCATTCTCGATAATCAACCTTTGAATGACTAAATCCAAGACATATGTAAGCCCTCAAGGACCCCTCTGGCCTGAGCTTAAAAAACATCCGACTTGCCAATGTCATTTGCAAAACCTGACAGTCAATTACCCGTGGAGTCTCGAAAGACACCGCCAACACAAACATGGATAGAGGATACATTAATTGTAGCATCAGTATTCAATTTCACTCATTCTTGAAGTGGGCAGATCAAACTACAAGCTCTATCAAACTTTGTATACAAGTGTCTTATCCATATTATTATAAATGCAATTTGCCCAAGCTAAACAGGATAAGACAACATCATAGCTATGAGAACCCCAACCGGAAAAGATAACAATGTTCATTCCTTTCCCTAATTTTCAATATGATTCCAGACAGACAACTCCATAAACAACTATGCTCACGTATTCATTAGACGATTCTAAGTTCTCTTTTGACCAAGAAAAAATAGTAAGAGAAAAGAACTTGTGTTGATTTGTGACCCGAACAAAACGCCTCCATATCACCACGCAATCGGACAGTCTAAAACATGAAGGGTCGACTCTAAAATCCCACCACATATAGAGCAACCTACATTATTTATCAAATGTTGTTGATACCATTATCTATTAGTCATTAACTAACCTTTTAAGATAATCCAAATAAAATGAATGTCTCACCCTTTCCGAGCCTTCATAATTCCAAGCTAGATCTCATATGGCATGTTGTGTCCTTCATTTTGTCTGGTTTAAAAGACAATAGTGGATGAGACTGAAAATTTCCCATTAGCCTTCCATTTCCATTCTACTTAATCAACACCATACCCCAGCAATATCATCCCAACAATCGGGCCTTGCTAGCTTTCTAATAGTACGCCAGCACCAACCCCCGGTTTGAGACACCACATTACTAACCTGCAAGTTAGTATTAATGACAACATTAAGGAGAGCATGATTCCAAAGAGTTTCCATAGTAGGCAATCAATCATCAACCCAAAACTTAGTATTTTTACCATTATCAATCTTCTAGAAAATGCAATGTCGCGCCTCATTCCAAATCGAAGCCAATGACTTCTATACCAAGGAAGCTTCGCTGCGATCTATACTGATCGGACAGAGTTCAGTTATACTGATCGGACAGAGTTCAGTCACATTGTACTACTTTTGAAGAACTTGGACCTAAAAAGCAGTAGGATACGAAACTATTTGGAAGCCAAGTTTGATGAGGAAAGCAGTATTCTAGTCTCGCAAATTTTTGTACCCCAGACCACCATGCTTCTTTAGCATGCAACACTCTTTCCAACTTACTAGAGACAAACTTTTCTTATCCGTTGGCGAACCCCAAATAAATTGACGAACTAGTCATTCAATCTCATTGCAAATTCTCACAGAAATACGAGCTGTTTGCATAAAATAATTTGGAATTAAGGACCGACTTGGCTAGAGTTACCCTTCCAGCTATAGCTAAGGTTTTCGCATCCCAGCCATTCAACTTCTTACGCATCTTCTTCATAACAAACTCGTTAGTAGCCAAGGTGATATATGAGTGAAAGAGTGGAACACCTAAATATTTGTCCAAGTATCTACCTTTTGGAATTGAAAAAGTATAACTATGGAATTTTGCAGGCACGGTCTAAAAATGAACGTGAAAATCCACGGGTCGTTCGTTACCACGCGGGCACGGTCACCATATTGATGATCGGTCACCATATTGATAATCATACAATCACGGGCTTTTCACGATCACGAGTGTACGGACACTTGCTTAACCGTCTACACACTACTAATTACAAAATCATTATGCCTACTTAAGCATACAACACAAAATTAAATGGAAAAACGACTATGGACCAAAATCTCAATTAATGGACTTCCCATCTGTGAACCGAAATTTTAACTAATAGATTTCGTATATGAATTTCTTTACCAAATTTTACTCCTAAAGGTGAGGGAAACTATACTTCTATTCCCTAATATGTCTATACACCACCTATTCATTCTAACAAACTCGAGGCCATTATTAGATTTCACTTTTCGATTAACCAAGTTTCCAACCAACTACACAAGTAATCCACTTATACCATTAACTACACTAATCTGTTCATTCAATTCAATTTCAGTCACATCAACCGGCATAATCCAAACCATCTCGTTAAAAGTCGGTATTAAATAATCATGTATCAAGTATTACATGCTACCATTTTGAAAAGGCTACTAGCACAACTAAACCAAATCACTCATACATGCCAACCAAAGCTCAATATTTCTATTTCCTATAAATTGAAGTCTCATCACAATAACACAAATAATATAAGGGTAAAGCATGATTTATAAACCTGTAATCGCTCCAAAATCTATCAAAGCTTGGCCGCCTATAGACTAATAAACCACTAGAATTTCAATTTAAAAAATCCTTTCAAAACCACTTTGTTCATTTTAACCAAAACAGGACAATAGTAAAACTAGTTAAACACCCAAAATCTGTCAATTATACAATCTAACCATACTAGCCAAAACAACATAATTGCCCAGAATTGAAACTTACCAACAGCACTCAAAATTAACAATGAACTAAAGAGATTTGAAAATAAGAGTTGCCAATTGAGATATTAAAAGTTGAGGTTGATTGACCCTTCCTACAAAATTGAGATGGAGTTTAGTCAATCGGGAAATGGAGATTACTAAACCACATGCCTGTCCAAACTGAGGTCACAGAACATGCAACATATAGAGTATGAATATTCTAATATTCAATCCATGAAAAGTATTTCCCCAATCAATAATATGGTAATGATACAGGGATGCATTACTTCTATCAAATATTAGATAATGTAGTCCAATTCACATCCAAACACACATACTTAGACAGACAGAGAGAGACAGCAGAACTACAACAAGCTCGTCCCATAATGTACATAGGATAGGATTATATGATAATACTACTGCTTTCTAAGCACCATCATCTTCGATATTGTTCACCCGTTCACATTCATCAATCCATTCACTGTATCTGCAAAAGAACAAAAACAAATGCTTGGTAAGATAAAATGTAGTGCAATAATGAAAGCTAATCCATTGTATATGAGACAGAATTTGCACTTACATGTCAATGGGCTCAGTTAGAGCTGCAAACAAAAGAAACAAAAAGAATTAGTATTTTATCCATAATGTAGATATAATTCTATAGAAGAAGGAAAGTTGAGTCTAACTATAACACTAAATAATATACATTCAAGACTTGATTCAGAGGGCTAATCTTAAATCTATGAAGACGAATTTTTAAGGTACAAGGCACATTCCAAAAATATGCACATCTACGTGTAACATATGTGAGGGAGAAAAGAACGAAATAGACATTTTCGTAAGCACCTTCAACTTAAATTTCATACATTCTATATAAGTGGAGATAAGATTTGAAAAGCAGTAAAAGGGGTAGAGTGAAGATTACCAAGTATATTAGATCATTTTTCAGATAACAGATTAGAAAGCAACCAATATTACCTGTAACTGTTGTGCTGAAACTCTCCTGGCATATGTTGCAGACAGCCTCGCCAATCAAATTCTTCATGTCACTGAACAAATATTTTTTTTTTAAAGTTTTCATCATAACCACATTAAGGAAATGTACAAACACACAACCAACATTCATATAATTATGGCCTCCAGAGCATGTTCAGAAAATACTGACTGATTTTAGCAGGTCTTGCTCAGCTCAACAATGAAGAAGAGCTATATATCTTATTTTCATACTTTTTGAACATTGTGATTCTGACTCAGTTTTCTTATCAAAGGAACATAACCTAAGGCCTGTATGTTCTAACTAGTATTTAGACACTAATGGATCAATTCTTTCACTTTAAGCATCATAGAGATTGATTACATCCTTTCACACTCATTGATCGCATCAAGATGGATGATATGCAGTAGAAAACGACCAAAACCTTATTTAAAATACTAGATCAAGGATGAATTATAAGAACCCCATAATTGAGCACACAGCAAATGCAGTAAAATCTGTAACTAAACTGATCAACATTAAAAGATTCTAGGAAACAGTTGGAGACATGAATCTCAAAGAAATCACATGTTTCTAAAATATGTAAAGAATCAAAAAGATGGAATGAACCACTTACATCCTACATTCAACACCAGTTCCATGGTTGCAGAACGGACAGCTGAAAACAGTATCAAGCTTGTCCATTCTCTTCTTGGGAGGAGGTTTTGCTCTTGACTTCCTCTTCCCCATATCTAAAACTCAAGCCTGTTGCATGTAAAAACTCATTAAATTTTCAATGCATACCCACAGTAAACCAATGAACAAAGATGATCCAATTACCCAAGCCTAAACAAATTGCCCAATTTTGCATGTAATCACAAATTATAGTTATCAACGTACATAGACCCTATATAAACTAATCAAGGATTATTCAATATCAACTCATTAGGAGAAAAAACAAACAAAATCTCCAATCAATTTGAACAAAATAATTTAAAAGCAATAATTGCATGGAGAATTTACTTGGAGACTCCCAAATAACTTCGCAACACAAACCCTACAAAAGTACCAATTTATGATCCTTTGTCATGAGCAACAAAAATTAACAATAAAATATCGTATAATTGCATAAAGAATCTGAAACCAACCTACGAAACAATGAGAGTAAGACGAAATTAAAAGATAAAACAGCAAATTAATCAAACAACAATGGAAAACAAACCCTAAGTATATAGAATAGTAAACAAAATCACTATAAAAATATAATTTGCAAACGAATAGAAATTTTTTACCGGAATCAGAGACTGTCGAAGGCAAAACCGCAAGAGAATCGAAAATAAAAGTGGAATTCAATGAGAGCTATCAATTTCAATGCCAACCGATATCACTTATTGTATTATTTCTTAGAACTATTCGAAGTCGTGTTTTTCTAAGTTGTAATTTGCACGTGGCATATCGCTCCACGTGTAGGCCCATAGGAAGCCCAATACCAGATGGAGGAGCGGAGACCCAACACATATTAATTAATTTTTATAATTTTGTAATCCTATGTATATGAGAATAAAGATAAACAATGACGATCATCATCCATGTTTTTTTGAAGGATTTAATAGACATTTTTACTATTGCATTTAGGGAACCCCAGATATAAAGAATGGCCATCCCCCTTAGAAAATCTTTAAGTAAAAAAAGCTGAAAAACTCTCACAAAAATATTACAAGTTATAATTTTGTTTAAACAATTGGCTCATTTGTGTAAATATTTTCTAACAGGACAAAATTTTCTCGTTTGTATACAAAGTCTCTGTCCATGCCAACATGAAAGGATGACTCTGATGGGAAACTAAATACTACCAATGCCTGAGCATCTTTAACAACAGCCCATAGATTACTCTTGTCATTGTCTGAATTATCTTCAGGTAGGTCAAAGTTTCTACTATGATGCAGTAGCTGCAAGAAGGTCAGTGTTCTGTTTTTCCTTCCGTTTCTTCTTAGGTCTCCGCTTCTTCTGTTTCTGTTCTAACTTCAGTTGATCCTTGGCGCTCTTCTCCCACTGTTTCATGTTTCTTATATAGAGCAGCATTGCAGCTCGGGCATCTTGTATCTGGACCGTACAAAGAATAGTTAGATAGTGTTGTTTTAATGATGCAAGTTGTGAATATATGAAAATTTCAGAAATTACTGGGATTATTGAAATGCTATAGGTGTAGAGAAAAGAGAGCGACTACAACTAGTCCTTTAAACTTTCAGATGATTATGCAGGATAGTATATAATCGACAGCCAAGAAAAAGCAAGTAAAAACAGCTGAAAGTCGAGCAACAAAGTAAAAACTTACAGGACAGTGCTCCCCATTTTGGATTGCAACTCCAAGAAACTCAACAGCTAGATGCCGAAGTGATTTTCTACGGCTTTCCCTATATACCAACAAAACAAGTTATTAAGCTATGATAACAAGGTAAATGGAAGGCAAAATTTATTCAAAGCAAAGTTAAAGAGCAAACTTTGTACTTCAGAAAGGGTTGATATTCCGATGTATCCCGCAGGTCTTTCTTTGGATGAGTCAATAGTAAAACCTGTTCCAAAAAAAAAAAACATTGTATTCAGATTCCAATACATCATTATCAAGACCACTTATGTAGAATTGGAGGACCAGACCTTAAGATCATTGTGTAAGGCATGGCCAACAAGAATCCTTCCTTCAATCAACTCAGCTACCTTCTTCTGCACAACCCGAAAATCCTTTGCTGAAGACAGATGAAATTACGAAAGAAAAAAAAAATCTCCAACTGTCAATTAACTTCAAATGAAGATTTATGCTGTAATATGTGACCAAATAGGCTCTGCATTGGTCTAAAATAATATGGTATGCAACTCATTTGATATACAAAGCAAAATCCAGATAGAGTTTACCTTTCCACAAGTCCCTGGGTCGAATTCCACTTATTTTTGTTCGGAAGTCAACAACACGTTCTATTGGCCGGACAAACTCATCATATATGATATTTCCCCACTTATTTACCTGCCACAAGGTTATATAGTACAAGCAATTAAAAGACCAAAGAAATGAAGTATAAATCAATAACCATAAGATTAGAGAACTTTAATTTTGGTACACAAACATGTGATTAACTATTCTTTAGAATATTTATGTTAAAAGTTAAAAAGATATAATATAATTTAATAATAATTTTAAAAGAGAACTATGTGAAGGACTGTAAGTTAAGGAACAATGTTAAATCACCAATTGTCAGGACTTTGACCATAATATTTCTCCAAATAGAAAATAATATTACTCCATTATTAAACTAGTGCAAGCACTGTCATTTCAATCTAAATTACACAAATAGAATTATAAAGATAGAAACAGGATAAGACATCTCTAGCACAGGTCATAATATTGAATTTATTGCTACACTAATAATGTGAAAGCAAGCAAAAATTAGTTCAAAATAGAATTACTGAATACCAGTGTAACTCTCCCCAATGCACTTTTATTTCCCTGACCAACGCCAACCATTTCGCAATCCATAGCTACCACATCAGTTAAACTGATAAAAGATAGTAAAATTAGGCTCCATTTCACACATAATGGTCAAAGTAATAAGACAAGTCAACAACAATAACAGCTTCACAGTCACTAAAGAGAAATAAAGCGTCCAAAGGCACCCATATTGCATGAGAAAAAGTTGAGTTCCCTTAATACAATAGCAATAGTAGGGAAATTCCAAGAAATGCAAATACATTATTGCATGATAATTCCCCATCAGACGGGATTTATGAAATGTTAAAGAACTAATAAGATATAACTCCAGTGACCTTTCTTCACTGACATCCCACACTGCAATTCACCCTCAGATAGAAATTAACTGAAGTTAATCCATTTAGAACTCTACAAAACATATGCCAGAAATTTCTTGGTAATTTAACAGAAACATTTCCAAAACCAGAAGCATTCTACGCATGACACTCAATAAGCCATCCACAACAAAAGAAACAATCATTCATAGTTTAACAATATAATATTTAACTTCAAGTTGCTAACTCTACAAGAAGTTTAACTCTCATAATCCTTTTATCACTCGAATGCTCGAGCAATAAAGAATGTACACTTAAATTAGATCCTCCCATATAGTCCTCCCTAAATCTACAGAAAATAGCCACAATGAACTACATCACATAAGCATCACTCTCCAATAAAGAGAACACAAATGAGACAAAAAACCTACAACAAACTAAAACTCCAAAAGCTATCCAAGTAAAAAGATGTATAATCAGAAAGAGCACCTGCAGTCATCATTGGTTGGAATCAGAGGATCAGGTTTCAAGTCATCAGACTCCTCATCAGGTCTCTCTTTTCGTTTCCCTGTATTAAAAATAAATACATAAACAAGCATCTGTGAAGTACATTCAACGTAAAACCAGACCATCAAAACGTCCTATAATTTGTTTTGATTCAGTATCATAAAAACAGATAGATAAAATAAAACCACGCATATAAACCAGTAGCATAAATGTTTTATCTATAACAGTATAGAAACAATTCCAAGGCATGAAACTCATATCCCAGACGTTAATTTCAGTTTAAGCAATGATAGCGTCCAAAAAGGTTACCTAAAATGGAGTTCTGATTGACAACTGCATCTGGGTGTTTTGTGGGTTTTAAAGGCTTGTTGAATCCATTACTTTTCAGCTTCTGCAAAACCATTAGAATTTAATCAAAAACAAATAAAAGCAAAACTAAGAAGATGAAGCAAGACAACCAAATACGCATAGAGTTGATAGCGAAAGAGAGTTACGAGTTGAAGTTGAGCCCAGTTAGGGTTAAGTTGCAATGGGGGTTTAGGGTTTTTCTTCCTCTTCTTCCGTTCCCTCTCCATTATGTCGTTCTTCGACATATGGACTACACGTCAGAGGCTTTAACAACACGAGTTCGAGTTCCCGAAAATAGAAAACAATATAGACCTGAACGGCGTCGTATAGTTTAAAAAAAAATAAAATAAAATAAAAAAAAAAAAAAACTTTTTATTACTGATGAAACCCATTTTTAATATCGTCAAAATCTGAGGACCTCATTGAAATTATAACATTTCACTCTCCTGACGTCAAATTATCCAATAGTGGCGGATTCACACTTGCTTCGGTGTGGCGTGAAGGTGACAGCAACACACACTCTCTGACGATGCTAAAGAAACCAAGCATCAATTCGCAGCAGTGAGATATAGACACAGAACATAAAAGCGAATTAAAAGCAGAGAATAATTGGTCGATCGAATTTCGTTTGGAATTCGCGTATTCGTCTTCTTTTTGTTTGTTTGTAATCAGTAGGTGTTGGCGTGAGGAGCATCAAAACATCAAAAATGGGCAGAGGAAAGTTCAAGGGAAAGCCCACCGGACACCGTCACTTCTCTACCCCGGAAGAGCTCCGTAATTACTATTCATTTTTCCTGATATTGAATCTATAGAGAGCTTTTTCATCGTGTTCTCGTCGGATTTTTATTTTTATTTTTTGTTTAGATCTTCTAGTATCTTTTGATTACTTCGCTCTGTTATATAATTGTTTTGTTTCTGTTATTTCGGGAAAAAAAAATTGTACGATTATACAGTTGCTATGGTTATGTGTTTTGGGCTTAATTAGGTGACAGAATGAGAGAAAAGCTTGTGGTATTTATTTATATATTTTATATAGAATGAAAAAGGTTTTTAAGACAATTTTGAGGTTGTTGAGAAGTTTGTATGATTGTGCTTGTCTTGTATTGAGATTATGGCAATTTGGCTTTTCATGTGGAAGCTGATGGTTTTGAAATTTGTTTTGTTCTTTTGAAATATTTCAGTTGCTGGTAGCTCTAATCGTCCCCGGACTTTTAAACAGGTAGCCTTCTTATCGATTTATATTGTTTGCCATATGTGTCAGTGTCTTAAGTTCTGGTAAATATTTTCTTTCTTTGATCATCTTACCCCATCTTGGTATCATCTTAGGATATGGTTGACGGTTTCTTTGGTCCCATTGCATAATGCATTGGGAAAATCCTTGTTTGGATGTGTAGTTGTTCCCTGTGATTGGGGACAGGAAATTTTGTGTGTTTTAAACTGATTTTGCTCCCTATTTCACTGGCAACATACTCAAAATAAGTGGATATGTCTTCTGTAGATAGTAGAAGAATAAATGTGCATGCTTGATAATGGTTAAATTTGTAGAATAGTTGATTGTATCGGATGAATATGAGTAAGGATGGAAGCTAAAGAGCTCATGTTATAGATGAAAGAAAATGAACTTAAATAAACTGGAAAATGAGATGTATCTACTTTTATCCTCCTATTTCTCCAATAAAAGCTTAAAACAAGAGGTCAACATGACAAATGCCATTCTGCTACCCTTGTTGCTAGATCAGTATCTTTTGAGGCAACAATTTGCACCCATCATATAGGATTTGGACTATAGGTTGTGTTGCTATTATTTATTTGAGTTTGATCTTCTATTGTTCAATGATTCTATATCATGTGACTTTGGACTCATCGGATTGAAAAATAATAATAATAATAATAATAATATATGGCTTAGCATTTGTTAAAGATTTGAATTTAGTGGATTTGGGAAAATATTTATTGTTTTATTTCCAGGAAGTAGCTGATATAGTGGAGGAAGAAGAATCTGAAGAAGAGGAAGACGAAGAGAATGAGGTCTGGTTATACATTATTTTCCAAGAGCCTTTTCTAGTGACCTGTAACGGTTTTGCTTCTTTTGTGTGATGTATTTATTGAAGTTACTTAGAATGGACTCCCCTTGTTAGCAGAAAAGGAAGGGCACCCAGGGAATAATTGAGATTGAGAACCCTAATTTAGCAAAGCCAAAGAATATTAAGGCTAGAGATATTGATGTAAGTTCTCAGATTTACTCTCCCAGATTGTATTTACTTTGTTTCCTGAATAGTAGCTACCTAATCTTGATCACTCACGTTTCAGATTGGGAAAACTACTGAACTCTCAAGGCGTGAAAGGTGTGTGTACTTATTATCACCATATCAAATCAATATGATTGTATGAGTTCGTAATTATGTCATATGTATGATATCTTTTAGAATTTTTATTATTGAGGCAGTACCATCATTTTCTTAGCATGTTATTTATGTGTTTGGTCACATTTCAAGAACTATTTATTTTGGTTCTAGAATTTAAGAGTTTTTGCAGCTTTTGAAATTGAGCTTACCAATAAGAGCTTTGAGTTTGATTAAACTTCCCATGCAATGAATAATTACATCTAGCATTAAGCTCAACTTCAAATCTCATGCATTGGAGACTATTTATAGATGTAAATAGGACAGGTGGTATTTGTTTCTATTTTTACTTTTATATATATATATATATATATATATATATATATATATATATATATGTGTGTGTGTGTGTGTGATTTCCGATTATCTAATTCTCATTTCTATGGTGATGAAAGTTATAAAAATAGGATGAAGGATGTAATGGATACTTGTTTGCAGAATGCTGATATTTAATGTGAAGGGTTGATGGTTAAATATGAGACTCTTAATTCTTCAAGACATTTTTGTTTATATTAGCTGACCGAGAATTTAAATCTCAAGTCTGTCATTGCAAGAAGAAAATTAAGGATTAATTTTCATTTCTTGGCTACCTAAAGATATTTTTAATCAAGGAAAATGTGTGTACGACTTTCACAATTGATCCTTAAGAGGCTAGTTTCTGGTGTGATCTGACTTGGTATAACTTTTTTAAATTTTCAAATTGTAGATTTATTCTAATGATCTACCTATAATGTTAGACAAACTTAGTGTTTTGGGGTTATTTTATGCATTTTATTTTATTTTTTTGAAGACGTTAAGATCTTTATCATTTGTTTTTATTAGGTATTAACCTCTTGTTTGAGAGTTCATTATTGATTATATTTATTGTATAATTTTTATTTACAGCTTGGATGTTGTATGAATGAGCTTCTTGTTTTGGTTGTTGCCCCAATTTTCACTTTATCTATTACAGGGAGGAGATAGAAAAGCAAAAAGCCCATGAGCGTTACATGAGGTTGCAGGAGCAAGGAAAAACCGAGCAAGCAAGAAAAGATTTGGGTAATTGATTTTGAGAATTCATTATATTCTTGATTTGGGTAATTGATTTTGAGAATTCATTATATTCTTACTTTTGGAAAGTTTAATGTTGCCATAAATTTACTGAGGGAAAGATGTAAAGCTGGTGTTAGGACCAAATGGTGCATGGAGATTACATTAGTGCATTCAGACATTTCTTTTATTTTAAATTATGTGCTTATTTCATGTTTAGTCCATATAGCACTATCGCAAAAGTTGAAGCAATATGTAGTTTAGAATTGGGAGGGAAGATGACATTGTTAATATCTAACCCGTCACTGCTTTAGTAGCATAGAAATCTGTCAAAGAAGTGTGGATTAGTTATTGTTATACTTGTTCTAAGAATTCATAGAAGGGGTACAACAAGCAGAAAAGTGAGCTATGCAAGATATAATGTTCTATAAACTTAGATATTAAGTTTACGTTGCCGCACTATTAATCATGTAAGAAACCTGTTACAATTGGTGGTGATAGATGTTTTGAAAAATTACTGCACCTGATTGCTGTAATGGTCAGCAAGGTGATGTTTTGTTGTGTGTAAGCAAATATGATTATGATTTTCTAGCGACTAAAAGCATATTAGAAAGGCTGCTTGGACATTAACGTTTGTGACCTACCTATTGTCTCTGAAAAGCTTGTTGATATTGCTCTTGTAGAACGCCTGGCCCTCATTCGGCAACAAAGAGCTGAGGCTGCTAAGAAGAGAGAAGAGGAGAAAGCTGGTACGATTTCTTGTGCCCTCATTCTCTTGTTATGTTACACTCCCTCTTTTTGTTTCGCATTGTACTAGTTTTTACTTCTGAAGTTGTCATTCAAAATGTGAAAATCAGAAAGTGAATAAGATATAAGTTAACTCGATTTGATGTATTCTATTTTCTATTTCTTCAGCGAAGGACCAGAAGAAAACGGAAGCTCGCAAATGAGGATGCTGAGTAACGTCTCCTTTTCTTTACTAAAAAAATGGACCTCAATGTTTATATATCTTATATCCATACTACATGAGGCTAAAATAAATTGAAACTAAACATGAATATTTCATTTCCCTTCAAATCTTAATAGTATGTACTTTAACTTAAAAGTCTTATGCCTCAGTTGAACACTCTTTCTCTGATATATTATTGTATGTGTTTGCTTGCTTATTAGCTTCATCCAGTAAAATGATTCTTTCTTGATAGTGGATACCTGCCCAATGATTGTTTGTCCCAAAAGTTCTCACAACCCCTATAGAGCTGCTCATACATAAAATAAATAGACAAAATCATAAAAATATAGCATCTTTGCAGGAAGCTTTGTATGGTCATATTCATTGATCCATTCCATATAAACAAATATATACCTTTTTTTTGCTATAGGAAGTTGAGGATGATGGTGCAGGTAGCTTCTGGAAAGGACAAAAGCCAGCATGTTGGTGCTTTAAGATAGTGAAAGAATCTTCTTGTTAAATTAAACCAACCAAAATTTAAGATTGTGTCTAAGCTTGTTGATAAGGTTTGGCTTATTTTTTGTTTTTCTAAACACAATTAGCTTTATTAAACACCCTCATTGTCCCCCTATTTTAAGATCTCAAGACAAAATTAACTTTATTGATATATAAGCTCTTGCCAAGTCTGTGGCTGGGAAGTGACTGATGTTTCCCATTGTTTCTTAAATGAATCCAGTCATGAGACAGAAGTAATGAAAATGTGCTTATTATTATAAAAATTTTGTAGTTATATGTTAGGAAGAGAACAAAGCTTGTGGGGGAAAAGTTAGTTTAGAAGTTGATTTAGCAAGTTTTTGAAAATGATAATTCTTAGAGCAGCAGTAAGTAATATTTTTTATTATTATTATAATATTTTTATAATTCCTCAAATTTACTCCAAATCTATACATTTTTGTTGAGAAGGGAAGAAAGAGAGCATGCAACGTGAGGTTAATTTTGTTTAAACTTTTTCAAACACTCATAGTTTTGATAAATTTTCTTTAATATTAACTTTTTAATTTTTACTTTTTGAAAATTATTATGAGTAGTATTTGGATAATGGTAAAAAGAGTATATTTTTAATATTCTTTTAAATAACTTTTTAAAAAATTTAAAATTATATTTTATTAATACACTATTATTAAAATAATATGTAATAATATTTTTATATTAAAAATACATATAAATATTTATATATTAAGATAAATAATTAGTTATATATATGTATTTTTTGAAGTAGTATAAATATAAATTTATAAATAATATTAAACTATCGGAGTATATATTTTAATTTAGTTTTAATTATTTTGAACAAATAATTTTATAAATGATAGATTAAGATATTTTTTTAAATATATATATAAAATAATAATTAAATATATTAAATACATATAAAATTCGTATATACATTTATAAAAAAAAAAAAAAATTAATTAATTAATTAATTAAAACGATTTGAACACGAAATCAAACCAATAAAAAATTTGAAATATATCCCATTTGCGTAATATTATAAAAATGAATTATATTCCTCTATAGTCTGAAGAAAAAATAGAAGTCATCGCAATAATGCACAATATAGAAATAGTGGTATCTCAGCTGTTAACAAAGTGATTAGGTATTTAATTATCTAAAAATGTGTTGATTAACGAGATAAGAAAAACGTGGGAGAGAAAGATGGATCATATCCTATGATGCATGGACACTTTTGTAAATTTGGGAATGCCGTGTTGGACACGTCTCGGATACTTTAATTGCCCGACACTTGTCTGACACCGTGTCCAAACTGTGTCCATTAAATAAATAAATAAATAATAAATTAAAAATTTGGACACACGTGTCCGACACACTTCTTTATGCGTGTTTTATATATAACCGACACTTTTAACTATTATTAATTAATTATCTTATTTTATATTTTTTCTTAAAAAATATCGATTTGTCACTTGTCAATTTAAAACGTTTAAAATAAAATTAAAATTCTAATAATTTTATATATTGAAAGGTTAATATTGACGATTTAACAACATTTATGAATCTATATCACCGATCATATATTTTAAGGTAAAAAAATAAATACATATATTATCTAACTATTATGTAGAATGTATATAAATATTTACTTGTATTTTTAATATAAAAATATTATTATATATCATCTTAATATTATTTTAGGTAGTCGTGTCGTGTCCCAATTTTTAAAAGTTTGTCGTGTCCCGTGTCCGTGTCGTGTCCGTGTCCGCGTGTCAGTATCCGTGCAACATAGATCATATCACATCACATAGATCATATCACATCACATGGGGCATGTTAATGTTGACGTGACTGTAGAGCTAGGGGTAGAATTGGAAACTTTTTTTTTTTTCCTTTTGCGGCCCAAAATCCATAATAAATTTTCGGATATATATTTTTCTTTTTCTCACAAAACAAAAATAAAAATAGTAGAAGAATATGCTTTGCAGATTTGATGGTATCTAAACAAAATCCACTATCTTTAACATTACCTACATTATACGGCTACTCTTCCGCTAACATTACACATTCCTCTAATTTCTCACACCACGACACCACTGCCTTGTTGCATTACATGTCATTCAAGTAATGTAATCGTATCCTAAATTTGGTACCTATTGGATTTAACTCTGGTTAATATTTATTATATTGATTTTTTAAATAAAATAATAATTTTAGATTTATAAATAACTATTTATCAATTTAAATAATATATATAATTAAAATAGTAGATTCTTAAAATTAGTATATTTTACTTATTTTTAATTAAATCAAAATTAAATTATAAAATAATTAAAATTATATTATGATATAAATTTAAATAAGTAATAAATATAGATATTTAATAATGTTAGTGATATAATAAAATTTAATAAATATATATAATTTATTTTGATAGTAAAATATTTTGAATAAATTTATTTTAAAAAATTATTAATTTATTAAATACTTTATTATGTTTTTAATAATATAAAAAATTGTTTTTTAAATAAAATAAAATTTATTTAGTAATAAATTCAGAAACGGGAGATAATTAATGATTTATTATTTATATATTTATTAATATTTAGAATGGATTTTTTTTTTATTGTATTTAGTAAAAAACAGAGGGCAATAGAGTCAAGATAATAAACAATACACTTGTCCTGCTGTCGTGGTGGTCAACAACTCTCTTGTTTTTATTTACCTGTTTGCCACGCCTTTTTTACATTTAACAAGGTCAAGGTTTGTGGTCAAACATGTTTAAATTAATTAATATATTTGGTTTCTAAACGAAAAATATTATTTGATACGTTGAAAAATGTGTTTCTTATGTTAATTGTTTTTTTTTTTAATGTGGTTTGTATTATTAAATGTAATATTCACGTTGAAATACATTTATATAATATTTTAAAATTTTCATTTTAAATTATTAATAATTAGTTTATATTTATTTTAAATTAAATTAGTTATTAATAATTTATATAAAAATATTATAAACGTAAAAATACATATAAAATATATATGAAATTAATTAATTAAATTATAAAATATTTTAAATATATAAATTTTAATATATTAAAAATATTTAAATAACAAAAGTGATAAAATAAATGGAAAATTAAATTAATTCAAATAATTAAATTTTAAAATAAAAAATATTTTGAACTAAATTATTATGAAAAATTATATGTAAGTAATAATACGCAAAAATATATATTTAAAAAAGATTAATTTTAAAATTAAAAAAAAATAAAACACAATTAATAAATAAAATTTAAAAAGAAAACTATTAAAACATAACAAAAGAATAACATCAAAATTATAAAACCATACTTTCAATTTAATTAAACATTAATCTCATGTGTTTATAATTATACAATTATAATTTCACACGTTGTAACGTCTAAAATTAAAATTAAAACAAACTATTCTTAACTCACAATTAAATCGTGCTTAGATGTGAAAAGCTGTATAAGCAAAATTAACAATACAAATTTATACAGTTAAAAATTAAACAAATAAAAATAATTTTAAAAAAAAAAACACAAAACAAATTAGAAAATAAATAACTCGTAGTATTGTGATTGTATGAATAAAAGCACCCACAAGTCTCTCTCTATCTCTCCTCCTCTGTCTGTGTCTCCCTCCGATTCTCCGATCTCCCAATTAATTCATCATCAGGTCGGTTTCCTGACAATTGGTCTTGTTCTTCAAGTAATTTGTAAAATTTGGTTTCTTTTATGATAAATTTGGCTGTAGATTATTGATTTTGTAATATATGATAATATAGAGGATGTACCATGCGGTTTTGTGAAAAAATTTGGATTTTGTTGCAGGGTTTTCTTTTTTACATACACATTAAGGAGCTCCGGAATTTGGTTCATGATAACCAGGTTCGGTTCTTTGTTTTTTTTTCTTGAATTGCTGGAATGATCGCATGTGAAATTGTGGTTGAATGATTGATCGTTCATCTGGGTTGTTATTGTCAAAAGTTTGTGAATTTGTTTGTGAAGGGAAGGCTTCGGTTTGAGTTTTTCTGGTTTCTTTTGTCTTTTTTGACCAAGTGGGTGTCCTTTGTGTTGTCTGGGAAAATTGTGGTTAGAATGATTGTGAGCTTGTATCTGATCATCCTTTTCATCTTTGGTGCATGCTATATGGTACTGTTTGATTTTCGGATGATTGTTGGTGGAAAGGTAATGAAAATTTTTGGGTGGGTGGGTTGATGTTTTGGTAGAAGTTTTAAGGGGTTGGATTTGATTGGAGGCTTGTTTGACATGGGTGTTGGACGGAAACTGTGATTGTGTCCGGAAAAGAGGGGATTTTGGGCGCATTGTTCGGTTTGATGATTTGGCCAGTTGGATTTTGCTTCGGTAATGTTGGGTTTTGAGGTTACTACTTCAAGTTTGTTGTTTTTTGATGTTGGTTGGATGAGAAAGAATAGTCGGTATGGTGGTTGTAACTTTTAAGTTGGCAGGTTATTCTGTTGCTTCATTTTACCGGGGTTAAATGAATAAGAAACTTCTACTATTGACACTTTGTTCTTCGAGTGCGCTTTCCATTTTTGAAGTACTTCTGTTGGTTCTGTATTATGAAGTGTAATTAATTTATTGTTGGAGAGCTGATATAACCCAAGACTTCATTTCTTTGATTTGCTGGTGATACAAAGCATGTCCATTAAATTCTACTCAATTTCCGTTTGCCTGAATCAGGATTGCATCATTATGGCCAATAGGTGTGAAATTGGTGTCTTTTATATCTACAGTTCTTCAAATAACAACTAAACAAAATATTTGAATTTATTGATTGGTAATCCAGTATCACTTGTTGATCATGTTTTTGAATTTTAAGGTCAAATATAGGATGATTATGCAATAATATAGCGGTTTTGGTGTTTACTTCTTCTTCCCTTTTAATTGTGTCCAAATCCGCCCCTTAATTCTCAGCGGTTCAAATGATTCTATGTACTTTTTTCTGCTTATTAATGCATTCGGGTAGAGGGTGAAGTTTAATGTTTTCTAAAACCATCTGAATTTACTCCGGGAACATAGGGTGACAAACTTAGTTCAGATGATTGCTCCTATATATGGAGTTTTTCATGGTTCCTTGCTTGAATATATAAGTCACTGTCTACTAACACTTGTTGAAGCCCATATTGTCTCCTCTATTGTGTTAGAAGGAATGCTTCACATTTATAGAATATGCTTTATTGACATAAGTATATGCTAGAATAGAATGTTTATTTAGTAATTGTGCTTGTGCTTGTTTTAGAATCCAAGAAAGAATTTGATGTTTTGCTGAGTATTAAATGTTAAGAAATTACCGTAATCATGTTGATAACTATTAGAGATTTTCTCTATATATGTTCCATGAAATGCCTTCCACTAATGCTTTGGTTATTATATGACCTCACACTGGGGCTGGATTTTTTTTTTTCCTGGTTTAGTTTTGAGTGTTATTTCACTATTTGTTTTTAAATACCAGTACATGGAGCTGGTTCTATCGGATGATTTTCACTCCCTTTATTTTAATGTTTGAACTTTCTAGGTAAATTGAGGTTAACTTGGATTACTGTAGTAAGAAGTGACCTTAAGGTATAGTACTCAAGAAAGATAACTCTAGAGAGAACAAAGTTGTAATGGAGAATCATTTTGTTAACCCCAATTGATTTGGGAGGTTTTATTGTTTTGTCATTTTTTTGGGTGGAGCAGGAATGTGTGTTTTATATCTTGTCATTTCAAGTTCGTGCTGTTTCTGCTAATTCATTTTCTGTTGAGCATGAATTGATAATGACTTAAAACCAATTTTTTGTTGTTTACATATTACGTCAGTGAATGACTCCTAGATCTGAATTATATTTGTTTTTGAATCAGGTATTTGGAGCATGGGGCAACGAAATACGCCATGCACTAGTCAGATGATTGATTTAGAAAGAGATCTGCAGAACCAACGGTATATGCTCGAGCCTTGTATCATGTTGAATGGTGTAACAAACTTCGCACAGCCTGATATGCAATCAATGGTAGGTGCTTCAGCAAACACTAATAATGTAGATGCTCATCATCCCTATGATAGGGCTATGTTCTATGGGATGCCGCCTTACCATACTGTTCACCACCATCATCCTCATGCTGCAAATATTGATCTTAATGTTGCAAGTGCATCCAACTTCTATGTGCCCTACATGACCCCATCTTCTGGTGTGCCTTTAAACCATGGTGCTTCTGACCATTTGCCATCCTCAAGCAACTTCGGAGTTGTTGGAGTTTCTGCTGATGAGTATGGAAGGAACAACCACTTTATGGATAATGTTAGAGGTTCATTCAAGAGAAAGAATGCTGAAGGCTTCCCTGGCAGTTTCCCGTATTTTAATGCACCAGCAAGTTCCAGCTCTTCTGTTGCCCCTCTGAATACTAGGCATCCTGATGGTGTAGCTCCTCTTGATGCTGCGTCCTTTTCACTTCCTCAATACAGGGGTAATAGTGTTCCACCAATCAGGGAAGTTGAGTCTCAGAGAAGTGTGAGAAACAGATTAGGTATCACTGCAATGGATCCTGTTCTGGCTCATAGTAATAACCAATTTTTCCAAGGAAACTATATTGGTCAACCATTCCAGCCCAGTGGTTCTGTGTGGTTGGACCAACGGAGTGATGGCAGTTCTTCGACTTGGACTCGGGCCCCAGGCCTGCCTTACATGCATGGTAATTTCATTAATTATTTTCTCTCTTCATTCTGTCGGCATTTTATTGTTGGAAATAGAAAAGCATGTTTCTGTTCATCTTTATCAGCTCTGTAATTTATCTCGCAGGGAGTAGTGTAAGCGGTTCGTCAATTGAAAATGCACAGAGATATATGGAGGCTGCAAGTAACAGAAATCCCTCCAGTTTCCTACAGCCACCTCCTGCAAACATCCGGCACCATAGTTTTCGTCATCCATCACCTTCAATTCAAGGAGTTCGAAACCATAATATGAATATTCATCCTCAAGTACCCGGAGCTTCTTATAGGCTTCCATCAACTTATGCTCCACAAGATGGTTTTGAGATGGTGCCAAGGCATGTTGGACCGGTCCCACCAGCTGGCTTCAGGATATACCGATCTGCAAGAGATGGAGCTGTGCCTGAGGCAACTTTAAGGCAACGCAATCTTCCCCACCTGAGAGTTTTGCCTTCTGATGTAAGACCTTGACCCGATTTCTAGTATTTTCAATGTCTCTAGTAATATTTCAAATTGGAGTATTTTATCTTTTCTGTTGTCAATTCTTTTTATTTGGTTTTTGAAGCTTATTTTTGTTCTTCTCATGCAGGGTGTTGCTCTACTGGAGATGCCAGACTTTTATGAAGTAGGTAACTATGTTGACCATCACAGAGATATGCGATTGGATATAGAAGACATGTCGTACGAAGTAAGTTGAATCACTTCCTTGACTAACTTTTACCTGAGATTTCTTTTTAGTCCCCAATAAATGAATTAGTTTAATTATTTAGGATTAATTATATAAAGATTAAGAAACAGTTAAAATCTTTTTCTCAGGAACTTCTTGCATTGGGTGAGCGCATTGGAAATGTTAATACAGGGGTGTCAGAGGAAACTATTACTAGCAACCTAAAGACAAGAACTTATTTATCTACAACAAATATCAATTTGGAAGAGCCAGCATCAACTGTGGATCAGGAATCTGATTCTTGCATCATATGCCAGGTACCTAGAGTGTCATGTTGACTCATATTTTCATCAACATGTTGCATCATTCACTGCTAAACATGTTATGGTGGTTCAAATTTTGACAGGAGGATTTTAGTAACCATGAAAAGATTGGAACTCTTGATTGTGGACATGAGTACCATGCAGAGTGCTTGAAGAAGTGGCTGTTTGTGAAGAATGTATGCCCCATCTGCAAATCCGAAGCATTAGCAGCAGGAAAGAAGGATGCATAACAACCTGGTGTATGACCTTGCAGACAGAGAAAAATAAACTTTGGCAAAAAGGTTTGGTGACTTTGAGAGAATGATTTCATAAGACTCTTTTGCATCATCTGGTTCTCTTTGCTGATCTATTTATTACAACGAAGTTGATATTTTGTAATGTACATTGTACATTTACTTGCATATATCCCCCCCGGCTAACAGTCACAGTCACAATCATTTATTTGTTGGTTCTGTATCTATGGAAAAATTGTACAGACTTTCATATTATGCATCTTCTTACTGTATTATTGTTATCATTAAAACCTACTCATTTTGCTCTTCTCTGATGTCATAGAATCATAGAACACTCACACACTGGTAATTTTTTTTGTTTTTGTGCTGCTGCTGCATTAGTGGAGTGAGATGAGACTATAAAAGACCATACAAAAATGTTACTGGAGTCATGATTACATAATGGAAAAGTGGGTTAAAAGATAGTAGTAATCACTTTCTTTTGTATGCATCTAAATGTGTGTCATATCATGCTAGCTTGGCCGACAGTAGGAGTCACCAATCACAGATATGGTGTGTTGGGGCTTGTCTTTGGCTGATGATGATGGGATTGGATTGTGTTAATATGGTGGGTTGGGTTGTTACTATCGTTGAACAAACCAATTCATCAATAACATGTTCAGTTTAGTAGTTGTAGTAGTTGAACTTGAATGTTGATAATAGTTTGATTGGATTTGAATAGATCAGAGGTTATAAGATATGTGTAGAATTGGTGAAATGAAATGAAGTTTCTTGACTGTGATAATGTTCGGAGGGATTAAGAATGATGAGTCATGATGAGTTATTGACGGAAAATCCTCCACTTCCACTCAAGTCTATGCCTTTCACACTTGGATCTGGTGGACCCAATGCCTGTTTTAGAGGTCAAACTACTGCTTCCCAGTTGCTTTTTTATAGTATGTTTTTAACTTTCGGCAGTTAGGGGATCACATGGGTAATTATAAAATGTATTAGTGTGTGGATTTTATTTCTTAAAATATAAATTGGGTCAATGTCTTAGATACAAAGTTAATTTGTTTTTTTAATGGGTTTTTTTTAAGTTCAAAATACAATTATTAGTCTGTTTTGAAAAACATACAAAAATAGACATGTAAAAGTTTAGTTTTCACTCCATAGACTAAGTTTCCAAAAATACCTCTGAATCTTTACCATTTACATATGCGGTAAATTACTGTCACGGTCTGTGAATGGTTTATGGAGTGAAAATCAAACTTTAGTTTTGCAAATTTTACAAAAGTGGCCTATAATTATATAGTAAACTTTTTATAACCTATAAAAAAAATTCTCAAATAAATACCTAGATGAGTATTATTTTTAGGTGCATAAGTGGAATCTTCATATTTGAGTGAGATAATTTTATAATTTTATTTTATTTAAATTAAAAAATTTAATTCATATGAGATGATATTTCATTTATAAGAGTGAAGTGATGTAATTAATTTTATATTTAATAATTATATTTTTCTTTATCAAATAAAAGTATGTTATATAAATACAGAATTTTATATAAATATACATTTCGTGTTGGACTTCCATTTTGAAGAAACACAGTCTGAAGAAACCGAATCGTAAAAGTAGACACACAGTCTAAAGAAATCGAATCGTAAAAGCAGACACCACAAGGCCATATTATACTTTAATGAAATCTTTGGATATTAATGAAATACTCATCCATATACTTTAAAATTAATGCATCGAATTATCCATTTAGTAATCATAACATAAAATAAGTAAAATGCATAAGTAATTAAACATTATGGTTTTGCATTTATTTCAACTAAAATGTATAAAGTAATGAAACTAGATAATTTCTAAACTAATTTCATGAATGTGCTATAATTTTGGTTTCTTAGGTTCAAATTTCGAATAGAGAAGAGAAAATGAAAAACAACAATAGAATGTCAGGCTATCGCTGGCTGATTAATATTTTCATACTCATACACATACAAGATGCTCATTTGGTAATTACAACTCATGAGTCCATAAAACTAGATTTAGATAATCCATTATCGAACACACAAGCACCTCGGTAGCCTTAATCAAGCCACCCGGATCACAACCCGAATGTGCAGAATGATATCGAAGCTTTCTGGCGTCTTGAATCGTGTATTAATCATTTGGACTAAGCTGTCGACCAAAGTACCTAGAATGGTATTGGAGTTTTTGGTATTTTGGCTCGTGCCTTGGTTGGTCACATGACCCAGCCACAAATTAAGGTGCCTAAAAACATACTAAAAGCCTCTGGTGCCTTAGTAACGTTAACCAAGATGCACAATACATAAATCAAGGTAAAATTTCAATTTAACCATTCAAAAACCAAACCACAAGTTATTCATTTATTTCCACTTGATTAATGTTCAAGCTACCCACAACATAAAGCTACAAACAAGAAGCCGGTTTTAAGTAATTTCCCCTAACTCTAACTTATATAGTAAAAACAAAACGATAAGACTGAAGCCAACAGTAAGAGCGATAGCTTACGGTGGGTTGGAAGACTGGATTTGTGGTAAACGGTTGGATCCCCTTTTGGGCTTGGCATCCACCTTTTTGGACCTCATATACGATAGACCCGGAAGTCAATGGTGTTGTCGCACCCAATGAGAGTCGTAGCCCTAGGTTCATTAGATTAGGAAACTTAGCCTTATTTTTACTTATGAAATATATGTGAGGTACCTCTAATTCCCTATGGCATGCTAATACATTCCCTAATAAACTAGATCGAGGGCAATTCAATATTGAAGTGATTCATACACACAATTTACCATTCAAATCATGCTTGACCTCTTATAGGTATAATTTGACACAATATCACCATATTATTATCTTATAGCCTCTATCAACATATACACATATACATATGACTATATTTATCATTCAATTAATGTCAAAACTCCACATTTATCCCAATTTAGTTTATATAATCAAATTGTCCAAAAATATCGTAAATCATAGTAACATAACAAGAGTCCATTTCCATATCCACATCATTCTTTACATACCATATCATTATATCATTAACCTAACTAATGCAACAAACAAACATCAAGCAATCATGTAGAGTATAATACGAAAGTGCTAACCTTCTAACGGGAAAATAATTTTTTGCAATTATGTAGTAACAATAACAGAGTTGAACCACATAAAGTGTACTCTAAACCTAGAATTATTTTTTAACCAAGTTACCAAATCTATTAAAGGGGGTTATGATTTGAATCAGATTAAATTGAATGCTAAAATAGAATCAAAGAAATAACAGTATGATAGAATTAATCCAGAAAAGCTACTCATTCAATGTTGTGTTGATCATCGAGTTAAAGAATATTTGTGCCAATTTATAAGCCTAGTTATAGTAATTGACAAGCGCTTAATTACCTAATCGCTCCTTAGATCTTAGACCGATCGGACACGCGCCTGACAGGTTTAATCCTAGACTGCTTTAAGAAAAGAACGAACTAGACTCTTATCCCCAAATCATCAAACATGTTAGTTGATTAAGATCATGCAAACTCACAGTGTAACGTATTACCTGATTGCTACTTATACGATTTTGGTTAAACTATTACGTATTTAACTTAGTGGCTAGCAGTATATTAACTCACCTAATTAATTAACAGGCCTAATTTAATTAACTGGAAATACATACATTCCTCTTAATTACATTATGCACAGAATAAGCACGAATACCAATAAACACAATCAATTATGGACAGATCTCACAATATGTATGAAGATCACTTCACTGGATTATAGAAATTTAGCTTGTTGTGTCCACAACAAGCATCATAACAAATATAATTAAACGTAAATTGAAAAAAAAATAGAGAATAAAATGCAAACTCTATTGATCCCAAAAAATGTCCAAGCTAGCTGTTCCCAAGAAAAACCAGAACTAACCTCGTTATCCCCCTACTCAACAATAAATCCCCCAGATAAAATTCAAAAATACCAAAAAAAAATGTGATATGAAAAATCAAATCTCCTGAAATCTCTGAACAAATTTACAAGTTCAAAAATTAAAATAAATCCTTAAATCTTGCGAGTTGACTTAGTCTTCATATTCAAACTTTGCATTAAAATAACCTATGCACCCCCTCAAATGCTCAAAATTTGTAAAACTGCCTCAAACCTGTACAAAATGCCAAAAGAAGACAAATAAGTATCAATTCTCACCAATCAACCCAAAATCAATGTCAAAATAAGAAATAAATGTTACACACATTGTGACTTGTCAAATTCCCCCACACTGCTTCATGCTTGCCCTCAAGTATGAACAGAAAAACAACCAAAAGGAAACAAGCACGACTCAAAGTAAAAACTAGCCAAATGGAATTCAATCAAATACCAAGTGCTTATGAAAAGTCAAGCTAGGTAGATTTAGCTTATCAAGAAGTATTTGCATTCGGAAAACCAATGGTCAAAATCCTAAAATGAGCCAAAATAAACAAGAACAAAATAACATCCAACTACTAACAAATATTTACATCAAGTAATAAATCAAACAAAACAAAAACCTTAAATAAATGAGGTTTTTTTTTTCTTCTTTGTTTTTTTCTTTTTCCATTTTTTATCCTTTCTTCTTTTTTTTTTAACATTCAGAGTGTGCTACTTTCTTTCTTTTTCACACTACTCACGTTTTTTTTAGAATACATCAAGAACTAAAAGTAATTTAAAGGATATAAAAAAAATATCCAATATGTAAATGAAAATAGGCTCATAACTAACGAAACTACTTTTGACCAAGGATATCCTAAACATCTACCACATCAAAACCATGTCCACAAAAGCCATATTATCAACTCAAGAGAATCAATAAAAGTTGTAAGTTGTTTTCTCATCTACCCACTCGCTCACAAAATAATTAGACAAAAAAGCCATCAACACAACATCCTTAACCATTCCAAGCCATCAACATTGAACCAACATCTTACCACAAAGACTTTGCTGTGACAAGCAAACAAGTCAAAACTCTAACCTAACGAGAAATGAACACATCACGGATGATTTCTAAAGCAAATTTTATACAGTGTCATAAGCATATATAAGTGTCTTAGAAGCACATACAAAAATTAAATTTGACTATATTAAAGTAAGCACCGTAATAAAAAAACACTTGTTTAAAAGGTGATCCAAGTAAGCACATAAGCAAAATCAATCCCAAAAGGTAGCAAACAACCAAAATTATTTTCGAGGACAACAGCTAAGATAAAAGAAAAATCAGGAGCAAATGAGACTAAAAACAACAGCAAAACCAACTAAAAACATCTAATACCTCTCCCACACTTAAAGCTTGCACTATCCTACATGATCCAAAATCACAAAAATTATAAAATGAGACAATATCTCCCTGAAAAGTAGTTACTCAGGCGGAAGGTGTTCCAAAATCATGCGCTGTTGCACCAAAATCTCATCCATATTGTCTTTCAAACTTCTTTTAATTTCCTCAATCATGTCCAACAAGCTTCTTGTAATTTTCTCCATAATGTCCAATAGGTCCTGCACAAACAAAAGACCACTTATCTTCCTCAGAAGACTTAAATAATTTCATACACTTTAAGTTATCGATATTCAACGGTGACATTCGACAACCGCTAGTCAAGCTAGACTCTTTAAACACGCCTAAGTCCGTAGCAATAATAATGATAAAAGATCCAAAAATCAAAGGCCGAAGTCGACTAGAATGAAACACAGAGTGAAGTTCTTTTGCAAGCCAAAAGTCTAAATCAGTTTTCTTTTCATTTTGCATACACCATAGAAAGAAAATTTCAGCCTTCGCCAACAAATTGACACTATTTTTCCTTACCCGAAATTGATGAAGCAAAATATCTATGAATGTATTTCAGGTGGGGAGCTATAATTTTAACACTCCTTGACTTTTCTGACTTAAAAACAATATTATAATCACCAGTTAATGCACAATATGTATCCAAACATTAAATTCAGCACAATACCCACAAAATGTATCATTATCAACCACAAACCTAAAAATGCATCAAATTCAGCAAGTGACATTATAAAAATTGTTCAAAAGCCTAAATTTAACAACATTAAGCACATTGACATCCACAACATCTTTTTTGTGGAATTCAAATATAGCAAAAAAATTCATACACTAACTAATAATAAGCAGAACAGTTGAATTCCAATAATTTCGACCAACCAATTGCAGCAAAAGACTTTTCAACAGAATTTAAAATATTCAATTATTGTATAGTTTCATGGTGTAGAGACGCTTCCCTTTAATTTTGTCGAATCTGTCCTAGTGAATTTGCTCAGAAAATTTTAGTTCCAGTTGAGGGGAACGACTAGTGTAGGCTTAGGAGCATAAGTAGCATGTTTCTGGGTTCTCTACATTTTTGCCCAAGGGGAGGGAATCGGTGTTGTGTCTGAGTCTAAAGCAGGCATGGTCATCCTTGGTCCAAGCATGGTCATCCTAACCAGGCCGCCAAAGTTTGTAGCAAAGTCTATTTCACATCCCAATATGTGCCTTGGTCATTACAATTAAGCCGCCAGAAATAATTCTAATCATTCTAACCGAGCCGCCTAGGGAAACAAAAGGTTACTGCACCCTAGTTGGCGCCTTGGTCACCTAGACATGGGCATAAACCATGGCACCCAAGCAATGAATTTTAGGCAACTTTGGATGATTTGGAGGATATTTTTGGAAGAAAAATAGTTAAAGTACAAAAAGGAATTTGGTAGGGTTTCAAAGGATTCTAGATAGGTGAAAAAAATACATAACTAATTGAGAAGCTTTAGTCTTAAGAAAGAAGGGTTATATTTAGAGGCTATTGAAGTTAGCAAGTTCACCCTTTATTGTAAGAGAAGGATCGTACTATCAAGAGGAAGCTATTGTCATACTCGGTTTAGTTGTTTTAACTTGTGATCTCATACCTTTATATTCAATTATTATTCTTCCATTCTAAATGTGTAACTAATCACACTTAAGAGTTTTTTGAACCCTAATCATGTGACTATTGCTGCTCATGAGATTAATGGATGATTTGAGTATTAATTCAAATGCTTTTATTATTATTGCTTGTAGATGTTTGATCACTGTTTACCTGTTGTATTGGTATAATCTAACTTGAAAGAGTAAGTTGCATTGCAATTAGAACCATGTGCATCAATTCACATGATGCTAGAAATAGATTGTGCAAATTGGGGTTTCTCTAATAGGGTGCTTTATTGAACTATTTCTACCATTTAAGTGATATAAGCGAATAGATAGAAGTGATTAGGCTACAATTAATGAAAGTTAATATAATAATTGCCTTTGGCATTATATAGTAATACTCAATAATATTACTTAATAGTAAAGCCGATTACGAAATGGAGATAAAAACCTCTACCTTCTCAATTAGCATTTTCACTAATTTACTAATTACTTTAATTAAATGGGCTAATAAAGTTTGAAATTGGTATATGTCAGTTACTTATACTTATTGAATCATTTTAGCATAATAAATAGAATAGACCATCAACCTTCGAAGGACGATATTTATTTATTATTTAATATAGAAAATAATATAGGTCCTCTCATAATAAAATCTTATTTTATAATTTTTTTCTTACTTCAAAACCTTGTGATTTATTTTATTTGTGGACTATCTAAAAGGCTCTTCAATTGGAAGAGTAAAAATATATTGAAAAATGATGGGGTGATTGAGAAACGAAAAAATAATCGAAAGAGAGTGACCTAGAACGAATCAATTAAGTAGGTTTAAATTGTTTTACTTTTTTCTTATCAAACTAAAAATCTCTTCCTTTTAGTTTATCTCACCGCACGTTAGGAGCAACTCTTCTTTATATATAAATACTAATTATAAATATATATATATATATTTCAAATATATATGCATCATCTTTAAATTTATCTCACTCCACACTTGGCTCTATACTTATTATCTATTAATGATGAGATTGTTAAGAGCAAAAATCCATATAAAATCACGTTTATATTATTAAGGGATACTCCAAAAACTTCACGAATTTTTATTTATTCCTTTTTTAATATTTTGTTTTTTTTTTCTATTTTATTAGTAGGGTTTATTATTTATCTATTAGTTGATGGAGTATAATGACTGAAAGTTTTTAAGTAAATTCTTTTTTTAAAAATAAATTATTTAAAAATTATTTTCTTCCTTACAAATTGAACCCTCAAATAAATTAGGAGTCAACAAATGATACATATAACAAAATGGATCAATATAAATATATAAAGTAATGACAACAGTTAAAGTTGGACCAACCATATTATTTAAAAGGTTGAGAAGAAGACAAATGTGATTAATTAATTTGTTTAAAATAAAATTACGATGAATTAAGGTCAACTAATTAATTGATTTGTGTGATTTTATTAATTATTTATTATCTCACCGACTGCTTTCACCATTGCCTCCACTTATTATCATCCAGTCAAATTTTTTGTCGTTATCTGTTATACAAATAAGATCATCCTCATCTGAATTCCAATTAAATAACTATAGATTTTGTTTGTTTGAATTTTAAATTTTACTTTTTAAAAAATTGATCCAAACCATCTATATACAGGCGAGTGGATGAGTGCATGTACATGAAAATAACCCATCAACTAGCAAATCAGTTGCTATAACGTTATCAATTCCAAAACTCCATCAAATTTCAAATTCAATTTTGCTTTTGGCAGGAGAAATATTATTTAAATATTATGAATTTGGTTTCCTTTATTATTGGTCTCACTACTCACTACAGTAAGTTCACAACAAAATTGATTTGAATTTGGATTTAGAATGGAAAGTAGGATTCTAATTGGATTTGTAATTAGATGGAAACAATAAATTCAGATTTGGGATTATGGGTTTGACCACATAACCACTATGAATATGAATCCTCTCATTATTCTTGTCATATCTCCCAACTCTCTCTCTCTCCTGTTGCTTAGAAGATGAAGAAAGAAGAACTCGAAGAGTCCTTCTCAGATTACAAATTTGAAGAGATTCAATTGATGAGTTTTCTCCTACTTCTCTTCCATTTTTCTCTCTGTTCCTTCAATCGGTTCAGATATAAAGGAAGAAAAGTCCCCTCTTTTTGTGTTAGTGCTCTGTTTATATAATGTTTTTCATCCCATTCCTTTATCCTTGATCCCTCTCTTTATCCGTCAGTCCGAAGCGTTCATCATCTCTTTGTTTCCCTTTTTCACCTTCCTTCGTCCCCAAGTCTTCACGGCTTTTTCTCTTCCAGTCATGATTGGTCGGCCTCCTTTTCCTTTCCCTTCTTCATGTAGCTAAGCTGTCATTCATACTTTCTCTTTTTTTTCAAAAATGGTTTCCCTTCTTTGGTCAGAACGTCATTTTTGACAGTGATAGCAGAAGTAAGGGCTCTGGGCTCGAGTTTTCCTTCTTTCACGCTGCCATTGATGACTTTTTATCTGGATTCTGTCACTATGTCAAATCCACAGACTTGACCCTTGTTAGGAGGTCCAATTTTGACCAGCTTCTTCTTTCTTCGTCTTGGGCCTTTCTTTGACCTCAAATGAGCATCTTCTAATTCATGTTCTCACTTTCTTGGGCCAGAGCAACTTGGACATTTTTCCTTAATCATCTAGCCCCTAATCTTGGTCAATGAAGATAACTGAAGCAGGCTAAGATTACATGGATCCATTAGCTCGAGGTGACTTATCAAATTTTAGCTCTTTAACTGAAACAACCCAGATTGCACTAGATTTCGGGCCCTTGAATGAGCCGGCCCAGGATTGTATCAAGTTTCCAAGCCTATATCACGAAGTCCACTTACTAACCAAACCAAGGCTTTTCGTTCAATCCTAACTTTTCGTTTCCTCTTCTCGTTATAATGACGTCTTCTAGTTTCCCGCGCTACCTCAGTAATTATCACGATGCAGTTAGCCGTCATATCGCTCTCTTTCCAATGTTAGTGAGTTTTCAAATTGGTCTACATACACACATCTTCTAGATTCTTCTTTCCATATCTTCATTTCAACGTTCATTCTTCACTTTTCCATTTTGGCTCCGCTTTTCTTTTTTGATTAGGTAAAGTTCATCATTTTCTCCTTTGATTATCAACCATGTACTTCAAATTTTCTTCTTAGATATTGGTGTCGATTTTGGAGGTGAACATTGCTCCATTTCGTCGCTTGCTGATCTTGTCCCCGATTCGTCTTCTTGATCCTCTGGTAGTAGGACTAGAAATCGTGAAGGTCAGTCTTCTCCGATCATCATTGAAAGTCAAGATTCACCGGTTCGACCGAGAAAATGGTTGTTTACCAAGACCATCGCCAAAGGTCCGAGACTTTGCCTGAAGCCCTTTTTGAGCCCCATTCTTCATGCCAGGCTATCACCCCTCCTTCTGTCTCTACCACTGTTTGTTATCCAGGTGTCATTCGCTGCATGTTTAACTTGAGTCTTTACTGTTATTTCTTTTGCTACATTAATGTGTATTTTCAATTTTTTCTGTTAACCTCTAGAATACCCAGGCTATTCTCCCTTCTGTTAAAATCCAAGTCCTGAGAGATTTTGTCTCTGGATGTTCAATCTCATTCCATTAATGACAAGGCTGACGTTGATGGAGATTGTTACTTCAATGATGACACTTGATGTTCATCCTTCGCCATATCTCAATTGGCCCTATTGGGCTTGATAGGATCTTTTAATACTTATGTGTATTATTGTTTTTGATGTTTGATAGCTTTATCATTTTGTTGACCTTCAATATGAGGTCTTGAGTATAAAGTTTCTCGGCTACTTTGTATTTGGATCTCATTGTGGGTCATTTTCCCACTGATATGAGATTTATTCTTTTGTTATTCGAACTTTATTGCAATATTCCTTCATTCTCACTTTGGTTGTGTGATTGTGTTACTTCTGCCATGTAATTAGATATTGTTTCCTGTCATGATTCTAGGACGTCTCCTTGAACTTTTTAGGATTTGCTGCCATTATTTTTAGGCTTTGCAATTGTTTTTATTCACTGGGTCGCGACCCTCAGTGTTCAATTTACCCGCAATTTTACAGATTTTATTTAATTCTAACCTTTTCGGCTATTCATGAATCAGCTTGGGAGTTTTTTGCCAAGTTTGGTTGATTGGATTCTGACCTTTTTCTTTTATTTTTTTGGATCATTTATGAATCATCTTGGGGGACTTAGGCCCCCAAGATGATCCCCAAGTTTGGGCATTTTAGTCTTGAACCCCAATAATTTTATTAATAGACTCAAGATTTTGAATGGCAGCCCCGGATAAATTATAGGGGACTTAGGCCGACCCGAGGCTTTTCGCTCAAGATTTAAAGCAGCAGCCCCGAATAAAATTTTGGGGGACTTAGGCCGATCTGAAACTTTTCGCTCAAGATTTTAAGCAGCAGCCCCGAATAAAATTTGGGGGACTTACGCCGACCCGAGACTTTTCACTCAGGATTTTAAGCAGCAGCCCCGAATAAAATTTTGGGAGACTTAGGCCGACCCGAGACTTTTCGCTCAGGATTTGAAGCAGCAGCCCCGGATAAAATTTTGAGGACTTAGGCCGACCCGAGACTTTTCGCTCAGGATTTGGAGCAGCAGCCCCGGATAAAATTTTGGGGACTTAGGCCGACCCGAGACTTTTCGCTCAGGATTTGGAGCAGCAGCCCCGGATAAAATTTTGGGGACTTAGGCCGACTCGAGACTTTTCTCCCAGGGTTTTCAGTTCGAACTTTTTGTTTGACCTTCTTGCACTGCAGCACTGTGCTTGGATGCTTTCAAAAGGAATCTTTTAGCTAATTTCTTGTATTCTATTTTGAAACTTGACATTATAGCTATCTGTTTTCCTTGGCTTGAATGCAATTTCAACCAAATGAAGCTGTGAAGAACAGGCTTATAGTTTTCTGTAACTTCAAGTTTTGCAAAACAGAGTAGACATATGATATAATTTAAGATTGTAAAATTACTATAAGGTTTCAGTGTCTATTCACATTATGTAATAGAAGAAATATAGTGCAATAGTAGCTACCACGAAGGAGATAAAATCTATAGCTAATCTATATAGTTACCAGAGTAAGGAATATATATTTGATTGTGAACCTGACGATTATGCAAATTGAAGGAAAATTTCACGTCATGCTGAAAATTGTGTCCTCCGCATCCTTTTACACCAAGTTGCTATTCACGCCTAATGACTTAATAACAAAGCTTTCATCTCTTCCAGCTAGTTGAATTGCTATTTCCTTCACTTTGTTTGTCTCCAAGCCTTTGAATAATGTCTTCCATTTCATGAAGAAGCTCTCTAATCATCGTTTCCATATTTGGTGACTCCGTTTCACGATTTACACTCTTTATGTGCCTTGATGGTTTGGTCTCTCTTGAGTTCTCATTCGTTTTTCGTGTTCATGCCTCGAGGTGGCTTGACATGTTTCCAGTTTAGATCTTTTTCCTCTGTGCTAGACTCTGTATCTGAGAGGTCTTTACTATCCTCTCCCTCGTTCTTGTTGATGACAGGTTCTTCTTCTCGTTCATCTTTTGATTCTCCTTGCGTGTTATTACTCGTTTTAGTTTCGAACCTTTCCCCTCCTAGCTAACTTTTTGACTTTAGGGCTTTTGACCTCTTCTCTTTCTCCGCGACATATGCCATTTGATGCAAAAGCTATATCATGCTTACCACGTCCTCCATCATCCTTTGTTGTACATTCTCTATACGTTTTATCTTGTCTTCAATGACTCTCACTTCTTCTTCCAACTCGTCAGCTCCATCTTGTGCAGCTCCCTTTTGTCTTGAAGTCCCTTCTTGAAATATCGGTATCTCGATCATGTCCGTCATCGCTCTGCTGGATCTCGAGTATCATGGGTTGACTACAGTTGGACAGTAAAGCTTTTTGCTCGACTCCCCACAGACGGCGCCAGTTGTTTGAACCAAAAAATAGTTAACAACAAATTGATTTGAATTTGGATTCAGAATGGAAAGTAGGATTCTAATTGGATTTTTAATTAGATGGAAACAATAAATTCAGATTTGGGATTATGGGTTTGACCACATAACCACTATGAATATGAATCCTCTCATTATTCTTGTCATATCTCCCAACTCTCTCTCTCTCCTGTTGCTTAGAAGATGAAGAAAGAAGAACTCGAAGAGTCCTTCTCAGTTTACAAATTTGAAGAGATTCAATTGATGAGTTTTCTCCTACTTCTCTTCCATTTTTCTCTCTGTTCCTTCAATCGGTTCAGATATAAAGGAAGAAAAGTCCCATCTCTTTGTGTTAGTGCTCTGTTTATATAACGTTTCTCATCCCATTCCTTTATCCTTGATCCCTCTCTTTATCCGTCAGTCCGAAGCGTTCATCATCTCTTTGTTTCCCTATTTCACATTCCTTCGTCCCCAAGTCTTCACGGCTTTTTCTCTTCCTGTCATGATTGGTCGGCCTCCTTTTCCTTTCCCTTCTTCATGTAGCTAAGCTGTCGTTCATACTTTCTCTTTTTTTCATAAATGGTTTCCCTTCTTTGGTCAGAACGTCGTTTTTGATAGTGATAGCCGAAGTAAGGGCTCTGGGCTCGAGTTTTCCTTCTTTCACGCTGCCATTGATGACTTTTTGTCTGGATTCTGTCACTATGTCAAATCCACAGACTTGACCCTTGTTAGGAGGTCCAATTTTGACCAGCTTCTTCTTTCTTCGTCTTGGGCCTTTCTTTGACCTCAAATGAGCATCTTCTAATTCATGTTCTCACTTTCTTGGGCCAGAGCAACTTGGACATTTTTCCTTAGTCACTTACATTTAATTTGGATTATGTTAAAATTATTGTTAATGGTGTCCAATCCAAAATTTTGAATGAAGACAAAATATGAATAGGAATAAGCCACATGTGGGAAGAAATCCGGTGTGTGCTGAATCTAGAAAATTCAAATATAGTTTTTATTTTTTATTTTTTATTTTTTATTATGTATTCAGGTAAAATAACATGGTTCTTAAGTGAAATTATTAAATGGTTCAATCTTAAATAAATATTTTTGAATGGACAGGAAGCGATCCACCACATGTGTTGGCCTATGTGGTGGATCTCAAAATGAGTAAATGAAAAAGTCAATCAAACTAGAAGGTAATTGGATTGCTATACATAGGCGAACTCAATTGACTAGATAATTTTTTTTTTTAAATGAAAAAATATCACAAAATTGTGGAAATTGAAAATAAATTAGTTAAATTGTAACATTGGCCATTAGCCCATTTATCCATATTAATGGTGCCCATTTATCGATATTTTCATCTCATATAATACTATTTTTTGAGATTATCTAATTTAATAATAATCAATTAATTTAGAATAATTATATCTACTTTTTACAATTGTTTTAAATTATAACTATTTTTCTCCGATAATCTGATTATTGATTAACCATTCAATATAATATATATATATATATATTAAATTGGCGATCAATTCACAAATCCATCAATTAATTTAGTACAATTATACTTATTTGAATCATAAGAATTTTCTTTTAAACAGATTTACTTATTTTAAATTGGATTATCTTCCATGGCCTCCATCTTCCCTCTATCTTCTACTTTATTTCAGTACTTCCTTCTCCCACGGTTCTTTACCTATGAGTCTTGAACTATGCTACTTTGTCGACCCTTTCAACTAAATAAGTAGTTTTATAAGCTCATTCATTATTTTGTTACCTATCGGTCACCACTCAAAGTCCTTTTTTAATATTTTCCAGTGGGTCACATAACTTTTTGTCTGCTCTCCACAGGCGCCAAATGTCTTTACATGAGATTTCAAAATTTAAAGAAGTCTCCTCTCTTCATTTTTCGTTATATATTTACATACCCTTCCGATCATGTTATTTGTCCCCTGGTTTCTTGCCTCTCTCATATCCTTCAGATATTCTCTTTTTTTTTTCTTTTTTTTTTCACTTCTCCACATGGCTGGTGATGATATGTCCAATCCTTAATGTTTGACTTTTTTCATTAACTTAAGTTCATATGGGTCATACCTTCACCTTATTTGTGAATGGATTCATCAGATGGTAATAGACTCGAGCTGCTTCTGACTTCATCGAGCCTTTCTTCTCCTCTTGAATCCCCTTTTTAATTCACCGTAGTGATCTATTACCTTTAGGTTAGATTTTTTTTTGCCCCCAGATACTATTTGGTTTTCAATTTCTCGATTTTGATTCATCGTCATCAATTGGAATCCAAGCTTACTGGATTAATTTTCCACTTTAATTGGTCCTACACAAGTAGCGATATTGGTTTCTAGATAAGGGAATTAGATACATTCAATTCTATATTTTATTCAAGTTCTATTCTGGATTTTCATTCTTTTTTTATTTGCTTAGATTTTGAACGTATAATTTATAGCGATGATGCTAAATATGACCATAGCTAGTTAAGTTATTATAATTCCGAAAAGTCGATTAGCTTAATTATCTGTGTAGTAAGAAATTTCTATTGGTATTCATTGTTTCACTTTGATTCTTGATTTTGGTTGAATATATTTATTTAATTGATTAATTAATTCGTTCAGTTGTTTGATCAGCTAGGTTAATTGAAACACCCCATATTGAGACAGGGTTAAAAGGAATTGAATTGCTACCCATATGACCAATGTGTACATTGTTTTTCGGGAGTCCAATACTTGAGAATTCCAAAGTTAAGTGCGCTTGGCTTGGAACAAACTCGGGATAGGTGACCTTCCGGGAAATTTTTCCAGAAAAGCATGCGAGTGAAGACAAAGCATGCTGGAAAGTGAAATGATGGTCTGTGGGGCTAGCGGTCAGAGTCAAGTAATGACGTAGCGCCCTGCCACCGCACCTCGGCTCATCCAGGGCGGGGGCCGGGAGTTACAAACGGTATCAGAGTAACCCAGCGACCGCAAGTGCGCCTGTGGACAGAAGAGCCTGAGGCATTCGTCGAGTATGCCTGTGGATGGAAGAGCCTGAGGAATTCGTCTAGCAGGGGTAAAAAAATCTGAGAATGATGTGGGCAAACCACAATGAGGACGTCGTGTCCTAAGTGGGGGTAGATTGCAAGTTGTAACACTCCATATTGAGACATGGTCAAAAGGAATTGAATTGCTACACATATCACCAATGTGCACATTATTTTTCGGGATCCCAAAACTTGAGAACTCTAAAGTTAAGCATGCTTGGCTTGGAACAATATCGGGATGGGTGATCTTCGGGGAAGTTTTTCTGGAAAGCATGCGAGTGAGGACAAAGCATGCTTGAAAGCGTAATGGTGGTCTATGAGGCTAGTTGTCAGCTTTAAGACCAGTCAAGTAATGACGTGGCGCCTTGCCACCGCGCCTCAGGCCATCCGAGGGTAGGGGCTGTACGTTACAAATGGTATCAGAGCAACCCAGCGACCGCGAGTGCGCCTGTGGACGAAAGAGCCTGAGGCATTCGTCTAACGGGAGTAAAAATTTTGGAATGATGTGGGCAAACTACAACGAGGACGTTGTGTCCTAAGTGGGGGTGAATAGTAACACCCCATATTGAGATATAATTAAAAGGAATTGAATTTCTACCCATATCACCAATGTGCACATTATTTTTCGGGAGCTCAGAACTTGAGAACTCCAAAGTTAAACGTACTTGGCTTGGAACAATCTCGGGATGGGTGATCTTCTGGGAAGTTTTTTCGTAAAGCATGCGAGTGAGACAAAGCATGATGGAAAGCGTAATGGTGATCTGTAGAGTTAATGGCCAGCCTTAAGACCAGTTAAATAATGGCGTGACGCCCTGCCACCGCGCCTCTAGTCATCCGTGGGCGGGGCTGGACGTTACATTAATACTCTGCTAGTTTGCAAAATTAAATACTTAGTCCTTTAATTGAGCTAACTTAAGTAGCAAACAGTGCAATACATCATATTGTGTTTGATCTTCCTAATCTTTAAAGCAATTTACGATTGAATCTGTGACGTGCTTGTTGAGGTTACTGGGTTAGAGACTGATTAGAATACGCTTATTTGACCAGTTTAATAACTAAGGGAATATTAAGTTGTTACGCACGATATCAACTATTATAACTATAGTTAATGTATCAAAACAGGTACCCTGATCAACAAAATAATTGAATAAATAGATATTCCTGAATTGTTTCTCTCATTGATTTATCACTGTATAGTTTTAGTGTATGGTTAATAGGTAGATTTTTAAGTAGCGATTAGATTTTTTATTAGCGATTTGTCAATTTAACCATTTGGGAGAAGCTTTTTGATTAGCGATTAGATTTTTAATTAGCAATTTTCATAACGCTACTTCAAATAGCTTTCCACGAATCGCTAATCAAAAAGCTCCCATTTTACCCTTATCAATTTATGAGTTTTACTAAACTACCCTTAATAATATTAAAAGCTTCTATTTGTACTAAATTAGGTTAATTTTAATAATAATTTTATTTATTAAATATGATTAAAAATATTTAAATATATTTTTTAGTTACTCTATATTTTATTTATTTATTAATTAGTTGATAACTAAAGGATGATTGGTTTTAAATTAAAAATCGTGAAAGAAAATTTTATTTAGAAAATAATACTAAACTAATAATTATATTATAAGGTAAAAATAATATATCGTACTGTTTATGTAATTTTACATCTTACAGCTACTTCAACATCTAATTGTTATTACCAAACACTCGTGCCAAATCGCTACTTCAACGTCTAATTTAACAGCTAACAGCTAATCGCTACTTCAACAGTTAACTTAACATCTAATGTAACATCTAATGCCAAACATACACTTAGTGTGTGTTTGGTAGGTAGATTTTTAAGTAGCGATTAGATTTTTCATTAGCGATTTGACAATTTAACCGTTTGGGAGAAGCTTTTTGATTAGCGATTAGATTTTTAATTAGCGATTTCCAAAACGCTACTTCAAGTAGTTTTCTACGAATCGCTAATCAAAAAGCTCCCATTTCATCCTTATCAATTTATGAGTATTACTAAACTACCCTTAGTAATATTAAAGGCTTCTATTTATACTAAATTAGTTAATTTTAATAATGTTTTTATTTATTAAATATGATTAAAAAATTTTAAATAACTTTTATTAGTTAGTATTTATTTTATTTATTTTTTAATTAGTTGATTACTAAAGGATGATTGGTTTTAAATTAAAAATCTTGAAAGAAAAAATTGTTTAAAAATGAATACTAACGATAATAAATTATATTATAAGGCAAAAATAATATATTGTATTGTTTACGTAATTTTACATCTAACAGCTATTTCAACATCTAATTGTTATTACCAAACACTCAAGCCAAATCGCTACTTCAACATCTAATTTAACAGCTAACAGCTAATCGCTACTTCAACCGCTAGCTCAACATCTAATGTAACATTTAGTGTCAAACATACACTTAGTTTATTTTAATCAAAATTAATCTCAAGCCTTAATTACTTCATAGGTCATTTAAAAATTTTAAATTAATTAAATTGGTGTCTTTAATTCGACCCTATTTATTTTTGTCTACAATTCAATAGACTATATCAAATTTTCAAATAGGTATAATAAAATTTAAAAATAATTATATAAATCTATCAAATCATTTTTTAAATCTTATAAAAAAATAAAAATAAGATTTTTTTCAATTTTTTTTATCTATTTTAAATAAATTAATTATATAAATCTATCAAATATTTTTTAAAATTTTATAAAAAAAATAAAAACAATATTTTTTTCTATTTTTTTATCTATTTTAAATAAATAAATTTGAAATTTGACTATATTAGAATAAATATACAAAATAAAAGTAAAAATTATTTATTATTTTTTGAATTAATATCATAATTTTTAAATTTAAATTATTAAAAAAATAATTCTAATTATTAAATTACAGATTTTTTTTCTTACTTACGGACAATATATTTAAAATTGAAAGGATAATAACAGATAATATAAATGTTATTTTTTTTTACTCAATTGTGCAGTATTATTTTTAAATATATATGTTATTTTTAAAATTAAATTGAAAAAAATGAACAATAAAATCAAATTATATTTAAATTGAGATTGGGATGAATCAGAAAGATAAATAATATTATTCAAATACCTAAAAAGTGATCAGCAACACAGCACAAGACGACACTCATCTAACAACAGATGTCGGTAAAGATACCTGATCAATTTATGAGGTGAATAATAATAAATAACAATAAAAAGCCAATCAAAATCCGAGTAAATCTGCCAAAGATTAAAAACAGGTCAAATCCAATCTTATTCAAATAAATACTTACCATAACAGGACCACCATCAACAAACACCCCACTCTATAAAAACCCCCTCCAGTTACACCACCGCTCATGGCAACCACTAAGCACAGCCCTCCATGGCAGGACCTAGACTCTCATTTACTATCACATATTTTCTCACATCTATCTCCTCATGACCAGCTTTTCGGTCCACCACATGTCTGCCGTGCTTGGTTGTCCGCAACCATAGACACCCTCTTCGCCAACTCAATCCTTGATCTCCGTCTCATTGACTCACTCCACAGCAAAGATCAACGGTCCAGATTCACCAATCTCCTCAGACTTGCAATTCACAGTGACAGGAAATGGATTACGATTCATTTTCCAAGTCAACACAGCTTTGGCTACTTTGCCACCGTTTACATAGCTGAAAATACACCAGCAATCACCTCTGTTTATTGGCCAATCGATTCTGCAAATCCGCCATTAACTGCTTTGCCGGTTTACATGTCCTTGTTGTTCTGGAGAAACATAAGGGTGTTTCAAGCAAGAGTGGAACCGGATCAAGGATTCAATTTGCTGTCACAGTTGGCTGACTTTTCAACCAATCTACTTGAGCTCGGTTTCCATGGGAAAATAACACAACATGAAGCTTTGTGTGTCATACAGGGGTTACCAGGACTTAAAGTGTTGGATTTGTCGGGTTCAGATCTGTCAAGTGAAGCTTTGGTGATGTTGTTGGATGGCAGGTTGATGAACTTGAGAGAAGTCAACGTCTTGCATTGTGTCATTCTTGATAAGGAAGGGAAGAACATGTTTTGTAAAGATTATATTGACTATTCTTATTTGAAAGCTTGGAAGAAATGGGTTTTGGATAAAGCTGCTCATCATACTAGTCTCAGGAAGTTTTTGCATTGCTTCGACTTTAGCTGTCAGCTGTGTCTGGACAACAGTAATGGTAGAAAAGAACAACAAAATGTTTGACAGAGCTTATCAATGTGTGTAATCATAGTGTTGTTTTGTTTCCAGATGTGTAAATAGCAGGGCCCGAAGAGATGAAAAGTAGCCTAGCTTAGGGGTGGCAGATTAGATCATACTTGAATGTGTCTTGTGCAAGTGTTTCACACATTGATGTATTATAGTTATCTTTGCAATAAAAGCAAATGTAGGGACAACAACTTGTAAAGCAAATGTGGTTGCAAATCCTTATCCTACAGATGTTATTAATGTCTCTCAAGGCAAGGCTTTGCAAATTGGAGTACTCACAATCATACATCAGATAAAAGAAGGGATTTTGATGAAATAAAAATGTGTCTAACATATGACCATTTATTCACATTGTATACGCGGGAAAACTGAGTGTTTCATCATCTGAAAATGTATACAAACAAAATTCATCTGATCATTGATCAAATACAAAAGCAAATTGGTCTTAAAGCTTTATCTACTTCCAAATAAACAAAGCTATTACTAAAAAAAATGAAACAATACAGAGGCAGGAATACGAAATGAACATTTATAGAAGAACTGCACCTGCTACTTCATTTGATTTGAAAACATAAACCAAGCTCGTGGAAAACGTTCTCAGCAGCAAAAAGTTGAGGCTCTCAAATTTGTTGTTCGCAGGAGGATGAAGCAGCATGTTCATCAGAAGCTTGCATTTAAGCAGAGCAGCAAGTGGATTGCTTAACAGCAGAAACATCATCCTTGCCCCCCACGTTGATTGTTTGTCCCTTTGGCAGAGCAGCTGGATCATTCATAATATCCAGCGCTTTACGACTCACAACATGATAAATTTGGGTAAGCACTTCAGTGAATGCATTCTCCACATTCAATGACTCGAGAGCTGATGTCTCCATAAAAAACGTGTTCTCCCTCTCAGCAAAGGACTTAGCATCTTCCACTGAAACAGCTCGCAAGTGACGCAAGTCTGCCTTGTTACCCACAAGCATAACGACAATATTGGATTCTGTGTGACCCCGCAGTTCTTTCAACCATCTCTCAACATTCTCAAATGTAACATGCCGTGTGACATCATAGACAAGCAGTGCACCAACAGCTCCTCGGTAGTATGCACTTGTTATTGCTCGATATCTTAAGCAAAGAGTATTAATAAGTAATCATACATTATCAGGGGAAAGATGCAGCTAAAGATAAAACATATTATCCCTTAAACCAATACAGCCGGATGACGCTGAAAAGCAAATGGTGCCAAAGGAAATGATCGTTACCCAGAAACATTAAATAGAAGTATATAACAACTCCCCATTCTCAAGTTCAGCTAAGAATAACTTGGAATATCATATAATGGCATGGGATGTTTGTCATAAATTACCATCCAACGCTATGGGGAGTTAATTCAGAAGGGTTTGTGCAAAAAGCAAGAAGCTTTAACAGATAAGAATACTGATAGCATAAGAAACATATTATCCTTTTAATTTATACACTACAAGGAGGTTTACAAACTTGTATCTACTCACATTTCTAAAGGTGTTCGACTTCCATTGCACTATTTGACATGCCTAAACATTATTGCAACATTGATCATTAACCAATGCAACACAATGGAGGATAATTTCCAGTTCAATAGGATTTACTTTCTAATAATGCATATTTGGGATTCAATCAACAACACTGCCTGTAATTCTCCTTTAACAATATGTAACAAAATAAATATTCCAAACTCACAGAAATATATTGAACATAACTCTTGACAACCAAACACAAACAATGAAATTAATAAACTGAACATTACTGGGAACACAGACACAACAACAATTTAAAAAAATAAAAAATAAAAAATCCAGCAAGATATTATGAAATCAGTATCTTTTACCCATTCCAATAATGTTTATAAACATTGAATCTAAAACAAAACATCTAAACAATCAAATTCTGAAATCAACAAAACAATTCAACCAATACATTATAACTAAATATTATAAAAAAGTTTGAATTTTTCAGCGACATGAAAAAAAAGATAATATTGATACCTTTCTTGGCCGGCCGTGTCCCAAATCTGAGCCTTTACAATCTTATCGTCGACCCGGATGCTACGGGTGGCGAATTCAACGCCGATAGTGGATTTGGATTCTAAGCTGAATTCGTTCCGGGTGAATCTCGAGAGCAAATTGGATTTCCCGACACCAGAATCACCGATCAGAACAACTTTGAAAAGGTAATCGTAGTCGTCGTCCGCTCTGTAATTGGCCATTTCCGGTAATATCGGGTCGGGCGGATGGGGTTTATAATCGAGAAATGGTCGAGTGTAGCGGTGACAACATGCGCGTTCCAAATATCGATTTGAAATCGTCCTGTGTGAAGAAGATATTAATTAGAAAATGAAACGATAGTTGAGGTGGATGGACTCGGGTCGGGTTCTTATGGGCTGAAATCGATTGGTTTGATTCCGTTAGGCCCAATGTTGTAACATTGTACATGGTTTCTATCTATCCACCGAGCCCAAATAAAATTTAATAGTAAAATATAATTTAATTAATTTCTGTTTATACAAATGAATATTTTTGTATTAATATATATTTATACTCTTTCTTAAAGCGCTTCAGAAATAATAATATAATTTGTGTATTTTATTGTTGAAAGAACACGGCTTTATATAAGAACTACAACAACAGTAACAAACATTCAAAAATATTCTAGAATTAAGTCGTATATAAAAAATGAACAAAAAATCAAATCACAGCAATCTCATATTTGACAAGATAACAACAACCAATATTTGTCATCCTGCAGTATCTTCTTTACGCCCCTTCAAGTTGACAGAGAATTAGATAACGGCTTCGTAAGAATATCAGCTACCTGATCAGCAGAATGAATATGCTTCACATAAACCTGATTATTGTGAATTTGATTGCGAACAAAATGAAAGTCAACTTCGATGTGCTTCATTCGACTATGAAACATTGGACTATGACAAAGGTAAGTAGCACCAACATTGTCACAAAAAATAGTAGGAATGGAAGAAACAGGAATGTGAAGCTCTTTTAAAGGATGAGAAATCCAGTTTAACTCAGCTAGAGCACTAGCAACAGTGTGATATTCAGCCTCAGTGGAGGATCATGATACAGTACGCTGTTTCTTGGATGACCAACTGATAGGCATAGAACCAAAGTAGACAACATATCCTATAGTAGAAGTTTAATCAATAGGATCCCCAGCCCAATTAGAATCAAAATAAACATGTAAACTATTATCTTTCAGATTGGAGATATAAAGACCATAACAACAAGTGCGATTGAGATATGGTCTTTGGTTTATGCATAAAGACCAATCAGAATCAGAATAAACATGTAAACGTCGGAGGAGACGTTTCATGGCGCGCCAATGAACTTCCATTCCATTGGTTTATACATAAACTGAGCAAGTTTATTAACAACAAAATCAATATCAGGACGAGTAAAGGAAAGATATTGGAGTTTGCCAATAATCCGACGAAATGCTTGTTCATCCACAGCGGAACCAATATTGGGAAACAGGGAATAAGAGGAAGACATAGAAGTAGCAACACCCTTATTGCCCTCCATCTTAGTCTCTTCCAACAAATCTTGAACATATTTTGCTTGAGACAAAAAAATACCAGAACCAGCATGTTGAACCTGAACTCCCAAAAAAAATAGTTCAATGGACCTAAATCTTTGAGTGAAAAATGTGTCGCCAAACCTTGAATGATACAACTCACAGACCCGGAATCACTTCTTGTGATAATGATATCATCGACATACACTAGCAAATAAACAGTAAGTCCAAATCTATGAAGAATAAAAAGAGATGCATCAGAATAAGATTTGACGAATCCTACCGATAATAAATAATTGTATAACTCATTATACCAGGCCATAGGAGCTTGTTTCAAACCATAGATAACTTTATGTAGACGACAAACATGAAACGGTAGCGCAAAATCTTCAAATCCAGGCGGTTGACGCATGTAAACTTCTTCCTCCAAGTGTTCTTGTAAGAAGGCATTATTAACAACCAGTTGCTGAAGAGACCAGCTGTTTTGAACTGCAATAGAGAGTACCAGTCTGACAGTAGCTGGTTTAATAATAGACTAAAAGTAGAATGATAGTCAATACCATGGCGTTGGGTAAAATCCTTAGCGACTAGACGAGCCTTGTAGCGATCAATCCTACCATCTAGTAAATATTTAATGCAAAAAATCCACCTGCAATCAACTACATTCTAGGACGTGTCCATAGGAACCAATTCCCAAGTCCGATTAAAAACCAAGACACCATATTCATCATTCATTGCTCGTAACCAGTTAGAATCAGAACAAGGTTGTTTATATGTATAAGGAATGGACTGAGAAGACTGGACAACAATATGTAAATTAAATGGTCTTTTAGGAGTGTATATGCCATTCTGAGATCGGGTTGTCATAGAGTGTTTCGGAGGACCTGAAATAGGATGTGAGGTGGAAGGAACAGAGGTAAGTAAAGATGAAGATTGGACCGGTGCATGAGTGGAATCATCCAAAAAAGAATGTAAATGTGAATGTAAAGAAGAATTAAAATGCAAATTGGAAGAAGACAACGAACGTGATAAAGTACCTGCAGGGAACGTTGTTAATGGAGTAGCAGGAATAAGCACAGGCTGAGGAAGTGCAAGATCAGTAAAACTCAGGTCACTGCAAGAATCAGAGGATGAAGGTGAAATATAAATATAATCTCAATCTGACATAAGCGCAGAACACTTAAATTTGGAGAACATATCTTGATATGGAAAAATCTGTTCAAAAAATAACACACCCCTGGATAAGTAAACTTTTGAGGTGACTGGATTAAAGCATTGATGACAATAATGCTTAGTGGAATATCCTAAATAAACATAAGGCTCTGGTTTAGGTTGTAACTTAAGACACATATGGTTTCAACCATGGGTAACAGAGACAACCAAAAACACGAAATGACATGTAATTAGGATTTTCAGAAAATAAATAAGGATAAGGACTCATGTTACTCAAGACAGATGTAGGAAGCCAATTAATGAGAAAAACAACATAATGAAAAGAAAATGACCAAAAAGAAGAAGGAACGGATGCTTGATGTAATAAAGTTTTTGTTTCAATAACAATGATGTGACGCCTCTCAACGGTAGCAACCCGTTGAGGAGTGTAAGGAGGTGACACTAAATGCTCAATTCCACATGCAGATAGATAATTTGATAAACCAACATATTCACCACCACCATCAGTATATAACTTAAGGACGTTCTCTCCAAAATGACGTTCAAGCAAAGAGTGCAAAGACTGAAATATTTTGGTGACATCTAATTTATATTGCAACCTATGAATCCACATATATTTAGAATAATGATCAACAAACAAGATATAATAAAGTTTATTATCTAAAGATTTCATAGGAGAAGGACCCCACAAATCACTAAAAATAATTTGTAAAGGATGTGTACTGGAAACTGTATGAGAAGAAAAAGGTAGTCGATTTGACTTATTTGAACAGCAAGAGTTACAAAATGAAAAATGAGATGATGATTTAACAGACAAACAAAATTCATGAATAACATTATTGAGAATGCGACGATGGGGATGACCCAAACAACGATGCCAAAGTGAAAACGATGAAGACGCAAAAGCGAGAAAAACTCGAGGCATTACAGAAGATGGCCACTCATACAATCCGTGATTATTCCGGCCGCACATCAATGGTATGCCCGTTGTCAGATCCTTCACCACAAATTTAGAGGCATCAAATTCAATCGAAGTATTATTATCTCGACAAAACATAAAAACTGAAACTAAATTAGTTTTGATTTCAGGAGAGCATAAGGTAGTTTTTAAAGAAAAAGAATGAGCAGGAGAATGAAGCATAGTACCAGTATGTGTAATTTGAATTGTGTTACCGTTTCCCATTAATATATCTTCAGAACTGTGGTAATTATGTGGTGGATATAAAGCAGAAGTATCACCGGTGATATGATGCGAAGCGCCAAAATCAATAATCCATGGGGTAGAGGGAGCTGATATAACACTATTCATATAATGAGTCTTTGCTTGGAAGTGATTGTGAGAGCGACAGTGACAAACATTAGCAGAGTGTCCAAAGCGATTGCAAAGCTGACATTGTATTGGATCAGCTGGAGATGTAGATGAAGATTGTCCTAGAACAGATGAAGGAGGACGATAACTTGATTGTGTCAGACCGCTAGTTTGAGAAGAAAATCGAGACCCTTGAACTGCAGGACGCCATGGATGAGGCTGAGGAGAGGAGTGTCCATGATTTTTGCGAAAATGCGGAGGGGCAATTTTTTGTGCAGGGGCAGCAGTTACAGATGAAGTCTTTGTAGAAGCTTTATGACAAAGAAACATCTCATGATCAATAAGCTTCTCATATAATTATTCATATGTAATAGAACTATCTCGAGCCTGAAGAGCTGCAGAGATATCACGAAAATCTGATCCAAGACCACTTAATACTTTAACAATAAGTTCTTCGTTAGAAATTGGAGAACCAACAGTAGCCAATTCATCTGTGAGAGAACGAATTCGACTTAAATAATCAGCGACTGACTAAGAATCACGGGTGCAACGAGATAGTTGATCACGTAGACTAAAGATTCTTGTTTGAGACTTGTTTGCATAAGCAAGATGTAAGGCATCCCAAGCATGTTTTGCAGAAGAAGAAATTGCAACGGTAGAAGCAATTGGTGCTTCCACAGAGGCAATAAGTGCGTTTTGAATAAGTTGATCCTAACGAAACCGAAATACATCAGTAGGACTTGGTACCTGCTGATTTTCGTGTGTAATAGTGAGTGGAGATGCTATGGTAGAACCATCCAAGTGTACAAAGATTTTGTGACTATGCATAAGCATGGAGAACTGCGCCTTCCATATCAGAAAATTAGAATGGCCTTTTAACTTAATGGGTAATTGACAAGCTGAATTAAATTGAACGACTATAGTGGTTCTTCCTGTAACTGTGTTGTCGGCATTGACAATAGTAATGTTGGTAAGATTAGCCATAAAAGTTATCTCGTTAGAAAAATAGCTTTATACCATAAAGAGTTTCAGAAGTAATGATAAGATTTGTGTATTTTATTATTGAAAGAACACTGCTTTATATAAGGACTATAGCAGTAGTAACCAACATTCAAAAATATTCTAAGATTAAGTCGTAGATAACAACTGAACAAAAAATCAAATCACAACAATCCCATATTTGACATGATAACAACAACTAATATTTGTCATCTTGCAGTATATTCTTTACTTCTATCTAGAAAAATGAGTGAGAATATTAGGTAAATTAATTTTAAATCAACATTAAATTGTAAAGCTGCATCTAGAATCACACATTTCGTCGTTATATTGATAAATTTATAAATTAAATAAGATTTTATTATTGGTTAAGAGGGTACGAGTATGTACTAACACCCAAATATTCATTTTTGTGTTATTTATCATCGTTTAAGAGGTGTGAGTACAATTAACTCAACATAATTACATGTAACTTTTTTTTTTCTCAATTACAATTGTTGGGCAATTATAGTTCGAGGGAAATAATATCTTACATCGCAAGGTCCTCAAGGTCATTTCTCTTCCATACAATAAAGCAGTTTTAAAGGGCACAAATTTCAGACTACCCCTGTTCATTATCATGAGAATAGTAGTTAGGCTTAAGTACTTTCTAAATCGTCATTTTAAACCTTCGATTGACTAAGAACCCATGATAGGCTGGGCCTTGGAGGATAGACTTAGATCGACCGCATTGGATTCTAACGGTGTGATTGCAACCTATATATAGACATTGGATTACACGCTTAAATAATACTATAAGTTTTCTTAAATTTTTTAACAATGTCTTGTAACTAACTTCCAGTTGGAATCCTAACTAATTTATATCAAATGAGAAACTTAACCAAACCATAAACTTTCTAGAAATTCCTCACAACACACCCACAAAACATTCTCTTTTTCTTAGATTTTACCTCCTAAAGAATTCTAATATGTCTCAAGCGTCGGAGTGTTGAGGCTAACACCACATTAGTGTTCTCCATCTCAAGTTAAGTTTTTTTTTCTTTCAATTAACTACATATTCAAGGAAGAAGACAATGCCCCAACCACATAGGGGTTCTGCGCCTACACCAAGATTTACCGCAACATTCGCAATTAAATACATCCCAAAATTATATTAACTTGCGGTTTTATAAACTTAAAATCTTAAATTATTTCCATCATAATTAAAATCGGAATAAAAATGAAAAAATAAATTGGATAAAAATGTAAAATAACATAAGAGTTTTTTTTTTTCTTTTTACAAGCGAGTTTTTTTTAAAGTTTTAGTTTTATTTATAGACATATTTTAAAATTAAAAATTTTTAAGAAAAACATTAAGAAAGTTTTCTTGCACTCGATAGGTTATATTAACATTTACCCTCGATTTAAAGTATTTCAAATGTAGATTCCTAAAAAAATAGTCAAATTTGCCATTGTAGCAAAAAAAAAAAAAAATCTTAATTTTTTTAAAAAAAAAATTTAGTAAAAAAACACTTTTTCGAATATTCAGTCCAAATTAATATCCATCCATAACGAATGAACAATAAACATGGGTATTTTGATAATTTCAATTTTTTAAAAAATAAAAATTATTTTTAATAAATTTAAAAATTACAAAAAATATCATTCAGTTCATCCACTAGCGAATGAACAACAATGTAATAATTCAAAAATGATTTTCCGGCCAAAAATGAAAAATATGAGGCTATTTGACCAATAAGTGAAACATGTCGTTTTTTTTTAATCTCCCTATTTAAAAAATTGATAATTTTTTTTTATTTTTATAAATTTCTGATCCAATCATACAAAAATTTATGATCGACGATTATATAAAATTAATTTCAAAATTAATAATTATTTTATTTTTAATATGGAGTTCAAAAACAGCTAAAGAGTCTTCATAATGGGCGAAGACATATCAATATGAATTTTAAATTTATAGTAAAATTATCCGTGTATTTTATAAAAATTCATTTAGTTTCATAAGAATTTAAAAGTAATTTATAAATAAAATTCAAACTTTAATTATTCTATATAATATAATTTTTTCATAAAATAATAATTTAAAAATATAATTATTTGTAAATATATAAATAAAAATATTGATTTTTACATTTTAAAATACAAAGAAATGAGATATTTTCCTTTTTAAGGTTACATAGACACAATCTAACAGATTGTATGCCATCCATCTTAATTAGAATTATATAAGTGGAGAAATGTATTAATTTAATTAATTAAATATAATAATAATAATAATAATAATAAAAGAATTTGGTCATTATAAATACCAACACCAAGACCGGTAGTCAAAAATATAGTAAAGCAATTTACAATCTACTAAGTGATGGCAAAGTTTTCATCATATTATTGTATTTTTGTTCTTCTTGCAGTGATTTCAGGTAATTATTATTTGATTGTAACATGAATATATACCATCATGATATTGTTTTAATAGTTTTGTGTTATGATCAGTGATGATGGTAAAAGGTGAAAGATGTCAGTCGAGCTGGGGAGGGTGCGGTAGCAGATTATGTACGAAGGAATGTTGCCAAACGCACTGCGATCTCACTTATCCTGGAAAAAGATCTTTTGGATTTTGTAGCCCCGACTATCCTTATTATAAATATTGTGTCTGTGCTTATGATTGTTAAACACAGAGAGATACATATATGTTTGGAAATAAAATTTTTTATTATGGATGAATGGTTCATAATGAGCCCCGTTCAAAGGGTAGGGGTCGGGTCAAACTAGCCCCGTTCTTCCACGCACTAAGGCCCATCAAATGACGATCTATCACTGAGGAGGCCCATTCAGCTCAACATGATTTGCTTACTGTTTAATAAATTATCAAAATCATAAAACTCTAGAAATGAATTAGTATGAATGGAAAAAGATCATAAAATGGAGTCGGCGGGTTCAATGGTAACTTTGACACCTTTAATTCAATAGTCGAGTTTGAGTTGATGATGACAAATCCGTTTATCAAATAAGTTGGTAGATCACAACTTTTTTTACTATTTATTTGAGTGAGTTTGTTATTTTTAAAAATTGATGGCTTATCTTCTCAATTTTTAACATCTTTTATTTAGTGGAGTTGAATTCAATGAGAATTCTTTTTTTTCTTAAATCTCCGGTAACCTGTAAGATTAAAATTTTGAGTTTGAAGGAACAATAGTATGATGTTAGCCGATTAGCTCTCCAATACTCAAAAATAGTTAGGATTTTTTGAGAAAAAATCTGAAAGGAAAGTGTGTGTGATAGAGAGTGTTAAGTATAAGATCCAAAAAACTTATTTATTGACGATGAACCTTATTTATATGGAGTGGATTTAGACTGGATCTCACTTGCATGGGCAAGTGGGTCTGTTGAGTCTGTTAGGTTGTTAGCTCATCAGAAAATCAGTTGCAGGACAGTTGCGAGGAGATCTAGAAAATATGAGATAAGTATGACCGCACCATAAGGGTTCGATCACACAAAGACATGCATTTGTGCAGTCAGACCTTAAATATCCTTAAAGGTAACTAGACTTCGATCGCAAGAACCGGACACAAGAGAGCCCAACATAACGTGACCCAACACAAGCCCAAAATGATGCCATGGAGCCATTACTTTTTGATCATGAGCATAAGATATCCTTAGGCTGAAGGTAAGATGCCCTAGTGGTGAAATGGGCCTAACACCATCCATAGATTAGTATTTTTTTTTTTTTGTTCTTTTTAATTTGTGAAGTTCATAGTAATATGAGTAATTTTTAAAACTATCATGGGGAGTTTGAGACTAATCCTAAAAAATAATATGAAGGATTGTAACATCAAATCCACGCTTCAGCTGAAGCTAATATGAATAAATTTAATATCAATATTTGTTAGGAAAATTCGGTTAGCTCTAATACTATTTGTTGAAGAAATCAATGATCCTTTATAGTAGAGACGAGTATTTGTAACCATAAAATAAAATAAATAATAATTGTTATTTTACATGAGAGCTTAAATTCAATTTTCATCACTGTTTGCTTGAATTAAGTACCACAATGATCCATTTAATGATTATTCCAGGATTCATTATCAAGGAGTCGAAACGTGGAAAAATCAACTAGAAGACCATGCATTCAAACAAGGAGAATTCAAAGGTACTAGAAGGATGCGAGTGAAATAATCTAAGAGGAATTCAAAAGACCTGGAGTCTGTACACGCCATAGTTTGTGCCCTGGTAACCATAGTTAGACCGCCAACAATCGACCAGGGCGCACAAATTGGTACCGAGACGTCAAGCGCGCCTTGGTCTGTGCCCTAGTAAGCTTACTAGGCCGCAAAGATCTCGACCAAGACGCTAAAAGTGGTACTGCAGCAACTCCCGCGCCCTAGTGCTACAAGACCAGGACGCCACTACCTCAACTAGGGCGCCAAATTTGGCATCAAGACCTCTTACGCGCCTGGGTCGTGCCATGGTGCTACATGACTAAGCCGCTAATACTTCGACCAGGGAGCCAAAATTGATATCGCAAGCAATATTGCGCCCTGCTAAGCTTAACCAGGTTATCAACCAGGCCATCCAGAAACATGAAGAGATGTCGCACCCTAGTAACCTTTACCAGGCTGTCGACCAGGATGCCCAGACGCAATTTAGTAACTTTTGGCTGACTTGGAGGGCATTTTTGGGAGAGAAAAATAGGGGGTATAAAAAGGAACATGTAGGGTTTTTGAAGGGGGGTTTTGAGCTGAAGAAAATTTCCTTGAATTCGGAAAATCTTGAAGTTGGCAAGAGAAAAAATTCTTCATCAACCAAGTGATACCAAGAGGAGAAAAGACTTAACTTTCCAACGGTTTTCAACTTCGATAGCAAGGACTTCATCCTCTCTAACTGGTTAAGTTGTTCCTTACTTTTGCTATGAGACTCTTGTGTATAATTTGTATTGATAGAACTATGAGTAGCTAAAGATATATTGAGGTTCTTTGAACCTTAGCTATTATGACTATTGTTATCATTTCTTGATTTTTAATGAATCATGTTGATATTTAATTCATATGAATTTTTTCTTAAGGCTTGTGAGTTTAACTAGATTGAAAAAGTAATACTAGAAGATTCATATGAATTAATATACTAGAAATAATTGATCTTTTATTTAGAGAATTAATGACATAGAAATTAATTGAATTACTTTTACACTTAATTGACATAATTGAGGTAATTGGGTAGTTAAAACTACTGGTATGAAAATATGTGGTAGTACTTAACCTTAAGATTAATTGGCTATCATTGACATTTTTCAGATAACATAGTTACAATAACGAGGGGGATAAGAACCTCTTCAACCCCCAATTGATCATACTTAGTCAATGTTAGAGCATAGTCACTTATTATTCAATTGAATTAAATTTTTGATCTTACACTTGATTAAATCTAATTAATCAATTGTCACTTCTAAACGAACCAATCCCTGTGGATCAACTTTTACTATTACTTAAAGACTTTAGTGTACATTTGCACTAGGTGAAAATTTTACCTTCAACTAATATACACAATATAAGAAATAGAGATATAAAATATGACATAAGGCTTTTACGTAAAAATCCAAAACGGATAAAAACCATGGTCGTCAGGACGACGAGTGACTAATTCACTATATAACAACAAAGTAATTTGTACAACTAGAATACCACTCTCTCACTCTCAAACCCAATTACATTGATTACAATTTCACACACAAACTTTCTCCATATAACTCTTACAAGATAACAAGACTTGATTTTAGAACTCAAAATCTCCATAGTTCCCTCGCCCCAATCGAGTACCTCTGAAACCTAACCTATTATATATGCATTGTTCTCTGATGATACATAGTAATAGATACAAGTATCATATTTATAATACTAAATTACTTACTCATAAAGTAATCCTAAACTATTAAAAAACTTTTCCTAGTTAAAATTCTCGAGTATCTTATTTCTAATAAGAATACACTTTAGAATACAACTATAATCAAATATAACGCTTTCAAAACAGTTTTTAAAATTATAAACCAATTATTAATATGTAAGTATATCCGAATTCTCGTTATAATCCTATCGGTATGAACCCAAAAATTCATAAAGCTCATTTCCAACATCAAATTTACTAAAGGAAGCGCCAGGTGATTTGTTTGTATTTAATATCAACCAAAACTTAATCTAAAAGAAGCACAAGTGTTTTATTTGTATTTAATAATATCAAAAGAAGCTTAATCTATCCTTGAAGATCAATTTCTTCGTTTTACTATGTTATAATAAACACATCGACACAAAGAAACTCAACTTCTTTATAAATAAAAGCTACATAAAACTTTTGAAATTTAAAGAATAATTAAAATTAAAATTTTATTTATATATTTTTTTATACACAAATTTTATAAAATAGGTAAAGAACTTTAAAAATGTTGTAAACCGAAAGCATGTGGTGGATTCCACCCTTACACAGCGTCTTCTTGCATGTCAACCACGTGTTTTTATGCATTTGATTTGTCATCCATGTTTGACACATGGCTTTATCAACATTGTATATATATATATATATGTTATGATACCTATCAATAAAAAAAAAGGAGAAGAGACGTAATTTTATTATTTCATTCTTGCTTTGGTTTCTTTCTTGTTCTGTGTTCTTCATTTTCACAATATCGTATTATTCAAGATCAATTCACGATTTCTGAATCCATTCACGATTCCAGGTATTTTCTGATCCGAATTTATTTCCGGTTAATATTAAACTGTTTTCTTCTACCCCAATTCTATTTTATTTTACAACACGTTATCAGCACGAGTATGCTCTCTGGTTGCCGCTTTGCCGGATCTTCCAGATCAGAAAGTGTCTGGTGATGATGTTTTCTTTCTTCTACGTGTTCTGGGAAATTTTGGAAATTTTTGGAAAAATACCATTATTCACCTGAGTTGAATAAATGGTGGATCTGGAAAGTTTGAAATGATAATATTATTCACCCGAGCTGAATAATTGAATTTTTGAAATTGAATTCTGGAAATCTGGAAATTTAAAAGAATGTGTTCTTATTTTGCAGAAAATGAAAAATCTGAAATTTGACGAGCTGGAAGTTTCTGGGAGAAACTATATGAAATGGTGTGATGATTGCGAGTTAATACTAAAAACCAAAGAATTATTTGGGACCCTCAATAAGGAGGTGCAAACAACTGAGGTTGAGAAATGTAAAGCCATGTATAATTAAAACACATCTGGTTAAGGATCTCAAAAATCAGTATATGAATATAAAAGATCCTGCAGATCTTTGGCAAGCCCTAAAATCCAGATATGATCGCCAAAAGGAAATCATATTGCCTGAAGCACGTGATGAGTGGGCCAATTTAAGGTTCCAAGATTTTAAAGGTGTGAGCGAGTATAACTCTGCCATGTACATGATTGTGAACAAATTGAAAATGTGTGGGGAAACAAAAACAGACCATGATATGTTGGAAAACATTTACCACTTTCCATCCTTCTCAGACTATTTTACATCAGCAGTATCGTGAAAAGAAATTTGTGAAATATGATGACTTGATTGGTTCATTAGATCTTGCTGAAAGACACAACCAACTGTTGCTGAGAAACAGTGAAAGACGCCCGGTTGGCACCCAAGCATTCCCAGAAGTGAATGCATATTATAATGAAAATCCAGGCCGTGGTCGTGGTTACCGTGGTCGTGGTCGTGCCGTGGTCGTGGCCGTAATTCTGAGTGTTGGAATAATTATGGAAATGGTAATGGAGGTGGTAGAGGTTCTGGAAATGGCCATGGACGTGGTCGTAACAGGGATTATGGACATCCATATCATAATCCAAATGCTCCCCAGAAGTGGAATAATAATAATGCTAGTTCCAGTAAAGGGAAAGAAGTTATGGAACCACCAAAGTTCAATCGTGGTCCCTGTTATAGATGTGGTTCCCCCACTTGTTTTTCGAGAACTTGTCGCGCTTCCAAGCATGTAGTTGAAGCTTACCAGAAATTGAGGCGCGAACAAGAAAAGGAAAAGAATAATGAAACAAATATGGCTGATGTTTTTGGCGATGGTTATACTGGTCCTGTCGACATATCAAATCTGGAAACTGCCGATTTCTTTGAAGATCCTGATGGGAAGATAGATCACCTGATTGGTGATGGGACTGTTAATTACAAGTGAATGTGTTTTCTTATTTTGGAATGTACAGAGAGTGGAATGTAATTTTGATTTTGGTTGTAAATATTTGTAAATATTAATGAAAGATATTACATTTCCATTCAACTAATTTGTGTGTTATTTTATTGAAGTTATGAATTCAAATCAAGAAATGGCTTCACTGGGGATATCTGTTTAGCCGATAGTGCTACAACCCATACGATTTTGAGAGATAGAAAATATTTTCTGGAATTGATTCCAATTCAAGTTAAAGTGAATACCATATCAGGTCCAGTAGATCTTATCGAAGGCTCCGGAAGAGCTTCAATTGTGTTACCAAATAACACTGAATTGGAAATCGAAAATGCATTATACGCAAATCCAGAAGAAATTTACTCAGTTTCAAAGATATACGAATGAATGATTATCACATCGAAACAGTTTATGAAAAGGGTGTTGAATATTTGTGTCTTATTTCGAACAAATCAGGCCAGAAGCTTGTAGTTGAAAAATTACCCATTTCATCATCTGGATTATATTATACAACCATCAGGCATGTTGAAACACATGTTTTTGAGAACCAGAAGTTCTCTGATCCCAGAATATTCCAGCTTTGGCATGATAGATTTGGGCATCCGGGATCCACAATGATGCGAAGAATAATAGCGAATTCAGAAGGGCATCCACTAAGAAATTATAAAATCCTACTGAATGATAGGGACCTGTGTATCCCATGTTCCCAAGGAAAATTGATAACGAAACCATCGTTTACGAAAGTAGGTTTTGAATCTCCATCGTTTTTACAGAGAATTCAAGGAGATATATGTGGACCGATTCATCCTCCTAGTGGACCCTTTCGCTACTTTATGGTATTGATAGACGCATCTGCAAGATGGTCCCATGTATTCTTGTTATCCACTCGTAATGTTGCTTTTGCAAAGTTGCTAGCACAGATTACTCGATTACGAGCTCATTTTCCAGATTACCCTATTAAGAGTATAAGACTTGATAATGCTGGGGAATTTACGTCGAAAGCATTTGATGAATACTGTCAAGTATCTGGGATTGATATTGAACATCCAGTTCCGCATGTTCATACCCAAAATGGATTAGCTGAATCATTAATTCAGCGCCTTCAATTAATTGCGCAAACATTGTTAATGCGCTCGAAATTACCTGTTTCTGTTTGGGGACATGCTATATTGCATGCTGCAGTTTTGATTCGTATCCGTCCAACTGCTTATAACCAATATTCCCCATTACAATTGGTATCTGGGAATCCTCCTAACGTCTCACATTTGAGAACATTTGGGTGTGCTGTATATGTACCCATTACCCCAACTAAAAGAACGAAAATGGGGCCCCAAAGACGTTTAGGAATTTATGAGGGTTTTGATTCCCCATCAATTATCAGATATTTGGAACCAATGACAGGAGATTTATTTACAACTAGATTCGCTGACTATCATTTTGATGAAAGTAATTTTCCATTACTTGGAAAAGGAAATAATTCTCCAGAAGAGAAATCTGAATTAACCTGGAAGGTTCCAAATTTGGCGCATATGGATCCACGTACCCCACAATGTGAACTCGAAGTTCAAAGGATCCTACATTTACAAATGATAGCTAATCGAATGCCTGATGCATTCAATGATACTTCGAAAATAACCAAGTCTTATATTGAAGCTGCTAATGTACCAGCAAGGGTAATTGTCCCAGAAGGACAATCTCAAAAGACAATGGCAAATGAAACTCCTATCCCTCGCCAAAAGCGTGGTAGACCCCCTGGTTCAAAAGATACAGTCCCAAGGAAAAGAAATAAAAATGATCTGGATCCTAAAATCACATCAAATGAAATCCCAAAAGTTGATGAGATTCCTGAAAATAACTTCCCAGAAGGAGAAAATAATACGAAAATACCAGAATCAAAAAATGAAGAAATTTCCATAGACTTCATCCAAGAGACTTGGAATCGAAATGAAACAATTGTTGATGATTTGTTTTCATATTCAGTGGCAGTTAGTATTTCATATGATGATTATGAGCCACATGATATCCAAGAATGTAAAAATAGGCATGACTGGAAAAAATGGGAAGAAGCAATCCAGGCAGAATTAAATTCGTTGAATAAACGAAAAGTTTTTGGACCCATAGTTCAAACACCTGAAGATGTTCAACCAGTTGGTTACAAATGGGTATTCGTTCGAAAACGAAATGAAAGAAATGAAATTGTGAGATACAAAGCACGTTTGGTTGCACAAGGATTCTCACAAAGACCTGGAATTGATTACGATGAAACGTATTCCCCAGTCATGGATACAATCACATTTCGATTTCTGTTAAGTCTTACAGTTGCTGAAAAACTGGAAATGTGTTTAATGGATGTAGTCACTGCGTATCTGTATGGATCACTTGATTCTGATATTTACATGAAGCTCCCAGAAGGACTGAAATTACCTGAATCTCATCAACCAAAATCTCGAAATTTGTATTCCATAAAGTTACAAAAATCTCTGTATGGATTGAAACAATCTGGGAGAATGTGGTATAACCGCCTGAGTGAGTATTTGGTTAAGGAAGGATACCAGAATAATACAATATGCCCGTGTATCTTTATTAAGAAATCAGGGTCTGGGTTTGCAATTATAGCAGTTTATGTGGATGATATGAATATCATTGGAACTCCAGAAGAGATCCAACAAACTGCTGAATATCTGAAAAAGGAGTTTGAAATGAAAGATTTGGGAAAAACGAAATATTGTCTTGGTCTGGAAATTGAACATAAACCAAATGGGATATTGGTTTATCAATCAGCATACATTGAAAAAGCCCTAAAAAGGTTTAATATGGATAATGCCCATCCATTGAGTACACCCATGGTTGTAAGAACACTTGATCCCAAAAAGGATCCATTCCGACCGAAGGATGATGACGAACAATTACTTGGTCCTGAAGTACCATATTTGAGTGCGATTGGTGCTTTGTTATATTTGGCACAATGTACGAGGCCAGATATCTCGTTTGCTATGAATTTATTAGCGAGATATAGTTCTGCGCCAACCTGTCGTCATTGGAATGGGATCAAACATATTTTGCGTTACCTGAAAGGTACGAAAGATTTGGGATTATTTTATACGAATTCTGATAAATTTCTGGGTTTGACTGGTTATGCCGATGCTGGATACCTTTCGGATCCGCATAAAGGACGTTCTCAAACTGGCTATATTTTTACGTATAATGGTACTGCGATCTCCTGGAGATCTACAAAACAAACTTTAGTAGCCACGTCCTCGAATCATGCTGAAATTTTGGCATTACACGAAATCAGTCGAGAGTGTATTTGGTTGAGATCAATGATCCAACATATCCAGAATTCATGTGGTATCTCCGAAACTACGAATGGGCCAACTGTCATTTTTGAAGATAATGCTGCATGCATCGCCCAAGTTCGGGGAGGTTACATCAAAGGAGATCGAACCAAGCACATTTCCCCAAAATTCTTCTACACCCACGAGCTTCAGAATACGAGTCAAATCGATGTGAAGCAAATCAGATCCAGCAATAATCTAGCCGATCTACTAACGAAATCGTTACCAACATCAACGTTCGAAAAGCTCGTTTACGAGATCGGAATGCGAAAGCTCTCCAGATTAGTAAATTAGATTATGGGTGTAATCATTAGGGGGAGTTTTTGTAATTGGATTCCACAACTGTACTCTTTTTCCTTCGTCCAGTTTTTGTCCCACTTGGTTTTTCTGGCAAGGTTTTAACGAGGCAGTCAAATATCTGAAATGGTGGAATCCAAGGGGGAGTGTTGTAAACCGAAAGCATGTGGTGGATTCCACCCTTACACAGCGTCTTCTTGCATGTCAACCACGTGTCTTTATGCATTTGATTTGTCATCCATGTTTGACACATGGCTTTATCAACATTGTATATATATATGTTATGATACCTATCAATAAAAAAAAAAGGAGAAGAGACGTAATTTTATTATTTCATTCTTGCTTTGGTTTCTTTCTTGTTCTGTGTTCTTCATTTTCACAATATCGTATTATTGAAGATCAATTCACGATTTCCGAATCCATTCACGATTCCAGGTATTTTCTGATCCGAATTTATTTCCGGTTAATATTAAACTGTTTTCTTCTACCCCAATTCTATTTTATTTTACAACAAAAAAACCTGAAAATGAGTACAAGGTGAGAGTTATACGGATTATTTTATTTATTTTTTAAATTCAACTTTTAAATTTATAAATTCAAAATAAATAAAAAATTATAAACACTTATTTTTCGACTTCAATTTAAAATTTTATTTTAAGTATTTTATACTTCGCAATCCTTTTAAAATTTTTACAAATTCTTATATTTTTATAAATTCTAAAATTCTTTTGAAAAATTTATAAAATTTTATAGAAAATTCATAAAATTACAAAAGAAGCATATATATATATATATATATATATAGATTATCTTAATTATTTTTAAAAAATTTAATTTTAAAAATTATAACTTAACTCAAAAATTCAAATAATTAAAAAAAAATATTCTTAAAATAAATTTAATTAATTCATTAAAATGAAAATTTGAGAAGTTTTCCTGATTGAATTAAATTCAAATAAAATAATATGTCTTAGTTGGAAGTAAATTGGTACCTTTTCATTATCAGATAAATATAGTGGTAGATTAGATAGATCCTAATCTCTTTCAATCCAATAAAATGTCTTAGACCAAGTGCCATAATTTGTGTACAAAAACCATAATTTGTCATATCAAGACATTAATTAACATATCACCTCCACCTCATCTGATAGAAAAGGAAATTATCTACACAGTCTTCAACATTTAGACGTTTCTTCCTTCCTCTGAGGATCACGACGCCACGTCTGCATCACGCTATGATCGATTTTGATATATTCATTCACTTTCACTCTTCTCAACCGACCGCTCTCTCATGGAGGACAACAAGAACATCAATCGATCGATCAACGGCGGAGGCGATTCCTCTTTCGCCGACCTGATTTACCTTTCAGGTTTCGGCAACACCTTCTCGTCGGAGGCAATCGACGGTGCCTTGCCACGTGGACAGAACAGTCCTCTCGTCTGTCCTTACGGTCTCTACGCTGAGCAAATCTCTGGCACTTCCTTCACTTCTCCTCGATCTTTAAATCAGCGCAGGTCACTTTCTATTTTTGTTGCTTTTGTTATTATTTTATTATTATTTTTTTAATGCTGCTGTGGCGTGAATTGCTGGCAACTGTTGATTCTTTTGCTGTTCAACTGTTTGATTATTTTTCACATGATTTAGATAGTTTATTGTTCATAGGAAAATACTTATGCAAGTTGAATTTTATCGATATTAATTCATTACTCGATTCCAATATATGCGATGATCTTATGAATTATGTTGTAATTTATCTGTGAAATCGAAGTTCGAAAACATGCTTAGGATGTAGGATTTTAGGATGTTGTTTTGTGCCGGTGAGAGAATTTGATTATTGAAGGCAAAATGTGATGATCATAAGCAATGGTTATCTGGTTTAGTCTCTGGAAAGTTTTGCAAAATGTTGGATAAAAAGGTTGCTACATTCATCTTGTGAATCTGTCATTTAAAATTGTTATGAAAATTTTGTACGTGATGAGGGTTTGTAGTTACCAGGTGGTTTACATATCTATGAACATTTCTTTTATGTAATAGTTATATTGTATTTTATTACTGACTTGTTGAAATTTTGGTTTGTTTTCTTTATCAGTTGGCTGTATAGGATAAAACCATCAGTTACTCATGAACCGTTCAAGCCTCGGACACCAGATCATGGGAAGTTAGTGAGTGAATTCAACAAATCTAACAGTTCTACTACTCCAACACAACTTCGATGGAGGCCAGTGGATATTCCTGAAGCACCAACTGATTTCATTGATGGATTGTATACTGTATGTGGTGCTGGCAGCTCGTTTCTTCGACATGGATTTGCTATTCACATGTAATTGCTATTCCCTTAACTAGCCTTTTTATGCTCTTTTTTTTTTTTTTTTTTTTTTTTTAACATTTTGAACCCTAGCCAAAATTTCATTGCACTTTAATTTTGGAATTCTTATGATTTAAACTATTAAATTAAAAGTTTGATATAGGATGTAGATTATCTTTATTGTTTTGTGTTGCATCTCAAAAGCATTAAAACTGTAGGCTACATGGATTTTGATGTGTGGAAAAAATTTGCTTACTTATAGGTATACTGCAAATAAATCTATGGATAATTGTGCCTTTTGCAATGCGGATGGTGACTTTCTGATAGTTCCTCAACAAGGAAGTAAGACTTAGAACTCTTTAGAACTTTTTACAAAACTATTGAGCTTTTCTTTTCATACTTTATTTTGTAGATGAAGTTCAAATATTATAGTTGTTATGAGAAAATTTCAGTGTCTTTTTTAACTTGGCTTTTCAAACTTTTTACTACTTCTGTAATTTTGAGTTTGTTCCTTGGTATCATAAATTTGACAAGTCTTCTAGCTAAGACTTGTCTAACTGGTGACCTGCATTTTCTATAGGACTGTGGATTACTACTGAATGTGGAAGATTGGAAGTCTCACCAGGAGAAATTGCTGTCTTACCACAAGGGTTCAGATTTCTTGTAAGTCTGCCTGATGGTCCATCACGTGGTTATGTTGCGGAGATTTTTGGTAGCCATTTTCAGCTTCCTGAACTTGGTCCTATAGGTAAATATTGTCTTGTTTGTTAGTGCTCTGTATACAAACAAATATAGACCACTTCTCCTCCAACTAGCTTAGACACCTGAACACTTGTCTTCCCATGGTGTAATTCCTGGTCACATGTAGGTGCTAATGGGCTGGCTGCAGCAAGGGATTTCCTTGTCCCAAGTGCTTGGTTTGAAGAGGGTTCCCGTCCAGGATTCACTATAGTCCAGAAGTTTGGTGGAGAACTGTTTACTGCTAGACAAGATTTTTCTCCTTTTAATGTTGTTGCATGGCATGGTAATTATGCACCATATAAGGTGGGTTTCAGTTCAATGGTATTTGTTGTCTCATTTGATCATTACACTATGACACACTGTTTAATTCTTTTTTTCCCTTTTCTTTTTAGTCAGTTCTTGTGTTAATATGATAGACACTCAAATGTGTATTGCTTGGTTGGAAGATGATCTAGCAACTCTATGCTCATAAGCTAAAAATTTTTCTTGCAGTACGATCTCAGTAAATTCTGCCCTTACAACACTGTTTTAATCGATCATGGGGATCCATCTATAAATACAGGTTGGTGAATCAGTATACCTGCATTCCTTCTTATCTAAAAATATGAATTTTGTGAATGTGATTCTTTCCTCTTTTCCCTGATTTTATTAAATACACTGTTCAATACATTGCAGTTCTGACAGCACCAACTGATAAACCTGGTGTGGCACTGCTTGACTTTGTCATCTTTCCTCCTCGATGGTTGGTGGCTGAACATACATTCCGGCCTCCATATTATCATCGCAATTGTATGAGTGAGTTCATGGGCCTAATACATGGTGGATACGAGGTACATGTCAATTCAGCTTCTCTTTTCTGTTATTCTCACATCATAGACAATGAGCGCACCCTTAGCCTAGTGTGTTCATAAGAGAAGAAAGGTTAAAAAAACAGGTAGCTTAACATTGATAAAAGAAGCAAACATCACTGTGATCAAGATGAACATTGTAGCTGTTAATATTGCTTTAATTTGAAGGGCAATGTGATTTCCATAGGACAGTAGTAAATTTTGTTAATCATGCATACTTGAAGCAAATATTAGTTGACATCAGACAATCAGAATCAGAAGTAAAGCATGTTCTGCATGAACTAGCTCAATACACGTAATTGAAAATAGTTTATTTGATCAATCTTTTTCCCGTTGATTCTGTATCCAGGCAAAACAAGATGGATTCCTCCCAGGTGGTGCAAGCCTCCACAGCTGTATGACTCCACATGGTCCTGATACAAAGACGTATGAGGTATGCCTGCAGCTCAGAATTTTGACCTTTCTTTTAATCTACCGTCACAATACTTTACATACTTCCAAAATCCTTTTGTGTTTGGCTTCGATAAAACATCATATAACATCAGGGTCTCACAACCTGAGACTGATCTAATTGGCTACATAATACATAACCTAACAACTCCTGAAACAGGCCACAGTAGCATGCGGTAACGACGCCGGACCTCATAAAATAAAGGATACAATGGCATTTATGTTCGAATCATGTCTAATTCCCAGAATCTGTCCATGGGCTCTCGAGTCTCCCGTAATGGACCATGATTACTACCAATGCTGGATCGGATTAAAATCCCATTTTTCTCGCGAAGGAACAAATGGCGTTGATGTACAAATGGACACCATGAAACTATAGATTATAGAGAGAGCTGGATGAGTTATCAAATATCATTTACATCAGACATTACTGGTACGTCTATTACTATGAATAAAATTCATGTAAATAATATCAATGAATGGCAATATATTCACATATATATAAATGGTTGTATGATCGTCCTGTTTGTTTGTTTGTTCTAAATGCATTTGTATTGTATTCTTCAAAAAGCTATACATTCAGTATAGAATGTGATTCGATTATACATGTTATATTATATTCCCCATGCCTATAATTTAGCCAAAGTGGATAGCTCGTGTGTTGTGAGCTATGGATGCCAGCTTTGTAAGTTAATTGGATCATATCTGTATGGGAATTTATTATTTTTAATATTTTGATTATATTCTTGAAAATTGATTGTACTGTATGGTCTTGACGCGTTTAAGTACATTGAAAGTCAACTTTGGATTTTATAATGAACTCTAACTGGGAGGGAGGATCTGTTTGTCGCCAGCTTTAGGGGTAACATGGCTCATTGAGTTGAGGGACAAGAAGTCAAAAGTTAATCATCTGCTATGAGATGCAACTTTATATTTGTAATGTATGTACATACATTTTCAATGTTTCAGATTTCTTCAGGAATAAAATCATGCCTTATATTACATTTGGAAAATTTTAAGCCAAATGTCATCCAGAGATAGTAGTGTCGGAATGGTAAAAAAAGGAATAAAACAATTCACAGGTTTAGAGATAAAATCAACATCCATGTGTCCATAATTGTTTGCATCAGCAAGTACCGTAAAGAGTGATTAGTTGTTTTATAGATATAGAAGTCAAATTGAACGGGATAAGTTATAACATAATTGAGTATATGTATTTTTATAAAAAAAGAGATCTAAATTTAAATGGTTCATGAAACTTTCTTTAATTTCCCCAAAGTTATAACATATTAGTGTAGGATGAATAAAAATAATTTTAGAATATTTTATAATTTGGAGTATTGATTTGAAATTGAGTGAGGTTTTTATATTTTAAATATTTGTATAATAGATTAAATTATTTTATTCAGATTTAAATAGAATAGTTAGTTTAGAAATAATAATAATAAATAATAATAATAATAACTTACGTATTTATTTCAATTTTTTTAATATATCAAATATGATAAATAGATCAATTATAAATCTTCAAAAATAAATAATAATTTTAAATATTGAGATGGAAGACAGAATGATAAAAATCTGATAAACCTAGTAGAAATTTCTTAAATGAAAAAACTAAAAAAAATAAAATAAAAAATTAAAGAGAATAATCCAATAACAAAATTAACTGCTTCGATGATTTATTTATTTATTTATTTTTTTCACCGGCTCTCAATTTAAGACATCTAAACTTACCATTTTAGAGTAGAAAAATAAATATATGGAAATGGAACCATCTTAAGTTCGACCATGCATGGATTTACTTTACAGAATCGATTTCTACTGTTTTATTTAATTAAAAAAAATAAATTGTTGTAGCCTGTAGGTCCACCATAACATGTAAACCTGTAACATCTGGGTAAGAATAAAAATATTATCTTGATAATTATTTATTTTAAAAAAGCAGGAACTAACATAACATGCAATGACTTGATGATATCAAACATTGTTCAAAGAACTTGACCCACTGCCACTGCCACTGCCACTGCCACTGCCACTGCCTCAATTTCTCATTAATATCCCACAACCACTATATTCATGCACTGCTTCTGCCATCCCATTTTTACCAAAAATGGAAATTCAAAAAATAATAATAATTAATTAAATATATTATACACCCAACAAACACAACACTGCTTTCTCCTGGCCTCCTCACCAAAAACTTTTCACTTCTTTTTACACATGAAATTATATCATCACGACTTTTTTAATTTTACAATTCTTTTAATAATTTAAATAATAATAATAATAATAATAATAATAATAATAAAACTCATTTCAGTTTTATATATATATATATGAGTCCATTGGATTTCTAGGCCATAAAAAGTTTACTATACAATTATAGGCCACTTTTGAAAAGTTTGCAAAACTAAATTTTGATTTTCACTCCATAGGCCAATCACAGCTGTGAGCGTAATTCACAGACTGTGAGCATAATTCACAGCATCTGTGAATTGTAAAGTTTCAGGGATAGTTTGGGAAACTCGGCCTATGGAGTGAAAACTAAACTTTTAAAAGCCTGTTTTTGTATGTTTTTCAAAACAGGCCTATAATTGTATTTTAAACTTTAAAAAGCCCATTTCTTAAAATTTTCAATATATATATATATATATTATAATTATTTATTTGAATATTTAGATCCCACTTAAGTTTCATTTTAATCGAATTCATTTTCGATTTTTATATTTAGAATTTCAATACTCTTTCCAATTATTTAGTAAATTTTTTTATTAATTTTTAATTAATTAAATAAGTTTTATAAAATGAATTTGGATTATTTATAATTATATTGACTTCACCTAATTAAGCAAATAATTCTATGAAAATGTTAATAATTTCAGTTTTTATTATCAAGGTAAATAAATAATTATAATTTCGATTTGATCTCATTCTCATTTCAATCCACATCGTTTGCTATCACAATCTAAAATTGCAATCTCTACAAATAATAATTATTTAAAAATCTTGATACCTCATTTAAAAGTAATAACGCGTAAATCTCTTTTATAAAATCATCAATTTAAATTATTTAAAAAAAAAAAAAGTGAGGAGGACAAGTAGGGTATTTGTTTATATTTCTACACCACGTGCAATAATGCTTCTTTGTTCATAATCCTCCACTGTACGGTACACTATACTTCTTCTAACAGTTACACTTCACAGGTTTTGGGATCAATCGCTTTAATTTATTAATTCAATTATCATAACACCACCACTATTTAATTTTATGGATTTGTTAGTTGTTAATTTTATCATTAATTTATGTTTAATCCTCTTAGCTGTGCAATACTTTCCATGGGTGGCACATGCAAAACCCTTTTATTTATTTTTAAATATGAATTTATATTCCCTTTTAACACCAAAATATAACCACATAATGAAATAACATGGTGTGGAGATGGACAAAGACTGACATAGAAATAATTTACAGGGCAGAGAGCACAAGTAGTACTAATTTCCAGCTTTTCACTAATGATTATTAGTGTGTTTGTTCTCTGATGAAGAAGTAAATAAATTAATACAAATGTTAAATAAACAACCAACATGGGATGATGGAAGGTACCAAGAAAGAAGGGATTATTATTATTATTATTATTTATGATAATATTAAAATATAAAGAGAGGAGAAGAGAGAGAGACATGAACAGGCCTCCATGTGAGTGTGATTTGGGGACAAAGGTGGGCACTTAGAAAAAAACACAACTCACATGGGTTGAAGGAGAGAGAGACATCTATTATCAATTATTCTTACAATATGTTTCCTTTTCTTTCACAGCTCATCATCCTCTTCTTCCTCATCTTAACCCTCCTCTCTTCACTCTTTTTCTATATATATATATACTTCTTATTAAGGAACCTCCATATTCAAGTTATGTCTCATCTAGGTAACAACATTTCAATCGATACAATGGATAGCATGTTAGCATGGATTATTTTTTAATAAAAAATATTATATAAAATAATCTAAATAAAATTTCAAAATTAAATTAAAAAATTTTATTTATATTTTTTAGTATATTTAAACTTTTATTTTTAAAAATAGTCCTGGTAAGATCCCTTTATATTTTCGTATATAAGTGTATTT